>CM050167.1:203110120-203335120 GCA_027410445.1 Discoglossus pictus
GCATTATATCATTAGGATTTCTCATAATGTCTCCCTGCTTTAGTTTGTTTCATATGATCACTGTGCTATTGAGAATCCCCACCTGAAATTAATAATCCTTATCTGTTCATCACCTTCGTAAGAGATCAATGTTTCTTGGCCGCCTACATCTTAACCTTGAGAGTTCTTAGGAGCTATTTTAATGGTTTGAGAAAGAGGGCATGTTAGACTGCTTGCTAAACCCCAGGGATGCATTGATGTTTTGGTTTTATCCTGGCTTTGAACACTTGGATCTTATTTCAGAAACTGAAGGCATTGGTTGGGGTATCCATATCACTGTGCTTCTTGTATTGGATGTTTATTGCGCTTTCTGCAGCTTGGACCACTATTTGATGCACTGCAGTGCTGCAGAAACAACACTAAGCATATGGAAGGTATATAGCTTAGGTGCCATTGTAGCCCAGTATACAATTATATTCCATTCTGTAGGCTTTGGTAGCATTTATTTTAAAGAGTTAATGCATTTCTTATCAGCTAATAATGCTTTTGTCATTATGGGATGAAAAAGCAAAAAGCTGCTGAGTTATGTGGTTAAATATTCGTTCTTTCGGAATAAATTCCACCACTGCTCAATGTATTGTTGTGCTAATTTGTATGATGGTGTTCAGTATAAAAAACAATAACTTAATCAGGGGTATGTCAGGGCGTGACAAATCCTGGGAGCTAGTGCGCTACACCTCCTAGAATTGTACTGCTGGCTCCTAGCTTATTATACATTTTGTTTGTATATAATCTGTATCCTGGCTCCTAATATATTTGGTTGGCTCCCATGTCAGATAAGTTTGTCAGTCCCTGAGTATAGAAGTCATCAAAAGTGAGGACATATCTAATAAACGGGAGCCTTTTCTAAAATTGATGAATCACTGGGGTGGAGAAAAACCTGTTGATTACTTGTTACTCAGTAAAAGGTATATCTAAGTTTTTTTTGTTGTTATTTACCTTTCTCTAATCTAACAAATGCTACTTATATCAGAAACACATATTACATTGATTAATTCTATACATATACAAACTTATTTTATTTAAAAATAGTTTTCCACACCCCCAGAGCTGCTTACATAGGCACAGTGTACTTACCAATAGAAACACTGCATTTGGGTATGGAATTTATCTCTTTACTGAAGTTCAAGCCAGCAGCAGCTCAATGCAGAGATCTACAGATCAGTGTCTGGCTCCTCGTGTTTCCTTCTGCAGGGGGACTACACATCCCATGATTCCTTCCTGTACAAACTGCCATTACTGATTGTTACATTGTATTAAAATGTATTAGCTGCCTGTGATTGGCCAGAACAAATTATGAATTTTCTGCTAATTTTAGCAGTGATATCCAGGGGTGTTAACTCACCAAAGCTACTGCTTGCAAACATCAGGGTGAGTTTGTTAATGTTTAATTTTGTATTTTTTCATGCAATTTTTTTTGTCATACACTAGTGATTCTACGCTATCAGTTACATTCATAATCCAGGAAACTTACATATGTCTTTTAAATACCTCTAGTCTCACCTTTCCATTCTTACTAATATCAGTAGTACAGAAAAGTAACATTATAATAAAGGGAACTGTAGGAAGAAGAAATCTTTCAAAACCATTACTGATAATATACCGAACTCTCAAAATAAAACCCATTACCAATCCTTGGGATTTCAATTTTACCAAGTCATGTTCCTTAAGTAAAAATGGTTCTCCTAGTAGAAGTACTGTTCAGAAGAACAAACAATCTGCATAGAGAAATCCTTATTTTGATGAATAGGATTTATTTTTATTCTCAAATGACACAGAGATAGGTAAATATGAACAATGTGCACCCCTACAAAGCTGCACTATACTACACTAAATGCAAACATCACAAGTAGTGTGATCTTTATCGCTGACCATAAGATTCGTAATGGGAGGTGAGGGAAAATATTGTTATTGTGACAAGACTAGTGAATCTAACAAGGTTACCACAAAGCCTAACTAGTCTTCTCATTCTCCTATCTCTTAGCTGATAATATTTCATATATGGTTGGTGAGGATCTAGCCAAATAGTGCAAAATAATGAAAGCATTAGGAACCATGTGTATTTATGGAGTAGCAGATAATGTCCAGTGATGCAGGTCAAAATACAGGTAATGCCGTACACAGCAATATCTCTTTTTACTGGACAAACATTGGGTTTACAATGAAAATGCGGCTTTTACAGTATTGCTTTCTTTGTGTAGAAATATTTTGCACAGTGGCCTGAGGGATGGTGAGGGCTGCATTATTCTTTATGGTTTAAAGGCAGCAATACAGTGTAAGATTGCAATGCAAAAGGGTCTATTAATTAGTGGGTGCCTCTTTTTATAAGCTTAAAGGCATGTAGAAGTTTCATCGATTTTTTTTTTTTTTTTTTTTTTTTTTTTTTTTTTAAATGAATGCATCTGATAGAGGAGAATCAGTAGTGTATTCAAACATTTCTCTGCATAAAAAATATCACAAATAAACTTACCCTAGACATTGCATATTTTTTTTTAGTTAACTGGCAGTTGATTTGAAGAAGGAATGCCCCTGAAACTCCACCCTAAATTAGCATAACATTCATAACAATCAGAAACTGATACAAGATTGTAGCAATATGAGAATCCAGCCTCTGCAGGAAAGCGTCATGGGACTTGTAGTCTTTCGCCTGCCATCAAATACCTATGTCCTCCCTTGAATGATGAAACTGCTCTGGATTTCTGCACTTTGCTGCTACTTGCTTGAAGGTTTGCGTAGGGTTATAAAATGTACCCGAATGCAGTGTTTCTATTGGTTTGTAACAGGTGTCTATGTAAGCAGCTCTAAGGGTGTGGAAACCACAATGATCCACTGTAAAAATACACACATTTATATTTCAGAAATAAAAATTGGTTTGTGTTTATAATGTAAGCCGTATGTGTTGGATTAAAAAAATGGGAAGTTCAAGTAAAAAAAAATAATACTGGTTTGTCCGCTATGTGCTAAACTGACACTGTTCGAAGATGTGTAAACCATGGACTTTTTCGGGTTTAATCTGAATTTGTGAAGACTCTCTTTATGAGTACAGGAATCCATTTTTTGTTTGTTACATCACATTCTGAGAGTTGAATGATGAGGTTGTGTTTGTAGTTATCAGTGGAGGGAAAGGGTGTGTGAGGAGGTAACAGGCAGAGGTCCAGAGCCTTTGTTTAATCGTAGAATAGGATTAAAGTTGACACCACCACCCCCCCCCTCGTTAGCCCAGAAGTAGATACCTTGTATAATTTAATGTAACCATAGCCCTCTCATTTCTTCCACCAGTGTGCCATGGATCCCTCCATCAGAGGCATCACTTGTTTTCCTGATTATTTAGGCTCTTAGTCTCACAAATGTTGTTCTAAATGTACAGGGAGTGCAGAATTATTAGGCAAGTTGTATTTTTGAGGATTAATTTTATTATTGAACAACAACCATGTTCTCAATGAACCCAAAAAACTCATTAATATCAAAGCTGAATATTTTTGGAAGTAGTTTTTAGTTTTAGCTATTTTAGGGGGATATCTGTGTGTGCAGGTGACTATTACTGTGCATAATTATTAGGTAACTTAACAAAAAACAAATATATACCCATTTCAATTATTTATTTTTACCAGTGAAACCAATATAACATCTCAACATTCACAAATATACATTTCTGACATTCAAAAACAAAACAAAAACAAATCAGTGACCAATATAGCCACCTTTCTTTGCAAGGACACTCAAAAGCCTGCCATCCATGGATTCTGTCAGTGTTTTGATCTGTTCACCATCAACATTGCGTGCAGCAGCAACCACAGCCTCCCAGACACTGTTCAGAGAGGTGTACTGTTTTCCCTCCTTGTAAATCTCACATTTGATGATGGACCACAGGTTCTCAATGGGGTTCAGATCAGGTGAACAAGGAGGCCATGTCATTAGATTTTCTTCTTTTATACCCTTTCTTGCCAGCCACGCTGTGGAGTACTTGGACGCGTGTGATGGAGCATTTTCCTGCATGAAAATCATGTTTTTCTTGAAGGATGCAGACTTCTTCCTGTACCACTGCTTGAAGAAGGTGTCTTCCAGGAACTGGCAGTAGGACTGGGAGTTGAGCTTGACTCCATCCTCAACCCGAAAAGGCCCCACAAGCTCATCTTTGATGATACCAGCCCAAACCAGTACTCCACCTCCACCTTGCTGGCCTCTGAGTCGGACTGGAGCTCTCTGCCCTTTACCAATCCAGCCACGGGCCCATCCATCTGGCCCATCAAGACTCACTCTCATTTCATAAGTCCATAAAACCTTAGAAAAATCAGTCTTGAGATATTTCTTGGCCCAGTCTTGACTTTTCAGCTTGTGTGTCTTGTTCAGTGGTGGTCGTCTTTCAGCCTTTCTTACCTTGGCCATGTCTCTGAGTATTGCACACCTTGTGCTTTTGGGCACTCCAGTGATGTTGCAGCTCTGAAATATGGCCAAACTGGTGGCAAGTGGCATCGTGGCAGCTGCACGCTTGACTTTTCTCAGTTCATGGGCAGTTATTTTGCGCCTTGGTTTTTCCACACGCTTCTTGCGACCCTGTTGACTATTTTGAATGAAACGCTTGATTGTTCGATGATCACACTTCAGAAGCTTTGCAATTTTAAGAGTGCTGCATCCCTCTGCAAGATATCTCACTATTTTTGACTTTTCTGAGCCTGTCAAGTCCTTCTTTTGACCCATTTTGCCAAAGGAAAGGAAGTTGCCTAATAATTATGCACACCTGATATAGGGTGTTGATGTCATTAGACCACACCCCTTCTCATTACAGAGATGCACATCACCTAATATGCTTAATTGGTAGTAGGCTTTCAAGCCTATACAGCTTGGAGTAAGACAACATGCATAAAGAGGATGATGTGGTCAAAATACTCATTTGCCTAATAATTCTGCACCCCCTGTAGTAGCCAGCCTCAAAATGTAGGAACCAGCAAAATGTTGCTATTAACCTGTGTGGTGGTGGTACGTATATATTAGAAGCCTCAATATTTTACACACAGCCCCGAATGCATTTAAAAAGAATTGGAGTTTGCTAAATCTCTACCCAAATAACTTAATATTTATAACTAGAAATAAGTATTTCATTGTGACATTTATTTCTAGTAATATCAGAAATGGACTTGTGAATCAATCTGTACTACCTAGAGCAATACATAATTTTATTACTCAGTTTTTCCAACTATGAATATATATATATATTTTTTTAAACATCTCTTAGCCAGTATTTTATTTTATTTAATTTTTATACTAGTCACAATAAAATGGTTACAATTCAGTGGTTTCCTAGGCAAGTAGAGTTTTCCTGGACAATTCTGTCATAAAACAATGACTTTGTTCCAAAAATATAATAAACCGTGTAGTACAGGATTTTTCATTATTTCAATTCTAATTTTATTTTCCTCCTTTTTTTGGGTAACTTCTGATGTGGTTACTATTTTACTTAAGTTTAGGGCAAACCGTCCGTTTTGGGATCTCCACACCTGTTGAATTTTCCAGGCAGGAGGTCCTCTTTGAGATCATAGTGTGCTACATAACAACTATTTTACACAACAGTTTATTGTTATATTAATAGTCTTTATGTAGTGACTCATATGTGTGTTAAGCACTTGGATTATTGTTTGGTTTACCTTGTTTTGAAATAATTTATTTTGTTAATTTTTTTTTATGCTACATACATATTACAACCATAAATGGTTAGACTTTGGTACTATCTTATTTAAAAATTAAATTAACCCTTTTTTATATTTATTTCTCAGGTGATATTTTTCCATTATGTGTCCATTTTGCAGAAATATGACAAGTATGTTTTATAAATACCGTATTTGTCCGAATATAAGCCGCACCCGCATATAAGCGCACTCGTAAAGTTCAAGGGGAAAAAATAGAAAAAAGATAGTACTCAAATATAATCCGCACCCGTAAAATTGGAGAGAAAAAGACTCTCAAAGTGATCAGCCATTGCAAGAAACAGGCTTTCTAATTATCACTGTAGCTTTTTTTGCAGGTTACAGGCTTTACAGGATGTTAGAATCACTAAAATCGTAAATCGCTATTCAATACCGCAGTCTAAAGCACAAAAATCGTGTCTCGACACCCCTCCCTTCTCCTTCCCCCTGTGTCTCGACACCCCTCCCTTCTCCTTCCCCCTGTGTCTCGACACCCCTCCCTTCTCCTTCCCCCTGTGTCTCGACACCCCTCCCTTCTCCTTCCCCCTGTGTCTCGACACCCCTCCCTTCTCCTTCCCCCTGTGTCTCGACACACCTCCCTTCTCCTTCCCCCTGTGTCTCGACACACCTCCCTTCTCCTTCCCCCTGTGTCTCGACACACCTCCCTTCTCCTTCCCCCTGTGTCTCGACACACCTCCCTTCTCCTTCCCCCTGTGTCTCGACACACCTCCCTTCTCCTTCCCCCTGTGTCTCGACACCCCTCCCTTCTCCTTCCCCCTGTGTCTCGACACCCCTCCCTTCTCCTTCCCCCCGTGTCTCGACACCCCTCCCCTCCCCGTCCCCCCGTGTCTCGACACCCCTCCCCTCCCCGTCCCCCCGTGTCTCGACACCCCTCCCCTCCCCGTCCCCCTGTGTCTCGACACCCCTCCCCTCCCCGTCCCCCTGTGTCTCGACACCCCTCCCCTCCCCGTCCCCCTGTGTCTCGACACCACTTCCCTCCCCTTCCCCCTGTGTCTCGACACCACTTCCCTCCCCTTCCCCCTGTGTCTCTGACTCCCCTCCCCTTCCCCCTGTGTCTCTGACTCCCCTACCCTCCCCTTCCCCCTGTGTCTCTGACTCCCCATGTCTGTCTTCCACCCTCTCCTCGTGATTGTATCGCCATACTAGTTCTCCAAGCATATCATTTGTGGGATAATAATTGCTGCTCATGGGTGTGTGTGCAGCTCAGCTTCTCACCTTACTTGTTCCAGTAGCCTTTACATGCTCTTCAATGCCCTGTGTACTTGGATGCAGGATAGCTCTGGGCTCTGCAGTGTAATCTGAGCTTCAAGCCAACAGCTCATTGTTAACTACCACATTGCCAGGGAGGATTATTTGCCACGCAGCATTTGTGGAAGCTTTTCTTAGTCGGACATATTTTCTTCATTGTGCAATGTTGCTTTAAAGTGACACAGCTGAGATTCCAAATATGTTATAATTTAAAACTATGGGTAGTAACATGTACTTTATAAATTTAATTACTTTAAAACAATTGCACGATAAACAAACATTGAGATTTTATATTTTCAGTCAGCCTTTCTGATCCACCCACAAACTCACTCTTGTTTATGAGAGATACTGATTACTCCCGAGTCCATTGCATTTTGTGTAAGTCATATGCAAAGCAAAAGACTGGGCATGATCAGACCCCAGGGAGAAATACAGTTAACAACTAAAATCTATGGTCTTGGGTCTGTTTACAAACACACTCCTGACTATTCCGTGATTACCAACATCTGCCGACACCGAGGGGTAAAGACTTCTGAGCACAAATATTTATAGTTTTTCCCTGAACTTAGGAATGTAGCAGGATATGTTAAACCACAACTGTTCGATTTAGCTGATTCCAGCAGTCCTTTCACTGCACAGATGAATTTGTGAAGGGTTAACTCTTTCTGCTTATGTACCATATTTGGAAACTCTGTTTTTTTACTTGCATTTAAAATCAGGGCAAAATAATGGCAAGTTTAAGAGCCTGCATGTTTTTTTTTCCTTTTTTTTTCTGTAATCTGTGAAAGGTATGTGTGTACACAGGTGTAGATAAAAACAATATGTAATACTTGGGAGCCAGGTATATATATGTTTCTAGGAACTTGGGATGGAGCCTTTTCATAGAGATGCATGATGCTTCTGGAAATTAATTAGGAGCCATAAGTGAAAGGTTGGGGCTCTTGCTGCTATTATTATTATTATTATTAATAATAATAATAATAATAATAATAATAATAATAATAATAATAATAATAAATTTATTTTTTATTATTATTCTTTGTGTATAGATATGTAGAGTATCAAAAATATTCAGACACATTTACAATCCTAAGAGCTATAACTCCCTTGCTGCTGAGATACTAGTCTTAAAGGAACATTGTAGTTGTAAAACAAGGCATGGTCCTTTTCAAGTGTAATTTGCATCTGTTGGGTGACATTGTCACGGGCTGCAGCTTCTAGTAGATGAACCAGCACTTTAAGAGGAGTTGGACTAATAGGAAGGCACTGGCCTTGTTGTGTGCATTACTAGATGTGACATTCACAGCTTGCTGCTCATCTATCCCATAAAGTAACACACAGTGAAGACAGTATGGCAGCTCCTAGAGGTAAATAAAGGGGAGGTTAAAAGTCATAATATTAATAACAGTAGGTGATTGGGCTATAATGTTTTCTAGATGTTAGGTCTTTGTTTAAGGGTCTTGGCTTACAAAGTAACATGTCCATAGCTTGTATTTTTATCCCACTGGTGACACATCTAACAAATGTTGAGAACCCAAGCTCTGTGGCGTTAGTAAGTCAAGGGAGTTTAGATTAGATTATTAATAAAGAAAGTTATATCTCAATATATCACAGAACTCATATGCATAGTATTTATATGGCTTTTTATGTATACATGATCATTTATATTCTATTCTCACTGAATTTTTTTTAATGGCGTTTACGAAAAGATAAGTGGTTCTGAGAGGATTATGGTGTTATCAAGTCTCCTACTGCTATAATATAGCACCAGCTGGCATGGAATTTATATTTATCTTTTCCAGCAAGGATTTTTAAAGTGATTTTGTTGGTAAACAGCATTTTCATCCATATATTTATGGGTTTTAATTAGAACATTGTCAATTCAAGAGCGGGAGTGAATCTGTTCTTTGTGTAGCACAATTAGATTACCATGCCAAAACATGCCACACCCTCAAATAGGAACATAAACGGTTTCTGGATTTTACTACTGCTCTAAATCTAGGAGCCAGGCCCAAAATATAGGAACCAGCTAATAACAACATGTATGTACAGGCAGACCCCGTTTAACACTGATTCACTATAACACAATTTTTGCCTGACACATCCCCAAGTAACACTGATTTGATGCTTGTGTATCATTCCCAAATACCAACAGCCATGGAAGGAATTTTAAAATAGTTTGCCTGTGATTTATTCTATTTTAAAATTGACAAGTTTAGCACTGGATCTTCTGGGAACACGTCTACAGAATTAAAAGGGGTATGCCTGTATTTATATGTAGGTATACCCTGCTTAACGCTACCACTATAACGCTGTATTGACCTGCAATTCCCTGTAAAACGCACTACCTCACTATAACGCTGTATTTGCTGCCAAACCCCTTTTTAATGCTCTGATTCTAAAAAAAACATCCAGGATGACCCAGAAGCTTCAACATCACAATTTTATAGTTTATATTTCTGCTGTTTAGTTTGTGCTAGTGTTATGTTTGCTGTTGGTTTGAAGTTCATATAAATCAAAAAAAGTTTAAATTGCAATTGTGTATTTTTTTCCATGAGTTCCCCTATCTTCCCCATGGTAAAATTACCCCGTTTAGAACTATTTTGCTTAACACTCCTATTGCTTGGAACCTCTACAACGTTAAACGAGGTATAGCTGTATATACTTTTTATTTTTATTTATCTTATTATGCATCATAGTTTATGGATCAGGGGTTGACAATTTTCCCAAAAGTTAAAATCCAGATTTTAGGAGCCAGAAAAAAATAGCAGTGATGGGCAGCTACCCTCGCTACCTCAATATATTCATGACAATTGCAGATGGCTCCTAAACTTCAATGTGTGTAAAACATTTTCTAAATCTGCGTCATAGTACAGGGCCTGTCTCTCTTATCCAGTGATATGTAATACAAGCTGTATCTCACATAATAATACAGGGGATAACAAATGTAACTTAGGATTCAGTCGAAGAGCGATGAAAGCCCTCCACCATACAGTAGTACATTTTGTGTTCACGTTTTAATGTCTAAAACAAGTTAAAAACAACTTATTTGCATGTCCCTACTCAGAATGCAGTGGAATAACTATAACTCTCGGAATTCCGCAGGAAAAAAGTTTTTTTTGTTTGCACATTTGAACATCTAAAACAAGTAAAAAAACAAACACACATTTACGATTTATTTACACTATATATATCTCTTTTCATATTGCTTTTAAATTGAGTTATAGTTAGAGAACTAGCCCAGTATAAGTTGTGTATCAGATTTTCAACAAACCTATCTTGCAGAATTCCGATGTTTATTTCAGTAAGTAAGCTAGTAAGTTTGTTAGAAGTTTAAAGAATATGCATAAGACGGGGCTTGATAAATTTAGTTCTGAATCTAGGAACCAGATATCATATATACTATATATATCTATAAAATGTTTTTTTTTTTTGTTTTGTTTTTTTAAATATCTCCAAACCATTTAAAACTGTTAAAGGGTGACACTTAGGGATTAGGTCAGGGAGCAAGGCCTAATTGACTATTTTAGTGTAATGTTGAGGTAACTAAATAGAAAAGGTCAGCTGCATTTTTAAAGGTATATGCAAATGAGCTGGATTATGAATGCATCTGATGGAGGAGAATTGGTAGTGTATGAAAAAAACAATTGCATGAAAAAATACCAAAATAAAGTTACTCTAAAGTCTGCTGAATTTCTTGCATTTGCAAACAGTTTTCTATCAATGTTGACTCGACCAGAAAATCCCAGGGAAAATTAGCATACATAATACATTATATCTTTTTGGTCTGTGAATTGAGCTGCTTCTTTCCTTTAGATTTCTGTAATAACTAGAACATGGCCTGTGTCTCTTCATTCACTGATTGTTTTATCTACATCCTAGGTGATACTTCCCCCAGCCCCAGTGATTCCCCCCCCCCCCCCCCCCCTGTGATCTCTCCCTGCTCCATTGAATTGCCCCTGAGTTCTCCCCCTGCCCTAGTGAATTGCATGGACTCACTCACACAGAGACACATTAACAGAAAACATTGCAGGTCATTGCAGGACCATAGATCAGCATAAATGCTCATTCACCTAAAAGACAAATTAGAATAAGAAGCTGAAATGTTTGGTTTCAATACAATTATAATTTGTCCGAATTTATCAAGGAGAGGGTGTATGTCTAAAGAACAACGCATAACCATTCAAGCATTTTTACTTCAATGTTGATTTTATGATGCTTTAAGGACCCAGTGTAGCAGACTCATTATAAAGCATTGCTGATTGGCTGCACAGCTTGGCATGCTCACATAGACAGGGTTCACTTTTTACAAAAATGAACCCTCTCAGGAGCCTAGCTCAATCCTGGGGCGTAAACATCACCTGCAACAGTTTTTTATTCTAATGCAAAGCTAAAAAAAACATAGTGCATGCAAATAAATGTAATCATACACTACTAATTCCCCTCTATCAGATGCATTCATGACCCAGCTCACTTGCATATACCTTTAAATCATTAGTTCATGCCATAATTGAAAGGTAACTAGCATTACATGGTTTAATTTTAAATCTACTAAATTAGAAATATAACATTATATAGCAACAAGTAATCGGTCTCCTCTAGGTTTGTTCCTGCGTTTCATGAACTTTGATGGAGAAACACAATACAAGAAGCTGCTTTTCCAAGTTTTTTACTGCAATTTAGTCAGTGATACAAAAGAACCAGAACTAATCAATGACAATAATAGGTCTAGTTTCCACTTAAGCACTACCTTAAAGGCATATCTAAATTTACTGGATAATGAGTGCATCTGATAGAGGAGAATCCGTAGTGTATGAATACCAGAATAAACATTTAAACACTTACCTTTAAGTTAGCAAAATGTCTTGTAATTTCTGACAGTTGAAAATTAGAGTTAACACCAACTTGAAACCTTGGCTAAATTAGCATAAAATTCATAATTTGTTTTGGCCAATCAGGAGGAGGCTCAGGCAGCTGATACATTTGTATCAAGCTCTGGGCTTCTTGGCTGTGCTGTAAAATTTCTCTACTAGAAAGGTCAAATGTATCTGTCTGCCTTTCCTATGCATACTTGGTTATGTAAGCTCCCTGTGGGTGTGCAAAGCTGGAGTTTACTTACCTGCCTATAACTTTGTAAGTACACTGAACTTATCTATATAAGACACATTTTTCTGATAATGACTGCCTGTTTCTTACCAAACATTTGAAACACAGGAAACTTTTATGTATACCTTTTTTAATATACACATCCACTAAATTGCTCTTATCCAGCTTAATCGTGATGGGGCAAAACAAACCGTCCAATAATTTGCTAAAAATCACTGACCTGTAATTTCTTGAGATTTCCAGGTCTTCCAATGTTGTTCCAATTGCTTCGCTCTCTATTACAACAACTGAATATAATCCAATCCTCCAAGAGCAGCCTTAAAAAGGAAAGTTAAGCCCCGTAGTTCTCTTGAGAGAACAGATCTTTATAGTGTCTGTGGCTCGCATATACACGTTTAGTATGACTGTCTCTCTCTCTCTCTCTCTCTCTCTCTCTCTCTCTCTCTCTCTCTCTCTCTCTATCTATATATATATATATATATATATATATATATATATATATATATATATATATATATATATATATAATTACAGTGGATATGAAAAGTCTACACAGCCCTGTTAAAATGTCAGATTTCTATGCTGTAAAAAAATTAGACAAAGATAAATAATTTCAGAACTTTTTCCACCTTTTAATGTGACCTATACACTGTACAACTCAATTGAAAAACAAACGGAAATCTTTTAGGTGAAGTGAATAAAAAAATAATGTGGTTGCATAAGTCTGCACACCCTCTTATAACTGGGGATGTTGCTGTGTTCAGAATTAAGCAATCACATTCCAAATCGTGTTAAATAGAAGTCAGCATACACCTGTCATCATTTAAAGTGCCTCTGATTAACCCCAAATAAAGTTCAGCTGCTCTAGTTGGTCTTTCCTGAAATTTTCTTAGTCGCATCCCACAGCAAAAGCCATGGTCCACAGAGAGCTTCCAAAGCATCAGAGGAATCTCATTGTTAAAAGGTATCAGTCAGGAGAAGGGTACAAAATAATTTCCAAGGCATTAGATATACCATGGAACACAGTGAAGACATCATCAAGTGGAGAAAATATGGCACAACAGTGACATTACCAAGAACTGGAGCTCCCTCCAAAATTGATGAAAAGACACGAAGAAAATTGGTCTGGGAGGCTACCAAGAGACCTACAGCAACATTAAAGGAGCTGCAGGAATATCTGGCAAGTACTGGCTGTGTGGTACATGTGACAGCAATCTCCTGTATTCTTCAAATGTCTGGGCTATGGGGTAGAGTGGCAAGACAAAAGCCTTTTCTTATGAAGAAAAACATCCAAGCCAGGCTACATTTTGCAAAAACACATCTGAAGTCTCCCTAAAAAAAAAGTGGGAAAAGGTGTTATGGTCTGATGAAACCAAGGTTGAACTTTTTGGCCATAATTCCAAAAGATATGTTTGGCGCAAAAACAACACTGCACATCACCAAAATAACATCATACCCACAGTGAAGCATGGTGGTGGCAGCATCATGCTTTGGGGCTGTTTTTCTTCAGCTGGAGCTGGGGCCTTAGTTAAGATAGAGGGAATTATGAACAGTTCCAAATACCAGTCAATATTGGCACAAAACCTTCAGGCTTCTGCTAGAAAGCTGAACATGAAGATGAACTTCATCTTTCAGCATGACAACGACCCAAAGCATACATCCAAATCAACAAAGGAATGGCTTCACCAGAAGAAGATTAAAGTTTTGGAATGGCCCACCCAGCCAGAGGTCAGACCTGAATCAGATTGAAAATCTGTGGGGGGATCTGAAGAGGGCTGTGCACAGGAGATGCCCTCGCAATCTGACAGATTTGGAGTGTTTTTGCAAAGAAGAGAGGGCAAATCTTGCCAAGTCAAAATGTGCCATGCTGATAGACTTATACCCAAAAAGACTGAGTGCTGTAATAAAATCAAAAGGTGCTTCAACAAAGTATTAGTTTAAGGGTGTGCATACTTATGCAACCATATTATTTTATTTTTATATTTTTTTTCTACCCTCTACCTAAAAGTTTGTTTTTCAATTGTTGTACAGTTTATAGGTCACATTAAAGGTGGAAAAAGTTCTGAAATGATTTATCTTTGTTATTTTTTTACAGCACAGAAACCTGACATTTTAACAGTGGTGTGTAGACTTTTTATATCCACTGTATGCATGTATGCATGTATGTATGTATGTGTGTATATATATATATATATATATATATATATATATATATATATATATATATATATATATAAATATATATATATATATATATATATGTTATATGTTTGTGAGTTCTAAACAAACAAGAAACTATATTCCTTCAAAACTAAGACATAATATTGGTTCAGTTATGTATTTACAAGCATTTATTAGAAATTAAACTCCTTGATGTGAACAATTATCATTCCTGCCAAGCAAATTTCTTGATGGTGAATTTGTTTTTACATTTTTGTTTTCAAGTAATTTAGCAAGGTTTAGAACATATTAAATGATAACTGGCCCTTTTGTAAAGTCCTTATCATTAGGTACAGCTTGTAAAACTTAGATATTTATTACCCGGCCCTCTGTTATCAGTGTCTTGGATAAACAGAGTGTGATTTATGTGAGACTGCTCCTCCATGCCCTGCATAGCACAGCCATACACTATCTTATTACATTGCACTACCCATGTCTGTGTCCCTATAGCTTTTCTCATTTACTGCCTGTTCCCCCTGCCCCCCCAACGCCCCTGCCCCATGCTCAGCTGGAGAGGGAGAGGTGAAGCTCCCTTCAGTGCTACAGGATGTCACTATATTCATTACGGAGAGAACCTAATCATCCCCGGCTAGATAAAGCAAGGACATTAGGGAAAACACCCTGATTACTATCTTGTAGCCGGTAAGCATTTTTTTTTTATCAGTTTGTCTAACCCAGCATAAGAGCATTTTATCTCTCTTTCTAAATGTAACTAAACTGGTCAGCAAGTTTAAAGAAAATTCTAATCTCTGGCTAGGAAATAACTTCTTTTTTTTTTCTGTATATGTCCAATAGCTTATTAATACTAATATTTGCCTGTATTATAAATTATTATATTTATTTTTTTAAATGTTATATCCTGAAAAACAAACATGCATAAAAATAATGAAAACATTTATATTTACACCTGGGGTATTGGATCATCATGCTCCAAAATAATATAACATCATCTTGTACATGTAGCACACAAATCTATACAAAGGAGGACATCTCTTCTGTTGTGGGTAATAGTCTGCACCATTAACTACAACTTCTCACCTCCTTACTCCTCTGATTCCCAGCCTTCTGTCCTATCTGTCCCTATGTTGGTTGCAATGTGTATGTGTGATCACATATTATAATTGTCTAACTACGATTCGTCGTCACGCTGCGTTGCGTAGTGCGTATAACTAAGCGATGAGCGCCGCAGGCAAGCCGTTAAATTGTAGCACTTTGGCCATGAGCGCCGCAGGCGAGCCGTTAAATTGTAGCACTTTGGCAATGAGCGCCGCAGGCGAGCCTCGTGTAGCGAGGCGAGCCGTTGAACCGTAGCACTTAGAAAAAAAATACGAGAAGACAAAAATTACGAGATAAGCGGCGGAGCCAAAACACAAAAAAAACCACTAAATACACACTAAAAAATAAAATAAAGGTCACTTACAGCATGGGGAACCAGGCAGGACATCTGGAAGTGAGTTGGAAATCCAATTTACAGCGATTTAGCCGAGTTACAAAGATCGAAAATCGGCTAAGCGAGAAAAAAATGGCCGCCAAACAAAATGAAAACGAGGCTATACTACTACAAACTGCGTAAATCACAGCCACAGACGTATGTGTTTGAAAAACGAGATAAAGGATGCGGATTAACCTCGCAATGAGTAAAAAGACAGTAGCGAGTACATTTTACGAAACCCAATTACAGATTTACGCATTAACACAGATTTAACGACTTTGTCTCGCGCAACATTGGATTTCCCGACTAAACCAACGCATTTGATGAAATATAAGTTGCAAGTTACAAAAAAAAAAATGTTATAAAAAAAAAAAAAATTGTATTTATTTTAAGAAAAAAAAAAGGGACAAATGTAGCGGCATGTTGTGTGGCAAACTTACTGTTAAACCGTAGTAGCGGGCTTAGCGATGAGCTGCAACATCAACACAGATTGCCAGCTCTTCAACACCATGCATAAAAATACGTAAATTAATTTATTAATTTGAATTCTATATTTCAGTAGTACACAGAAAGCAACATTAGCTACCTTACAATTCCATGTGTATATTAATAACTAAACAACTTTTAAAACATACACATCTGATTGCCGTCATTTTTTTTTTTTCTCAATCAAGTTTTTATTAGGCATATATAGCATGCATCAAACCGTACATAACAAAATGCAATGTGGTTTACATTATTTGTCTAGTAACGTTAAGTCTTATTTCCAGAGTGCTGTGCATTGTTTATGTGGAGTACTCTTTCAACTGCCTAATATGGATTTTTTTTAGATTTATTGTGGATTTGGGTACATCTTCCTTAGTCATTATGATTGCCGTCATT
Source organism: Discoglossus pictus (assembly GCA_027410445.1). NCBI lineage: Eukaryota > Metazoa > Chordata > Amphibia > Anura > Alytidae > Discoglossus > Discoglossus pictus. The sequence goes on from CM050167.1 coordinate 203,126,750, forward strand.
TTTTGACGGGCAATACGCTAGTCACTAATATAGTTGTCGTACTGCGAGTTGTTGTCCCGTTGCGGGGCCCGCAAAGCGAGGGACACCGTTGCAGGGGTGGAGGCCTGCGGGACTTAGCTGCAATGATCGTTGAAGGCGCTCATTGTGGTGGAGATGAGCGCCATAGGCGCTCATCTTGAGGCCCGCAGGACTTGGCTGCAATGAGTGCCGAAGGCCATCGCGAGCAAAACGCAAAAATTCCGGAACTCGCAAAAATTATGAATTTCTGTCTATTCAGTCTTTTCCTAGCACATGTGTGTCTTCACTCACCCACTCCTCATCCACAGCTCTCCTGGAAGGGGCAGAACTGGAGCAAGGAGCAATGATCTGCAGAGCCAGAGTCACATTCTGTTAACCCATTCAAACCACAGCAAATACTCAACATGCACCAAATAAAAAAGAATGAACTTAGGTGTCAGCTGTCGTTTTTCTGTATCCTTGGTAATCTGGTGTCCGGTATGTGATGAGGTTTCTTTTTACGTGTGTATCATAGCTATATGTTTACTTTTATGTACTTATAAGTTCCTTTTTTTTTTTTTACAATCTAAAACCAAACACTACCTGCGTGGCTCTGTCCAATTACTCAAGCCCACAAGTTACTGTCCCAAAGCCGAAACCGTAAACCAGTTACTGGTTCGGAGCAGTTAGGGCAGGAACATGATCAATTAAGCAAGGCCGTAATCTCCCATTTCGAACCAGTCAATAGAAAATCAGAGTCATTATTACGGCAAAAAAACAGAAAGTTACATATCAATCAATGAGGTTCGGGGTTCTGATATGCAATCAGACTCGCAAACCCGCAAAATAAAGAGTTATTAAAATGAATGCCAATACTGTTCTAGTCCATATGGGTGGCCTGATATGTATTAACTCATTGATACCCGAGATCGATTTAGCCCCGAAATGAAACATTAAAATACATTTTATTTCCTGTCGATTTGCGAGCTTCAGACTGTTGTGCAATTCATTCGCTTTCCCCATTATTTACAGTGCAGGATTGTTTTGGTTTTTTTATTTGCATTTACAGTTCTATGAAAAGGTGTTTAACCCCCTTGCAGGTCCTCTCTAGCACTCGTTGGATTTTCTCCTTTATTTGCCGGTTTTATGGTGTGAATACATTTGCGCGCTTGGAAAAATTGAGCATTTGAATAGCGACTTGCGATTTTAGCCTTGTGACAGTGACAGACCAAAGGCTTCTGGAGGCTGTATGTTACGAGTTTAACCTTTGACATTTTTTCAAGCCCATAAATTGGAACCTGTTCTGAGCCGCAAAAAGACGCCAATTGAATAGCAAATTAGCTTTCAACCTCACGCGGCTACCAGATCGCCCGAAAAATCTATTTAATGTGGCTCCTGCTCTGTAGTACTAGCTGTGCAGTGTCTCATACTAGTCAATCAGTGACCATGTCTCGGCAGTATATTGCTGAGATCATGCAGGCTACTAATGTTTGTTAGAGTGGTCTCAAAGGTTATCAGTTTGATACTTTACCCTGAGACTCAATAATGTTAGGACAGATCATTCATGGAGAAAGAAGATGTAGGAAGGAGAGGCAGAGATCTCATGGGAGAGCGTTTAGGGACAGCACTGTTGTCAATTACTGCATAAAATAGATAACTTATTTTTTATATATATAATTTCTCCCCTGGCCCCTAAGAAATAGTCTGGCTCCTATATTTCACATAAACGTTTTAATGGGAGCTGTACTATGTATGTGTGTGTGTATAAAACATGCTCTAAATCTGCATCATGCTGCTGCTTAGTACAGGGCCTGTCTCTCTTATCCAGTGACCTATAATGCTGTATCTCACACAGGGGTTGGACCCTTACAAAACTGACATGGGTAACAGGCTCTAGTACAGGGTTGGCAAATTTATCTGAAACTTACAAGGCAGCCATGTTTATTAAGTGCCAGCCAGACCAATTTTAGAAGCAAGGTAATGGATTATCCCCCTCTGGATTGCTACCTTGTCATGGTGAAGGGGATTGTGTACCTCAGTGAAGCTGTGAGCTATACCATGTAGGGTCACCCAAGATGAGCAGGCCCTAGAAGCGAGATCAGACAAATAACTGTCCACTTGAGAAGGAACTGGCAACCCACTCCAGTATCTTGCCATCAAACCCTTATGGATTAGCACACCCAGACACACAAGATGAGCCTGGCGTACTGCGGTCCATAGGGTGATGGAGAGTCGGACACAACTGTGGATTATATTTAGAAATATATGAATAATAACAGAAAAGTTGGGATCCAACAATAAAATCTTAGGAGCTTTGGCTCCCTGGCACCTGGGATTTGTCAAGCCCTGCTCTAGCCACACATGCCAACACTCTTTTTAATGTTGTAGTAAATTACAAAAATGATAAGACATGAAGCAAACACTATTATATTATGAACGAGGAACTTGCCCGTCAAAAATGACGGGCTTAAAATTGTAAAGCTGGAAATGCTGTTTGCCACACAATGTGAGACTTTTGCTCCTCTGAGCACCTTCGACGCTCATTGCGAGCCTCTCCCCAGTGTACTTCAACTTTCTTGCTTTGCACTGATCATTCAGTTTCAGAATTTGTTACGTTTTTCGTCCACCATTTTTTTTTTCCGGTGATATATGTTGTTGTTGTGCTTCCTGCTCCAGAGAGTTTAGCTGGAGAAGGGATATAAAGGGTTCCTTGTTTTAATATTAAAATAAACTACCTATATGTTTATTTGCACATTTTAAATACCATTTTATTAACAAATCTTTTTAAAAGCTCTGGCAGTGTATACGTGAATTTCCAAGCGCTAGAAATACTAGCCAATGACCTTCTGTGTTTCAGCAGCAATTCAGCAACATGCTGCTGAGACACGGACTGTCATTGGCTTGTACATCTACCGGTAATACTACAGAGGCATTGTATGCAGGAGCTACAAGGGATGTTTTTTTGTAAGGTCTGTTTGGAAGGTTTCAGTGAGTTAAAACATATTTATTTTTTTTTATATATTTTTTTTTTTTATTGTTTTTAGAAACAGACAACCAAAATAAAATACATACAGTAAAACAATACTTATTTTTTGGTTGTCTGTTTCTAAAAACAAAAACAATAAAAAAATTAAAATATAAAACAGATTTTAAGTACTTGTTAATCAAATGATCTTTACATATGCAACTACTTAGTTTATTTTAATATTTATAAGCAGAGAGCCTTCCATGTCCTTTTTATGCAAGTGAAAGAACACGTTCAAGAGAGATGTGGAGCATTGGGGCATTCTGCGGCATGAATTCACTAAAGAAAATGACCGACTAACGGAGACGGAAGAAACAAAAAGACAATTTAATCTATACATTGCTTTATACATATTATCATCCATAATGAAGCCATTATGTACAATCTGCACTTCTAAGAGGATTGCATAACCATAGATTCTCAAATTCTGGAACTGCTCCCTTTCTTCCTGTTCAATCTTCCACATGTTGCTATCCTTCATTCCTGTGACCTAAAGTTAAGCTCATATTTTTTTATATACTGTATCTGCAAATTTACACAGTATTTTTTTTTATTTATTATTTTGACTAAAAATGAGGATTTAAAGACAGGGACAGTTTTGATTAGCCATTGCTCAAAAGAAGGGCAGTTACTCTTTAGAACTTTTAAAAAAAGATCACAATAGTTTATGTAACTTATTATTACAGTACAAGGATATTGTTGTTGGTGGTGGTGTTGTTATTATTAACTAGCGACTTGCCTGTCAAAAATGAAGGGGCAACATTTTTTTGAAGCCATGGGAATGCTGTTTGAGACATAATTGAAAGCGTTTTGTAGTGTGAGGACCTTCGGCACTCATTGCGAGCCTCTCCTGTCATGTACTTTTGGTCCTCTGAGAGAGATATATATTTCTATGTATATGTAGTTAAGTAATTATTAATGATTTATTCAATAAATTAATATATTTTAATTATTTACTAGCGAATTGCCCGTCAAAAAATGACGGCAATGAAATTGTAAGTGAGCTAATGCTGTTTGGTGTATAATAATCAAATAAATAATACATTAATAAATGAATATACTTTACCTATTTTGAAGCATTGTGTTGAAGAGCTGGCAATCTGTTTTGATGTTGCTGCAGCATTAGTGGTGTGGAGCTGCTGTGTAAGCGTGGTGAATGTGTGCAGTGTAATAGTGTGCGTGCGCGAGGCAAATCCGTTAGTGTAGCTGTGTACTTCCGCATTGTATAAGTTATTGTTCTAAAATGGCGGCTAATGTGTGGTATGCTGCTGTGGCGTAATATCCGTAGCTGTTTTGTGGTGTTTTGCGTGTTTCTGGTAGTGTTTTGCGTGTTTAGAGTCCTGTAGCCTCGTTTTCGTTTTGTTCGGCTGCAATTTTTTCTCTCGCTTAGGTGATTTTCGGGTGTTTTAAACTCTGAAATTTGGACTTAAATCGAGGTTCAACTTTACTTGCAGAGGTCCTGGGTGCACCACCTTGCTGTGGGTAAGCTTTATATATATTTATTGTGTTTGCGGTCTTGCGGGTTGCGTCCTTGTTTTCGAATCTCGTAGGTGTTTTTCGGCAATTCCGTAGGTGTTTTGCGTGTTTAGAGTGCTGTAGCCACGTTTTCATTTGTTTCGGCGGCCATTTTTTCTCTCGCTTGGAGAATTTTTTAGTGTCTAAACTCTTTTATTTTTAGTTAAATTGAGGTGTAACTTCTTTTTTTTTTTTTTTTTTCTTCAATTGACTTAAAGTTTGGCCCTCACAATCCTTGGTTATTTATTCCTTAAAATGTAATAACCTGGGTAATTATTTTGCATAATTACAGGATAGTCACTTTATTGTCTGTAAAAATTAAGCGAAGGGTCAATATATAATTTTGTGGTATTGTTCATTAAAGGATTTTGTAGTCCAGTACTTGAGAAAATCATGGATTCCTGGGTCCTAAACCTGTTTGTCTGTTAAGATTTATTGTAATCATACTCTGTTGTCTGGCTCCTAAGAACAGTTTGACTGGCTCTGTTTTACCTGGTTTCTAAGTTTTGTATACATTTGTGAATCACTGTTCAAAAATGTGGTTACCGTATTTGCCGGCGTATAAGACGACTTTTTTTGTCCTGAAAAACATGCCTCCAAGTGGGGGGGTCGTCTTATACGCCAGGTGCACTTTGTCTGCGCAGAGCTCGTGCCTCCCCCCTTCTCATTCTAATCCCCCCCCCCTCCTCACTTTAAAATACCTCCCCCTCTCCCTTTCCCCTCACTTACCTTCATCTGCAGCTTCTCCTCCGGCCTCCGCTCCTTCCTGCGTCGGCACCCAGTATATGCTAATGACGTGGCACGCTTGTGAGGATGAGGAGGGGGGTTGAGGATGAGGAGGGGGGTTGAGGATGAGGAGGGGGGTTGAGGATGTGGAGGGGGGTTGAGGATGAGGAGGGATTTTGAGTGGCAATGTTGGGGGGTCGTCTTATACGCCCAGTCGCCTTATACGCCGGCAAATACGGTATATATTTATATGAACATATTTCAGAGAGAAAAATGTGTTTTTCTTTTTTTTCTGAAAAGACTAATTTAAATTGAGATTGGGGCAGAATTGTCTTTTCTTATCATTATCCTGACCTCTGTGATCTATTGTACATTCTTAGCTTGTGGTTTATTACCATCCTTTTTTAAAGGTAATACTTGTTTAGAAATCACCAATACGATTCTTACTAGAATATTAGGTAACACAGATTCCTAAAGTTAATTAAATAAACTAGTCAAATCCTATCACACTTTTTTTTTTTTGCAACAAATTAGTATTCAGGTGTTGCGATTTGCATAAATCTCAGTACAAATAATAGTGAATTTCTCAGGAATGTCTCAGGAAAATTTAGGAGATAAAAGAAAAAGGCTTGTGTTTATCAAGCCCTGAATTATTTTTTGGAAAATGTTTTAAATAATTAAGTTTGATAATCAACTTTTTATTTATTTATTTTTTACGAAAGCAAAATATAAGAAAATTGTCACAAACTTTAGATTTTATTACTTTTATGTTTATTTGTTTATGACGGCTTTAAATTTCCTTTCTAAGTTAAGTCATTCTTTTACTCGATCTGTGTCTTTGTGAACTAATAAACGGTCAATTAATGAAAGCACTGGTAGTTGTAGATACCATATTCCTATTATACACATCAAAGTTTCCTTTGGTCTTAAAGTCTACCTCAGGAAGTAGATAACTGGAAACCAAAACACTGGCTGTTATTATTCAGAGACTTGGTCCTTGATTTAGGGTGAATTTAGTTTGGGTGAATATATCTTTATCTGTATTTAGCATGTCCATGTATTTGTCCATGCAGTTTTACTAAGTGTTTGCTTGTTTCTTTGCAGGCCTATGGATCAGGTTGTGACATTATAATACTAGCAAACGACTTTGAGTGTGTACAGATAATACCTGGTGCTAAACATGGAAACATACAGGTCAGCTGCGTGGAGTGTTCTCATCAACAAGGCCGGGTAAGATTTTATTTTGTATTCATATGAATATTGCTAATCCTGAATACATAATACTTTCCTGTGTATAAAGGAAAATATCTTCTGCTGCAAAAGTATAGGTTGAGCAAAAAGAGTCTGAGGCGCTCATCTGAGAACAAACACCTAAGTAGGTTTGTTCTATAAGTCTGGTTACCCACTCTGAGAGCAGCCTCTTTTAGCTCACTTGTGCCCTTCACAGTAAGAAATATCCTGTAGTATATCAGTCTGGTCCCACTCGCTAGAGTGACCCAGTCCCGAAATACCAGGCAATTCTACCCTGAACAGGAGAAGTGGCAAAAACCAGACGTACGTTTCAGCCTCTCTGGGTCTCGTCACAAAGTATAGGTTAGCCCAACACGAAGCTTTAGTTTGGGATGCCCCAATGCAATTTGAAAAGCCATTTTATTTTATTTAAGCTTGTTTATTTGTGACTGAATGGAAATCTGAATCTTTCTCTCTTTATACATGAATAGTTACAGGGGGAATTCCATTTTTGATTTTGCTCAGGAAACTTCATGCTTCAAATTTACCTATTTTTCATGCAAAAAAAAAAATGTCCCAGAAACCTGTCATATTTGACATGTGTTCATACCATGCTAGTAGTGACATATATGAAACATTATATATATTAGTGTAAATATTATGGTAGTAGACTGTTAACCTATATGTTTGCGATATAGAAATATTCTAAAAATGTACACATTTTGTTCTGCTATTTGGTATGGGGTTTTGGGTTTTAATTATAAAAGTGGCTTCAAGTGTGGTTTTGTTCTTACCATCTGGAATATATTTGTTTTATAATATGTCATTTGTTCTTTAATATTAATAAATATGAATACTTTTCATGCCAGAATTTATGGAAATTTTATCTGTCTACATTATGCTTTCCCTGTTAAAAAAGGTGTTAAATAAACAATGAAGTGGCTGTCTATATAGTAATACATTAAAGGTTGCATTTGTTATTTCTATAATTACTTTGCCCATTATCAAAGATCTAGTACAAATGAACAACTAAAGAGATCATTTTATACAGAATTTAACAAATGTGGGCTAACAATAAAATTTAATGACATTTGCATAAATAATAAAACTCTTTTATTAATCGGTTCTCTGATATTGCTAATAGACTTATGTCAAATGCTTTAGATGGTCATTACTGTCACCTGAGGGTTTATGTATGTATCTGTAAATAATTTAATCACTGTAGGACATACTTCACTTACATTTGTTGCATTTGTCCAGATAAATGTATCGATAAGGTATTGTAAGACAATCAAATGAAAAGAACTGCATATAAAACAACCATTATTATTATTAATAATAATAATATTACTGGCGACTTGCCCGTCAAAAATGACGGCAATAAAATTTGAAACCTGGCAACGGTGTTTGTCACACATTGCAGGCCTCTTCCCCCTCTACTTTACCTTTGACGCTCATTGCGAGCCTCGCCCCCCTCTACTTTACTGGTCTTGCGATGAGCGCCTTCAGCACTTATCACGGGCCTCGCAATGAACGCCTTCGGCGCCCATTGTGAGCCCCCCCTCTACTTACTCTCCCTCCCCTGTGTGTCTCTTCCCCCCCCCTCTACTTACTCTCCCTCCCCTGTGTGTCTCTTCCCCCCCCTCTACCTCCCCTGCGTCTCTCTCTCCCCCCCCTCCCTGCGTCTCTCTCCCCCCCCCCCCTCCCCTGTGTCTCTCCCCCCCCCTCCCCTGCGTCTCTCCCCCCCCTCCCCTGCGTCTCTCCCCCCCCCCCTCCCCTGCGTCTCTCTCCCCCCCCCTCCCCTGCGTCTCTCTCTTCCCTCCCCTCCCCTGCGTCTCTCTCTCTCCCCCGCCCTCCCCTGCGTCTCTCTCTCTCTCTCTCTCTCCCCCCTCCCCTGCGTCTCTCTCCCCCCTCCACTGCGTCTCTCTCCCCCCTCCACTGCGTCTCTCTCCCCCCTCCACTGCGTCTCTCTCCCCCCTCCACTGCGTCTCTCTCCCCCCTCCACTGCGTCTCTCTCCCCCCTCCACTGCGTCTCTCTCCCCCCTCCACTGCGTCTCTCTCCCCCCTCCACTGCGTCTCTCTCCCCCCTCCACTGCGTCTCTCTCCCCCCTCCCCTGCGTCTCTCTCCCCCCTCCCCTGCGTCTCTCTCCCCCCCTCCCCTGCGTCTCTCTCCCCCCTCCCCTGCGTCTCTCTCCCCCCTCCCCTGCGTCTCTCTCCCCCCTCCCCTGCGTCTCTCTCCCCCCTCCCCTGCGTCTCTCTCCCCCCTCCCCTGCGTCTCTCTCCCCCCTCCCCTGCGTCTCTCTCCCCCCCTCCCCTGCGTCTCTCTCCCCCCTCCCCTGCGTCTCTCTCCCCCCTCCCCTGCGTCTCTCTCCCCCTCCCCTGCGTCTCTCTCCCCCCTCCCCTGCGTCTCTCTCCCCCCTCCCCTGCGTCTCTCTCCCCCCTCCCCTGCGTCTCTCTCCACCCTCCCCTGCGTCTCTCTCCACCCTCCCCTGCGTCTCTCTCCACCCTCCCCTGCGTCTCTCTCCACCCTCCCCTGCGTCTCTCTCCACCCTCCCCTGCGTCTCTCTCCACCCTCCCCTGCGTCTCTCTCCCCCCTCCCCTGCGTCTCTCTCCCCCCTCCCCTGCGTCTCTCTCCCTACCTCCCCTGCGTCTCTCTCCCTACCTCCCCTGCGTCTCTCTCCCTACCTCCCCTGCGTCTCTCTCCCTACCTCCCCTGCGTTTCTCTCCCTACCTCCCCTGCGTCTCTCTCCCTACCTCCCCTGCGTCTCTCTCCCTACCTCCCCTGCGTCTCTCTCCCTACCTCCCCTGCGTCTCTCTCCCTACCTCCCCTGCGTCTCTCTCCCTACCTCCCCTGCGTCTCTCTCCCTACCTCCCCTGCGTCTCTCTCCCTACCTCCCCTGCGTCTCTCTCCCTACCTCCCCTGCGTCTCTCTCCCTACCTCCCCTGCGTCTCTCTCCCTACCTCCCCTGCGTCTCTCTCCCCCCTCCCCTGCGTCTCTCTCCCCCCTCCCCTGCGTCTCTCTCCCTACCTCCCTTGCGTCTCTCTCTCTTCCCCCCCTCCCCTGCGTCTCTTCCCCCCCTCCCCTGCGTCTCTTCCCCCCCTCCCCTGCGTCTCTTCCCCCCCTCCCCTGCGTCTCTTCCCCCCCTCCCCTGCGTCTCTCTCCCTACCTCCCCCTGCGTCTCTCTCCCTACCTCCCCCTGCGTCTCTCTCCCCCCTCCCCTGCGCCTCTCTCCCCCCTCCCCTGCGCCTCTCTCCCCCCTCCCCTGCGCCTCTCTCCCCCCTCCCCTGCGCCTCTCTCCCCCCTCCCCTGCGCCTCTCTCCCCCCTCCCCTGCGTCTCTCTCCCCCCTCCCCTGCGCCTCTCTCCCCCCTCCCCTGCGCCTCTCTCCCCCCTCCCCTGCGCCTCTCTCCCCCCTCCCCTGCGCCTCTCTCCCCCCTCCCCTGCGCCTCTCTCCCCCCTCCCCTGCGCCTCTCTCCCCCCTCCCCTGCGCCTCTCTCCCCCCTCCCCTGCGTCTCTCTCCCTACCTCCCCTGCGTCTCTCTCTCTTCCCCCCCCTCCCCTGCGTCTCTCTTCCCCCCCCTCCCCTGCGTCTCTCTTCCCCCCCCTCCCCTGCGTCTCTCTCTTCCCCCTCCCCTGCGTCTCTCTCTTCCCCCTCCCCTGCGTCTCTCTCTTCCCCCTCCCCTGCGTCTCTCTCTTCCCCCTCCCCTGCGTCTCTCTCTTCCCCCTCCCCTGCGTCTCTCTCTCTCTTCCCCCTCCCCTCCCCTGCGTCTCTCTCTCTCTTCCCCCTCCCCTCCCCTGCGTCTCTCTCTCTCTTCCCCCCCCCCTCCCCTGCGTCTCTCTCTCTCTTCCCCCTCCCCTCCCCTGCGTCTCTCTCTCTCTTCCCCCTCCCCTCCCCTGCGTCTCTCTCTCTCTTCCCCCTCCCCTCCCCTGCGTCTCTCTCTCTCTTCCCCCTCCCCTCCCCTGCGTCTCTCTCTCTCTCTCTCTCTCTCTCTCTCTCTCCCCTGCGTCTCTCTCTCCCCCACTCCTCCCTCACCTTAGTGGGCGCGTCCCACCGGATCAGGGAGTATGGAGCAGGGAGGGCCGCAGGGCTGATGTACCCCATGTGTTTTTGCTTCCCTGTGTTTAAGTAGATAAGAAGTATATTTTCTTTGTTTTAGATTGCAGCATCTTATGGAAATACAGTTTGTATTTTTGAACCAGTTGGTACTATGAACGCTCACAAACGAAACAGTGTAAGTACAATACTCATATTATATTCACACTTCAAGCAGGTGGATCCTTATTGTACAGAGATAACTATGATGTAACAGTTTAAAAGCCCAATTATATCATGTCACCCGTTTTAGATATGATTAAGACTATAGAAAATGGATTTACATGAATGATTTATTATTGTAATGTGTTATTTTTTGTAATGATTTATCTTGTGTTTTCTGCACCTCTCTTACATGTCAGGTGTCATACTTGTATTAGATATAAATCAACATCCTGGATTCTTTTGCATATATTGTCTCAGAGCAATTTTTTTATAGTTTGTCAGGAAGCTAAATTTTAGAGACAGAGAGTGAACTACAGAGGTATGTTTTAGCCTAATAGAATAACAAAAGGGCTGCAGTACATTGAAATTAACATTACAGAAAAGTAGTTTTACCAATTTGTGACTGAAGGACTTTTCAACAAATGTGTCCCTAATATATTATTTAATTCTGTATTTCCAATAAAATGGGTTAGTTCATTTTCTACTGTTTTTATAAAATGAATAATTTATCATTGCCACTTCCCAAATGATTTGCTTAAAACCTAGTTGCTGCCAGATTAATTTAAAATATGCCATACAAGTCTTGAAGTAACGGCTACTTTCAAATGTTTTTCTCTTACAGCAACTAAAATATCAGTGGGTGAGAACGGGGCAATTTTTCCTTAGTTCAGTGACTTACAATTTAGCATGGGATCCTCAAGGTAAGTTAAGTGTATCTTTCATATTATTTGAATACTGAGAACTATTTTGATGTATAGATTTTACATATATGTATGTGCTTGTTTTTATGTTCAGTTTGTTTGAATTAAGAGAGCATAGTAGATTTGGAAAATTATTATTATTTCTGTATTATCGCATATGAGCCATTATAGTGTTGTGGTGGTGTTGGTTGTGGTGGTTGTTGTTGGTTGTTCTGATTCTTCATGAATCCAAGTTAGATACAAATCCGCCTTAAGACGTTATTAGGAATGGACCTTGTTCTTAACCCGGGGATATTATATATATATATATATATATATATATATATCTCATTTAATTAGAAGCCCTTCAGTTCTCTCGCTCTTTTGCCCACCATAAGCTACATGATGATGTGCTTAATAGCCTTCCCACAAAATCCAGTGAATAAGTTAGGAACCAGCCCAACATGATGAGATCCATTTTAAGATTGAAATCGATGTCTGTGGGTAGTCTCCTGGCTTGTGCATAACCCATCCTGTACTATGCTTTAAAACTAATTCAGTGAGCATATGTCAAAAAGGAGCCATGAATAAAGTGTATTTTGGATTAGAGAGAAAATGCATTCAAATGTGAACGCAGATGTACTATTTATTTATTATGCCCACTCCAGAGACAGACAACCAGACTGCCATCCTAATTAGGACATCGAAACAGTTACTTAATATGTATGAGCTGCTCATTTATATATAAATGCAGCAGCAATGCTGAATTTCCCAGTATGCATTCTCTTAAGAAAACAATGGGTGATACAACATAGAGACAGTTTTTCATGTTTTTTTTAAGAATAACCTGGAAGTTTGTAATACACTGCAAATCTCCACTTAAAGTATTTTTTTTTTTTGGCTGGGGGGGTGTTGTATCTGAATTTTTGAAGACTCTGCACAGGAATTGATTTTGTGTTTGATACGTTACATCCTGAGAGCTAGAGCATGTGGGTCTGTCTTTGTAGCTGTCCTTGGTGGGAGGATGAGGCAACAGGGAAAAGTCCTATGTCTTTATTTGTTATTAGGATATAATTGACACCACGCTCCTTCCGCCCTCACAGACCCACCTTGCACTATTCAATTCAAACGCACCTCTCCAGGAATGTAAATTGCCCTCTCTCTCACACAACTTCTGTCTAGTATCATGGATTCCTCCTGGGTGCTGCAGAGCCATCCCCATTCATTGAGAACTATTTATTTTCATTGCAGTTTAATTATAATCTTATACTCTAAAGTTTAAAAAAATAAATACATTTCAGAGTGCAGATACTTTAGTAACAAAATATTTAGATTTTTCTGAAATTTTAAAGATGCTACCTGTAGTACAGATGTAATGAGTTTTATGTGTCCGTTTCTGGTTTTTAATGTAGGGGAACACAGTCCTTTCCCTCTTTCCCCTACGCAAAATTTGAAAGCTGCAGTTCCACCGCCAAACGATAGATGGCGCTGACGATTTTCGGATACTGCTGCTAGCATATAAGGCACGCCGCCGACAGAAGATGCCTTGAGCTATGAGAGGCGTACCCAAGGGCCGAGTGCTCGCGCCGAACATATCGATGGCCTCGCTGTCGATTTCAGCGCCGTCGAATTGTGCCACGTCGGAGGGGCGGAATAATTCTTGGCCTTCCCTGAAACTTGACAGCGCCATCCAGCAGATTGTTGGTGGAACTGCAGCTGTCAGTGCTGCTGAACCTATGCGCAGGCACAGAGGGATAGATCCGAGAACACCTATGTACTTTTGCATGTACTGTTAAATCTGTATGGTCTGTGACATCCAATATGTGTGCTGATTAATGTAATAGTGTAATAATGTAATAGAAAATTGCTTCATGCAAATAATAATGGTCAAAGATTGTTTAATTCATTCATTTGACCCCACCTGCAGGTAACAGGCTGCTGACAGCCACTGATTGCTTACAATTATGGGCTCCACCATCAACTGACATCCTGGAAGAGGATGAAGATGATCTTGAAAACCATGCTACAGATGATAAAGTTCCAGGTGCCCTAAGTGACTGGAATTGTATCTGGCAATGCAAGTGAGTTGCAAAGAAACTGGACATGTTGGTTCTTGCAGCATATGTGAACGGGGGCTAATATGACAGCTTTAGTCAACATAGATTTCTTGTGTGTCATTACATGTTGAAGACTAACGGTTTTAGTCAGGAGGGTATCTCATGAATTGCCAAATAGAAGACATGTCACTTTCTTGCTCTAGGTTTTATTTTGCACTAAGAAGACGCCTGAAAAGTACAGTCCTTATTGCCAAATAGAAGACATGTCACTTTCTTGCTCTAGGTTTTATTTTGCACTAAGAAGACGCCTGAAAAGTACAGTCCTTTTATCGGTGCTAGTGAATAAAAAATGTGTTTTTGTGATGTATTAACTCCGATTTTAAGATGCATGTCAGTTATAGTAAATACATAACCGGGTGTATTACTTGCAATATTGGTAGAAATAGATCACTGAAATGTTATTGTTAAAGTTGAGGAACACCTTTTATGGCTTTACTATAGTAATAATTAAATTGGTAGTACTTATTTACATTTAGTTATAAATGTAAAACAATATATTGCCTGCTGTATTCATATGTGTGTATATTAATAAGCTTAAAACAAGATTTTAATACTTGAATACCTGATCAATTGGCAAATCTACTTGAGAAAGTTGTGTATTTTATTAGCAAATATGAATAATACAGAATAATTGATCTATGACCTAATGCAGCAAATCAGCTTGTTATATTTATTAAACTAATTTACATACTAAGCAAAACAGCAGACCAAAGATATGAATATTTAACTTTTTTTTTTTTTTTTAACCCAGGACTGCAGTGTCTGTGCATTTGATGAAATGGTCCCCAGATGGTGAATATTTTGCAACAGCGGGGAAGGTAAGTAGTCTTAAATAAAACATGGTGTTTAATGTACTTGTTCAAGCAAGCGAGAGGAAAAAAAGCACCACACACAAATTTTCAGTCTTTAATCAGACTTCAGACACAATAGTCATGTGTTATTTAACGGTAGCCATATTTCTATTTGTCAGATGCCCTTTTATGTATGTATGTATGTTTGTTTTTATTCCATTATCTTCTTAGAATTGTATTTATTTAGCACATTTTAGTGGTTGCTTAGGGAATGAACAGATTTTTGAACTCCTTTTCAAAGATCATAATACAGAATAAATATATCAAATGGATGCATCTGATTTTGTGATTTAAACTTTATAAACATTTCATTATAGTCCTGTTAGTAATGAATTGAAAAATAATATTGTATTCACTTTCGTGCAGGGTAACTTTTGAAAGCCATTTCAAAGCCAATCCTGTGCATTTAAAATAGTGACATGGGGCTCCATGTTGGTTATTATTAAATGCCAGACTGATTTGCGAGCATAAAATTGCTTTCAACATTCCGTGTGCACCTTCTTTTAATAACTTGAAAATAAGTTTACTTACTGTTTTACATTGTATATGTTATTATGTAGACAATAAAGAAGAAAATAGGGAAATATTTTGACCAGTATCTTTGTGTCCCTAGGATTAATAATAGAATTAAAGGTGCCACGTATAGGATCTAGTTGTTTTCATCCATACTCTAGAGGCATGTTGCAGCATCCATGATTATCCGGCTGTATGATTTTGTAACAGATGGCATCGTTTGGAGACTTCCAGCTAGAAGGCGTTTGCTGCCTCCGCTTCAGATGACAATTAGTTTCCACTTTCATCATGGATATGACTCATCTATCCTTGCCTTGCTTGCCATGCATTTTGACCTAGGAAGATTTCTCCTCTAAATCACCCTTGAGCTCATTTACATATTCCAATTTATTAATTTATTGGCTGTGATCTTTGAAGTCTGGCTCTGTACAATTATATTGGATTTGTTCTCCTGGTCTCTGTAGCAGCATTACACATGGGTTGCCCCTTTTCACAAGCAAGATAGGAAACCTCCATCCATAAATAGGGACTTTTCCCATAGCTAGACAGTGTGTTGTTATCTGTCATAACTGACAGACCGTTAACTTTGTTTTCTGGATCATTTTGATATTCAGGTTTCCTTAGTCCCTATTGCAGAGGCTAAGCAGGTGAAGCCACCACACCAGTTTCTGTTTTATCATGCATAAATGCCAAATACTGAAATAACAGCAAGTGTAGTTTTTGTTTTGTTTTTGTTTCTGCTTCTTGGCTCTGTTCAATGGCAACATTTCATTAGAACATATATTCATGTTTTATGTGAGGAATTCAAGCACGTCCATTCATATTTATGGTCCTCTCTCATTATTTCACGTTGACTACTTCAAGGATTTACATGTTCAACATCACATCTAGATGAATGTAGTCCTCCTTTAATTTGCTTGTTATAGCGGACTGTGTAAGCCACAGTATCTATAGTTTATGTTCACAAGAAAACTTTTCATAATTTCCTATATGGTTAGATAGTGAGCATTTTTTTCCCATCGTCTCAAAGAAAAAAGAAATTGAACACCAAACAAAATACTGGTAGTTTCAAAAAAACATATCCAGTACATTTTGGCCCACCTCTTTAGTTGGATGACTGCGATTTTTTCTTTTGCTGTTGGCACTCTCCATTACTTCTTTCTCATTCATTAATCAACCCTTTTTTTTTTTTCTCCATCTAATTAATTTAATCTCTTGAAAACTTTTTAAAAGTCTCTTAACATGATTAACCAATGTGTAAACCATGAGAGAAAACATTAACTTTTGAACTATCCTGTATTTTTTTTTTTTTATATACCGGATGTAGAGGATCATTTAAGATAATTTTTTTTCAACTTCAGATCAAAGGATTTACGTGAAGTTCAAAGTTGCCCAGCATGTAGTCTATTCTCGGACGCCCTGTGTAAATCCGCTGCAAGCAACGTTACGGGGCTAATTTAATACCTGTAACACGGAAATTGGGAGTTACTGGCTACGTTTTACAACGTAGCCCCAATTTAGTAAGGCTATTAATCCCCTTCTGGGTTGCTACCTTTTCACAGTGAAGTGTCTTGTGTACCTAATGAAGCTGTGAGCTATACCATGTAGGGTCACCCAAGATGGGCAGGTCATGGCAGAGAAGTCAGCCAAAACACAACCACTGGAGAAGGAACTGACAACTCATTCCAGTATATTTGCCAAGAAAACCTTATAGATAAGCACAACCAGAAACAGACAGATGTGCATGGCATGCTGCTATCCAAATGGTCACTGAAAGTTTACACGACTGAAGGACCAGACAACCACCATTGAATATAAATCCTTTTTTTGTTTAGCCCTTCTTGTGACCATTTAGCACTGCTGCTGGCGTAACTCTCATATAGATATCGACATAATGATGATGATCTTTTTATTTTCTGCATTCCCATCTCATTGTGTCGCTTACTTGATATTCTACCTCTGTCCACAGCATTTTGCTTGATGTCGTTTTTAGATTCTTTGTTTCTTTTCCCAGTAAAAAATTTTTTTTCACATAAATGAAAAACCTTATCTCTGTGAATGCAGAAGCACAAGTCGGCCTAGTCATAAGTCATCAAATATATAAAACCATTATTAAACTGCACTCCTCCCAGAGGCTTTAGCAGTGCCTTGCATAGTATAGTGAAGTCTCACATGGTCATCCTCAGGGAGTGATTTAACTGTCATGTCAAATGTAAACTTTCTTATTATAAAATGTAATCATTTAAAATTGCTAAAACCACTTTCATTCTTTTTTTTTTTTTTTTTTTTTTTTTTACATGAACAAACAGATTATTTGTTGGCAGTATATGATCTCTATACACATTGTATTCTCTTCTGTTCATTTGCAAAAAAAATACAGATATAGCATTTGCTTGTTTGAAGCACTCATCAAAACAAGCCGGTGTCTTAAAGGGCATTAAAACTGGCATTACCTTGCACTAACAATTTTTCTCTAGTAAATCGAAAACAAGTAGCTGTACAGTCTCAAAGGGACTTTTTTATCTGGTGCAAAAAAAGAGCACACAGATTGGAAAAAAACTTTTTTTATATTTAAGAAATAAGTTTAAGCTTGCAATACAATCTGCAAGCAAAGCAGGAAAGCTGGACCAGACTTGCAGGCTTCACCTTCAAACTAGCAAAGGTTAAAACTCAGACTGAAATCTCCCAGGGTTCATCTATTTCATCTGCATTTTTTTTTATCAAAGACAACAGTATAACGTTTTACCTCCATGTGCATATCTGGTGACGTAGGCCACTTTGGATTTAGAGACATTCTCGTGTAGCACTAGTAATATTTCAATAAGATATATTAAAACATGATCAGGAAAGTCTCATGATGATTGACGGATGAGTGTTTCAAATCTCCCTTACAAGCGACCCTCTTACCTGGCTTAAAAGATTATTGCAATTGTGTCTGCTCCCGAAATTACCGAATGGTAATGAAAGAGACGGTGACTTTGTTGGCTATTCACATTATGCACCTATTTTATGACTAATTTTTCTTTCAACAGGATGATTGCCTCTTAAAGGTCTGGTATCCACTCACTGGGTGGAAATCTTCTTTTTTACCTGAAGAAATCCCAGACAAGAAATCTTTGCTTGAAGTCCAGTTTTCTTTTGTGTACTTGGCACATCCTAGATCAGTGACTGGCTTTTCATGGAGAAACACAAGTCGGTATATGCCAAGGTAGGATTCTTTAATGAAGTGTTTTTATTTATTGTGACACTTTTTGCTTTTTTCACACTACTATTTAGTAGGAGATATTACTGTAGACAATGATATAGTTGTTTATGTAATTAAATTGTGTTCTGGAAAACCAAAGCTGTGTCAAAGGCTTATTCTAAAATGTAAAAAATGCTAAAAATATTTGATTTATTTTTGAGAGAATGCTTTTCTACATATCGTTTTATCTCAATAAGTCAGATTAGTAAAAGGGACACAAATAATAAATCTGTTTTTTTTTCTCTCATGAAAGAGTTCAACGTTCATTGTTCTTCCAGAATACAAAGCTTGCCTTGGAGTGCAGGAATCCCTGTTAGTAAATTAATCAGACTAATCTAATGTGACCATTTGTTCTTTAGCACTATTATTATCCTTTATAATGCACCAACATATTCCGCAGCACAATACAGGGGTTAGGTACAAGTATAAACAATAACCCCACAATGAAAAATAATGGAAGACCCTGTTATTGAGCTTTCAATCAGATATACACTGTGCTTTCGCTAAAGCACCTCACAAGATGGAAAACTCGCAAACTTACATTCTAAAGGGTGTGGGCGAGGTACAGGGGAGTAATAGATGCATAGTGAATGTAGATGCTAAAGATGATAGGCTTTTTTGAATAGATGTGTTTTTAAAGAGATTTTGAAGGATTGAGGCAGGAGGTTAGTCTGGTGGAGCGAGGTAAGGAGTTCCAAAGCATAGGAGCAGCACAAAAAAAGTCTTGAAGAGGTGAGGAGAGAAGAGGGCGAGTGTATTTTGGGATGAGAGCAGAGATGTAGGAGGGTGCACTATTGTGGAGGGCTTTATATGTTAGGATCATGATTTTGAATTGTATTCTAGAGGATATGGGAAGCCAGTGGAGTGCCTGACAGAGAGGTGCTGCAGACACTGATCGTTTAGTATGATAGATGAGTCTAGTGGATGCATTCAAAATTGATTGGAGTGGAGACAGACGGGTGATAGGAAGGCCAGCAAGGAGAGAGTTGCAGTAATCGATGCATTGTCAACAGCAAGTTAAGTGAGGAGTGGGAGCTGAGGAAGATGGTGGAAAGATAAGGAGCTCTGTCTTAGACATGTTGAGTTTGAGTTGACGGGCAGACATCCATGAGGATATGCTCGAGAGGCAAATGGCAACATGAGCTAGCAGAGAGGGGGATAGTTCAGGTTCAGAGATGTAGATTTGGGTGTCATAAGCATATAGATGATAGTGAAATCCAAAATATTTTATAAGGGCACCAAGGGAGGATGTATAGAAGGAGAAAAGGAGGGGGCCTAGGACTGAGCCTTGGGGTACACTGACAGTTAGAGGGCGAGGAGATGAAGAGGCCCCAGAGAAGGAGACACTAAATGTTCGATTTTCTAGATAAGATGTGATCAGCTGTGATCGAATAGGATCATGTGGACAAGTTGTGAGACGAGAGGTTGATAGAAGATTAGCAACTTCATCCTCAGTTACAAGGTTAAAGGAGTATATAATGGCTATAGACTTGGGCAAGGGTGAAGGCAGGCTGTTGTTTGTTTGTTGAGGAGAAGGTGTGATATGGCCACATTGAGAGGCGGCATCATTACGAATATTTTCAATTTTACTATTAAAGTGTCTAGCACAATCTTCAGCTAGTAATATCAACCCATCTTATAATAGACATAAAATATAAAGCTGTTAATAACATTTCCATTCAGCTTTGCCAACATTTACAAGCTGAGACTTTGATAGAAGCTACTATGCAGATTAAAAGCCAAATTAAATATAACAAAAACAGTTTTTGTAAGTAATATTTAGCTGAGAACATTGCATTTTTTTTAACATAGCAAATTGTAACATTGTTTAGCTTACCATATATACTCGAGTATAAGCCGACCCGAGTATAAGCCAAGGCACCTATTTTACCACAAAATACTGGAAAAACTTAGTGACTCGAGTATAAGCTGAGGGTGGGAAATGTGCTGCCCCCTGTGTCCCTCTTGTGTGCTCTCTTGCCCCTTTCTTGTGTCCCCTCTCTCTTCCCCTGTGTCTCTTCCCCTCCTCTCACTCCCCTGTGTCTCTTCCCCTCCTCTCACTCCCCTGTGTCTCTTCCCCCTCCTCTCACTCCCCTGTGTCTCTTCCCCCTCCTCTCACTCCCTGTGTCTCTTCCCCCTCCTCTCACTCCCCTGTGTCTCTTCCCCCTCCTCTCACTCCCCTGTGTCTCTTCCCCCTCCTCTCACTCCCCTGTGTCTCTTCCCCCTCCTCTCACTCCCCTGTGTCTCTTCCCCCTCCTCTCACTCCCCTGTGTCTCTTCCCCCTCCTCTCACTCCCCTGTGTCTCTTCCCCCTCCTCTCACTCCCCTGTGTCTCTTCCCCCTCCTCTCACTCCCCTGTGTCTCTTCCCCCTCCTCTCTCCCTCTTGTGTCTCTTCCTCTCTCCCTCTTGTGTCTCTTCCTCTCTCCCTCTTGTGTCTCTTCCTCTCTCCCTCTTGTGTCTCTTCCTCTCTCCCTCTTGTGTCTCTCCCCTCCCCTTCCCTTATCACCCTCCTCAACACCTCGCTCCCTCTGCATTACCTCCCTCCCTCTACCTTTACCCTCACTTACCTTCCATCATCAGCTGCTCCTCCGCACGTCTTCCGGCTGCGTCTGGACCAGGGCAATGCTAATGACGTGATGCGCATGTGATGTCACGTTATTAACATATGCCGGGTCCCAACGCAGCCGGAGGAGCAGCTGCTGATGGAAGGTAAGTGAGGGCAACGGGAGAGGGGGAGGTAATTAGAAAGGGTAAAGTGAGGAGGGGGATTGAGAGACACGGGAGAGGGGGGGGGTGGGTGGAGAGACAGGGCAGTGATTTGAGTATAAGCCAAAGGGGGCCCTTTTCAGCCTTAAAAAAAGGGCTGAAAAACTCGGCTTATACCCTAGTATATACAGTACTTAGTCATACTAACCTTTTCTCCAAGATGATCTTCACTTCATCGGATATAACATTCAATGTGTTTAGATGTCTTTGAAGCCATCTGCACTTTGTTTGCCTTTTTTGTTTACTTATAAATACTATTTTAACTGATTGCTGTGAGGAAAAATGTTTGTGTAAATTGGGACAAACAACAATCATAAAATAATTTGCATGTTAATATGTACAATTATGATGCATTTATGGTTTGTTCATTTAGGTTCTGTAATACTTTGTGAGGTCTTAATTTAAAAATACATGGCCTATAGAGAAAGGGTATGATTTCGATTAGAAACATATCCCTCCGCAATCATCACCGCATGGAATCTCCTAAACCTGCCCAATGACATTGCAGTTCATTTTGCAATTGGTTTCCTAAGTTGACATCTCTAGTGCACACTTATAGATGTGTAATATCCCATTGCATTTCACACATGCTCTATTGACAGCAAATTATGGCCAGGCAGATAAGAAATCCTGCTTCTCATAGTTGTCATCTGGGTTTGGCGGTAAGAGGTTGGCATATATTAAGCTGGAACATGTCCTAACAAAGAAGAATAATTGATTTGCAAAAAGGATCTTGTTAAATATCCATGAAAAACAATACATGCTTAGGTCTCCAAGCTGAAGGTGTTCTTACGCTTACATTTTTCCGTGTAGTAAAAAGGTAAAGTTGTTTTGTTTACCATAGGCATCAGCATAGTGTAGATATTGGTCTATAAATGTAAATAAGAATCAGAATTGGAGGAAAGCTGTGTCATACTCACCTTTAGAGTTTCCCAGGATTAGTGTGTGTTCAGAGGTCTATGAAGACATCAGCACTTTACTTTTGTTTGGTTACCAATTCATGTCAGCTGAGATTACTCAGAGGAGAAATAAATGTGGAGATTGGGAAGAACAACAAAGTTAAAATAGTTTTATGTTAATATGCACATTTACATGGAATCTATGGTTTGTTCATTTAGGTGAGTTCTTAATTTAAAAATATTTGAAAAACAAATGTGCCTGATCATGTGTTTAAAAATAGATATGTAGCTGCCTTTGGCTTTGACAAACATGGTGTTTCTTTTACTCTTACATATTCTATTTATTTGTTTGTGTTTACTTTGTAGGTAACTATAGTTTACCATTCAGCTCTTGCACTTCTTCATTCAAAGACATGTTAACTATAGATATATACTATTTCTTTAACTTATTGAACGTAGCATAGTGGAAAATAAATATCTAATTATGTAGGGTAGTTTAGAC
This sequence comes from Discoglossus pictus, assembly GCA_027410445.1. Lineage (NCBI taxonomy): Eukaryota > Metazoa > Chordata > Amphibia > Anura > Alytidae > Discoglossus > Discoglossus pictus. The sequence goes on from CM050167.1 coordinate 203,149,071, forward strand.
TTGCCAAATAGAGCTTTAACTCTCTGCATTATTTCCCAGCAAAGTAAATATTTTTGCTCAGCATTACTTATTTACAGCTTGCATTTGCCAAAACCGTACGTGAAACCTCCATGTCTATTAGTCAATTATCAATCCGTTTAGCAGAGAAATTGCAATTTTGCACTTAGCACAGCATTTCTAACAGGAAACTACCCTATTGTGTGTACACCGGAGATTTTCAGAGATCAGCAAAACTTAAAATCCAAAGCAAGAACAGAGGCAAAGTGAAAGAAATAAATGTTGCTCTTACTGTTTGTGCAAAAATGTAAAAAAAAGAAATACTTTTTTGATGAATATTCAAAATAAATTTCACTGGTGTTATATTGTTTTAGTGCTTATATTTAAAACAATAAATGATAGCCTTTCTCCTATTGTTTTAATGTAGTGCTTTAATAATCTTTTGAATTGACGAAGGACCAGTAAAAGTTTTAATGTAACAAGTGTGTGTGTGTATATATGTGTGTATATATATATATATATGTATGTATATATATATATGTATGTATATATATATATATGTATGTATATATATATATATGTATATGTATATATGTATATATATATGTATATGTATATATATATATGTATATGTATATATATATGTATATGTGTATATATATATATGTATATATAAATAAATAAATAAATAAACAGAAAAACTAAGTCGGAGGTGCTCATCAGAGAACGAACCAACCTTAATAGGTGAGTTCTATGGCCATGGCATTTCGGGGCTGGGTCACTCTTTTGAGTGGCACCAGACTGATATACTACAGGATATTTCTCCCTGTGAAGGGCACAAGTGAGCAAAGAGAGGCTGCTCTCAGAGTGGCGTATCATGGCCATAGAACTAAACTATTAAGGTTGGTTCGTTCTTTGATGAGCACCTCTGACTTACCTCTTTTTTTTTGTATGTATATATATATATATGTGTGTAGTATATATGTGTGTGTGTATATATATATATATATATATGTATGTATGTATATGTGTGTGTGTGTATATATATGTATATAGTATGTATATGTGTGTGTATATATATGTATATAATATGTATATGTGGGCTATTTATCACTTTTTCAAAATTTAACATAAACTGTATTTATAATATTTTTTTTATCTGTTTGCATTTACAGAAATATGTTTTTGCAGATTACATGCTGCATAGTCTAACACGAGACCCCTAAAAGTTTTGCATGCATGCACTTTTAACATTACTATAACCTTGCATTACTGTTGCATTGTAAAATACATGTTTTTCAAATGATGTAATACGACTAACTGTATGGTTGTCCTAACATTGTCCTATCCAATTCACATATGTTTTCAGGGGATCTGTTTGCAACGTTTTACTTACTTCTTGTCAGGATGGCATTTGTCGTCTTTGGGCTGAAACTTTACTGCCAGAGGATAGTCTTCTTGGAGGTCAGATAATTGAGCATAGCAGCTTTAGCAGCAGTTCATTTGCAGGGAAGCAGAAAGACAAGATTGAACATGCGCTTGAGGTGAGATAAGCTGTAATATCAAGCTAAATATGAATGTCTGGATGTATTTATTTATTTGCTAAGTGGTTACAAGGTTCAGTGCTTTATGTGGTTATGAACAGTGTGTATATGAAGATTTCCCTGTTGTAATACGGTCGGCGAAGCTTAGCTTACCTTGGCAAGTGATAGTACATTGCAATTTCCTTTAATGCAGGGCTTGACATATCCAAGCACCAGGGAGCCATCAAACTAAAATGTTACTACTGGTATTTGTGTTTTCTTTTATGTATTTTGGAAAAAAAAAGTTTGTGGCACCTCTCTATGATTTAATATGATGGTAGGGATTAAACCAGCAATGTATTCATTATGATCAATCTAGTTAACTAGAAATGAATTGTCAGGTAGTGGGCATTTTTATTTCATAATTGTATTTTGCTAACAAAACTTTATGGATGTTATAGTTTTAAAGTTGGTGACATTCTTTTCTTTATCACCTTTTGCAATTTAGACAATTCACCATTTGAAACATTTGAGAAGAGGTCGGAGGAGGTCCTCTTTCCTTGCTGCTCACACAGAGCTGCTACCAAGCCAGCCAAACCTACATGAAGTCCATCGTCACATCTCACACCATGCCAATTCGCTTTGTCATTTTCACATAGCTGCTAGTATAAATCCAAACACAGGTAAAGTGAAAGCTTACTTTTTTTTTATTATTAAAAATGTGTTCATACTGGAAACCTACTTTTAGATATTCTGTACAGTTGATTTTTTCATGACTTTTGTTTCATTTAAATGCATACTGTTATTTGTAATGTTAATAATGTCTTGATCTGTTTATATTAGTAGTTGACTTCTGTTCATACTGATACTAATACTGATTTTTAGAGTGTGTATCATAAATGAAAAGCTATAGTAGATGGGGCTGTGTATATATATATATATATATATATATATATATATATATATATATATATATATATATATATATATATATATATATATATATATAATGTATGTGTATTTATGCATTTATTTATCCCGTTCTCCACAGATATTCCTTCAGTTTTGGCAGGAACCGCATTTAGCCTGGAAGAAGGTCATGGTGGTTTTGTTGTTCATTGGCTGAATAATAAGGAATTACATTTTACATCATCAATTGAGTTATTTATTCAATATTTGAAAACCCTTGTTGAGCATCAGTCCGAAAATGGAGATGATGACGAAGAGGAGGAGGAAGATGGGTTGCAAATGAAACTTGATAATGGTTAGCATATTTTTCTTCACTTTTTGTTCAGTTGCCTGTTAGAAGCATACTGATACATATTAAGAAATATGCTTTAGATTATCAATATATTAGCTTTGATTTACAAGTCTTGGTTTTCAGTCGCAATACTTATTAACTTCATTAAATTATTGTTGATAGAATAATGAACAAATTATCTGTGTTTAGGGAGCATTGCAAAGGTCACAAATGTGTTAAATTCAACTTTGGTTTATATTTTACATTTATTGACAACTCATTAGTACTAAAGACAATACTTAGTGGCTTAAACATTCATGCAGTTTAGAATTGTATTTTCTTAGGACTCAACCCTGACTGGTCAGTGGGCTTTCACATGCTTTGTTTCTGGGGTGGGGGAGGGAGTCTGTAGTACATAAAATAAAGTGTTGCATGTGTGTATTATTTCTCTAAATCAGGGCTTGACTAATACTGGGAGCAAGGGTACCAATATTTCTAAAAATGTACTGCTAGATACTTTTATTTTTTAGTTACTATACATATATGTCTATACATATTTGATACTCTGGTTCCTAACCTGGCTGACACCTAATGTTCAGATACATTTGTCACCACCTGCTCAAAACTGCCTTTGTACAAAATGCTTATATTGCCTTTTTTGACATCCTTTTACATACATTTTATCTTCAAACTGTAGATTTCCAATTTTTTTCTACTGAAGAAATCCAGATGAATGTTGATTTTATTTTTATTTCTTTTTTTAACTATCATTCTAGGTGAGCCAGAGGGTGGAGGATCGCTGAGTGGTTCGCCTGAGCATGAAGAAGCTGAGAGAGATTTGAGCACCAACGCTGCTTCTCCTGGTGCAGTTTTGCCTCTACCCACAGTTTTGTTGGATCAGAAAATCGAGTCACTTCTTTCTGAGTGGAACAGAAATGCAGATATGCTTTTTACTGTTCACCCTGTGGATGGGACTTTTCTAGTGTGGCATGTCAACTACTTGGATGAGTACAATCCAGGAATATTTAGACAAGTCCAGGTATACATATACTAATATTATTAGTTTCATATATTTATAGCAACGCTTTTGTGGTAAAATAAGTCATGATCCTTTAAAATTACAACATGAATCTAGCATCATGAAAACCCTATTGCCCAAGTTTTTACCGTGCTGACCCTTTTTTCCTGATCCCATCCGTCAGAGTTTATCACTGTGTGAGCGAGGCAAGCAGGAAGCTATACAAATCACATTTTATTTTCTAATGCAAACATAGCACTGCTGTCAACTTCCTAATTTTCATGTTGTCACGTGGTTTAGTGTCTAGTGTAGGAGCCAGCACCACTTGAATGTTTTAGCCAGTAGAAATCTGCTGGCTGTGCTGTTTGCATTAGGAATGCTATATGGAGATTACAGGAGATCTTGTTAACCCAATAAGAAGAATTCTCCTCAAGTTGCATGGATTCATATACATAGTTCAAAATAGTGTAGAAAGGGAAAGCTGTTTACCAGATTAGCTTATTCTTTCTATTTACTGTTGTACATTTTAAGAGCTGTTAAAGTAATTTGTTTCCTTTGTTGTATTTTAGGTTTCATTTTCTTCTCGGATTCCAGTTGCGTTTCCTTCAGGAGATGCAAGCTCTCTGAGTAAAAACATAATGATGTATGCTTGTACTGCCTCTGCCAAGGAAGCTGCTTCTACTGTCCTGCAGCAGGAGAAGAGGACTTTAAGTTTACCAAATTTAAATTTGTCAGGTTCCTCAAAAGATCTTCTTGATGGAAGCATTACTACTTCACCGGTCATGATGGTGTCAAAGCACATTGATGGATCACTTAATCAGTGGGCAGTTACTTTCGCTGATAAATCTGCCTTTACCAATGTACTCACTGTGTCTCATAAGTTTAGGTACTGTGGCCACAGATTCCACCTGAATGACCTGGCCTGCCACTCTGTTCTGCCACTGCTGCTAACCTCATCTCATCACAATGTGTTGGTAACGCCTGACTCGGATAATCCTTGGGAAAGAAGCAGTAAATTAACAGACCCTATTAATGACTTGAAAGGCTTCCCTAGGCAACATTTTAGAAATGCAGCAACACAAACCTTTCATGATCCAAATGCTATTTACAGTGAGCTAATTTTATGGCGTGTCGATCCAATTGGACCCTTGTCTTATAGTGGGGGAGTTTCTGAGTTGGCCAGAATAAACTCTCTACGTACGTCTGCCTTCTGTAATGTGGCATGGCTTCCTACTCTTATACCAAGTTATTGTTTAGGTAAGTGCCTGAAATCACCTACCACTTATGAGCTCTATGGATTATTGCTAAATTTAGCAATAAAAGTATCTAGTAAACTAAATTTTTGTAAATAAGAGACATTTTACTATTGTAAAAATTGTATTTATTATACTTTTTATTTATTTTTTATAGTAAGTACCATAAATATTTTTCCATTCCCAACATTTTTTTTTTGGTTTTATAAAGATAGAAATCTATGAGCTATGCTTCGTATATAGCTTAATAATATAAGTGCCATAGCAGAGTTCCCAGATATGGTATAATATCTACTTTAAGTACTGTTGAAAAAATGCGTCTTACTACCAAAAACTTATGTTTAAGTTTGCCATTTTAAGTTGTCAAGTCAGTCATTTAAATCTTTTGTTAATCGGAGATCATTACCATTAATTGTCCAAGCAGTTACCTCACACGGAGCATGCCTAGTCTTTTTTTGTGTGTAGGTGACTGCATGGATGACCGTATTGAAGGCCAGAGATTTCTCATTAACAATATATTACTATCTCTTTGTGAGTGGATCATAAAGGCAGACTGACTACTCATACTGGCAAAAAGAAATGTTTTTACTGTGGATTGTATTCTATCTTTAAAGTTGCTTTTGGTAGATGTTCTTTAAGGTTAGATATATTTATTATTGACCCTGCAAAAGTAGCACACTAAGGCTCCAAATATTCATTGAACTCTTGAATCCTTTCTTCAGGTACATACTGCAATTCTGCCAGTGCCTGCTTTGTAGCTTCTGATGGCACAAACCTGAGGTTGTATCAAGCTGTAGTCGATGCGCGGAAGTTGCTGGACGAGCTCTCAGATCCTGAATCGTCTGTAAGTTAAATATGGTCCACATTCAATTAGGAGATGTGCAGAGAGAATAGTGATTTATAACTTACTCCTGTGTATTTGCAATTATAATTTCTGCCATCTCATGTTAGATACCTCTATTGTAGTTAAGCTAAAAAGGCAAATACATGTTAAATTTGCAGTTATACTGTTTTTATTCCTTGTACATATGCATTACATTTATAATAAAATTACTAAAATTTATATTTTATAAATATTATTTTGTGGCTTGGTAAAACTACTTCTAATCTTTTAGGTTATTTACACAGCATTTAGTAATTTATGTAAAAAGTAATTTATATTTTCCATATCTTGTTTTAGAGACTTATTGGGGAAGTGTTTAATATTGTGAGCCAGCAGTCTACTGCTCGACCTGGATGTATTATTGAACTTGACGCAATAACAGATAAGGTATGCAAACAACAAATGTTTTACTATATGCAGGGGTTTTTTCTTTAATGTGTGGGGAAAAAATAAATTGCAGACTCATTGATTATATTTTTAAAGGGGCTTTTAATGTCTTTTTTTTCCTTCTTTGAAATGGCAAGTTTTTTTTTAGTGTGTTTTTTTTTCTTTCTCTTTTTTTCAAGATCTCCGAGCACAATAAACAACTTTAAATGTCTAACTTTTTCTGAGCTTCTAAAATATGTATGTAGGTCTAATTAACAGACTCATACAGATAACATTATGCTCTCTGCACCTCCTGTTAGTTGCAAATAGGTTTTACTTCAGATGTATTCATACAAATGCATGAAGCTGTGTATTCCCTGTCCTTTTTTAATTTTGGCTTTTGCAGGTATTTATTCTTAATACAACATTAAAGTGGCCCAGAGGAGGTGTCAGATATGACCGAATTTACATAAGTCCTTGAACTTAATAAATTGAACCTTCCAAAAAAAACATTTTTCTACAGCAAACATACATCAAAGTTTGCTGAGAGGGATATCTACTATTCGGATATCATTAACAAGAATGGCTAATTATCATATTTGGCTCTGAATCTATTGTTTTCAGCCTAGTTACTCTGTGGAGTCTGAGCATGTTAAGTCGTTTTATGTGCATGTGGTGTTACATTGAAAACTATAGGTTCAGAGCCCCAGAGGATGAATAACGATGATTGGCAATAATCTTCAGTTTAGGAACAGATATCTAGCTTTACTTGGTGGATTAATCGGAAAGGCTAATTGTCAGATAATGTTTGCAAACTTCATTGTAAGTTTACTGTAAGAAAATGCCATTTTTAATTCCTTCCAATTGATAATGTATTTGTAATAGCCACTAGATTGAAATGATACCAAATTTTGAAACTCTGCTGTCACTTGAATACATGGTTATTAAAAGGGTTCACAAATAATGTGTGGGAGTAGCATTATAGCCAAATTTATAGCCAAGTTCATTATATCAGGGTATTTCTACCATATGCTTTTTATACCTAATTTACTTAAAGGGTTATCTATACAATTGACTGTCTGCTGACAGATAAGACCCGTCTTTAATGTGCATCATGGCTCAACCAACAATTTCAGGAGTTTGTTACAGTGTGTCCAGGACTGTCTGATTTCTCAACTCAAGTTGTCTTAAACTAATGTCTAAAAGGCTTCTTTATGAAGTCCATTATGTTATTGGCATAATGTACTTAGTAACAACACAGTTGCAAGCTATTTATTCTTAACACTATTGCAAGTGACTACATGACAATCATCTTGATTGATACTTCATTTCCAACATGGTATCATTTATTGCTTATATAAAACGTTTTTTATATTGTTTGGTATATTACTCTTAGGCATATTAGACACTGCTCTCAATAGTACATGAGGGCCTGAGATAGCTTCTTCGGGTAACAGTCTTCCCGTTTGATGAGCCCAGTGTGAGCCATAGGGACTGCTAATTTTATATCCCATACATGTACTTGACTTCATCGGGAATCATTTGTGTGTGTTTTTTTTTTTTTTTTTTTTATTAACCATTTTATTTATTTATTTATTTTTTTGTCCCCACTGTCTTATTCACCATTCCATAACACCCTTTTTCAGATGTCCAAATGTCTATACTACCTTATATGGTGCTGTAAAGTCAAATTATTAAACTAGATACTTTCATACATTTTGAATGTGTTAATGTAAAACAATTCACTGGGGGATTATACAAACTAATTTATATGTATTTGATGGTTACATTTCAGATTTATTATAACCACTGACATAATAGGCCCATTCACTTTGTGATGTGGTAGCATAGTTTAATTACCAAAGTTACACATAGGACAAAATTAGCGGTCACATCAGTTATTCTATTAAAACAAAAATTATATATATATATTGTTGTTTTTTGGTTTTTTTAAACCTATGAGAATAGTCCTCTTGTTATTAAGGTGTAGCAAGTGCAAAATATGAGGAACAACGCTGTAAAACCTATGGGTTAATGATACACACTGTTAACTGTGCTTTAAGAGCCTTGATTTTTAGACTCTCTGAATTATTTTTTCCTATACATCACTATTTTGAAAACCATGACTTCCTGTCCCAAATTAAATGTGTTGGTCAGTATCCAAGTTTTGTTGCATTTGCCTGCAATACTGTTTACTTATTTTGCCGCCTGTTTGATTTATTTTTGTAATTGTATATAAACATAGAAAAATCCCAAATTAATTTTGCTTACTTTTGTTTTGCAACTGGGTTGTATCCCTCCTGCTTTACCTTTTAATAGTTATTGAATGAATCAAATAGAGACAATTAAAATAGTGTTTTGAAGGGTACAAAATAATAGTTTGTCTGGATCAAAGTTTATAGTAATTGGATGATACATTTTGGTGTATACCAGTTTTGGGAAATGAGTGGGGCTGCAGCTTTATCTACACATGTCCTCAATAGCCTTTAATCGCCAGTGCTGCAATTTTATTTGTTTCATGTGGCTTTGCTTATAGTGTGGCTCAAACACCCAGCTGCTTCATGTTTTTCAAGAAGACTTCATTTTGGGATACAAACCACATAAAGAAGAACTGAAAGAAAATGAAAGTGAGGTTTTCTTCCAACCATCTAAAGGTATGTGAGAACACAGAAAAAACATTGTAGGCTTCTATAAATCTTCTACTTCACAAAAACAGATTATATATGTATTATATATTTTATAAGCAAGACATTGTCCAAGTGTGAAATCTCCTTTTATAAAAATATTTTTTTGGCCACATGCAATATGTCATTCTTTCCTTTTTGTTCCTGCATATTAAAGATGCTTCCATTCAGTTTGAAACCATTTTAGACACACAGGGTTACATTTCCAGACACTCTGCCAGAGTAAGAAGATATGCTGACAGGGTCTGCCATTCCTGTTATGCCCAGGATAAAGTGACACTGTGGAGATTCTGAATATTCTATCATTTAAAACTAGACTACATTAAAAAGTACTTTATCGGTTGACTTCTGAGCAGTTGTCTGAACAAAAAGAGACTAGGCATGCACAATGTGCACAGAAGACATGTATGAAAATGCAATTTGTTTATGTAATTGATTTGATAAAGTATTTATTACCTATAGTTTAAATTATATTGTATTTGGAAACTCCACTTTGAAGTTATTAATGTACTTTACAGAATTACAGCATATTAAGAAACATAAATCTAGTTCAATGAATGTGAATAAAATCTTGGATTTAAAATATGCCTTATGTTTTAACATACACTAACTTTTTAGAGTTCTTTTATTTAAAGTACGACATGATACAAAAACTCTTGTTTTTTTTTATAGAAAGATTTAAAAATGAATTGTTAGTTGTTGTTGTTGTTTGTTTCTGCTACCTACATAGGACCCTTTAATAACTTCTGACTTTTTAACTCTGTCCTGCTTTCCTTTTGCATTCTTTTGTAAGACAAAGTATATATATCATGAACATCTACGTGAACATAGTCTCCTGGCTGTCTTTCTGATGATATTGTCCACATGATAGCCAAACCAAAAGTACAGTGCACATTTCTCACTCTGAAGGTTTTCAGATCTTTAGACAAAATCTAATATTGGAGAACATGAGTGACCAAAGAACACATTTTAATGGAGTTTTCCAACAAACCACTGACACTGTATGAAAAGATAACCCCCGCATGTTTAATCAACCCAGTTAAAGAGATATATTATTAGAGCCAGCCCTGCTCAATAAAAACCTCATTTACCTCAACCCTTCCCATCTGTCAGGTTAGCATCACAAAGATTCAACAAGCACATTATGCCACAACTAAAAGAAATTCTTGAAGAGATATTACAAACTTTGATATCACCAAACCATAATGAGAGCACAAATCCACAAATGGAGAAACCGTGGAATATCAGTGAATCTTCCCTGTAGTGCCAGGACTGGCTAGAATTGTTCATTTACTGTGGTGTAAAATCAAAGAAGTGACAAAAGATCCTACAAAACAACCAAAGCACTACTGGATTCTCTTGTTTCAGCTAAGGTCAGTGCTCATGACTCCACAATCAGAAATAAAAATGTGCTGTATGAGAGAGAGAAGCACGGTGGAAACCAATGGTAACCAAGAAGGACATAAATGCATGTCTCTCTTGTGAAAAAGTACCAGGCCGAACCCAAAGTCTTTTAGGAGCATGTTCTATGTGCAGATGAGCCAAAATTGAACTTTTGGACGACATGTTTCTCGTTATTCCTGGCATTCCAAATTAAGAGCATGATACCAGTAGTCAAAGTTTGTGGATATGCTTTGCCACCTTAGGACTATGCCAAAAATTGAAGGAACTATCCTTCTGTAAGCTTGATCTGAAGTATAGTTAAATGATGGAAAACACACAAAACACCACACCCCGGAATGGTTGAAAGAAGCAAAATTAAAATTTTGAAGGGACCTAGTTAAAGTCCAGAAGTGATGTGACAGGACCTGAAATTAGCAATTTCTATGCTCAACCTACCAGTGTTTTTTAATTTGAGCAGGTCTATGAGGATGAGTGGGCTAATCTTTTCCACATCAATGTACATGATTGATATTTAATTATAGGAATGGGTTGGTTGCAGTAATTGCAGCTAAATGTAGTGTAGCCAGTTACGTGCTAGGGGGCTATTCGTTTTTAACACAAATGATATGAATGTTGAATAACATTGTTAATGAAATAAGTAAAAGTGTGCTTTCTTTTTTCACTCTGGTTTCCTTTGTCTAGTATTACATTTTGTCTAACAATCTGAAAACATCCAGTGTGACAAATATGTAATATTGTAAAAGGGCAAATACTTTTCATGGCGATGTATTTTACATGGTATAAAGTTTGTGTATTGATTACCTTACAGTATACAAATGTTAACATTATGATTTCATTTAAAAACCTACAGCCTTATGAAATTGAGATTCAGTAAATTTAAAAGGGCTCTATTTAAGAACATAGCATATTTTTTTTACAGAAGTTTTTAGTTAGTGAACTTCTATCCAAAAGCAAGGTTTTCACTAACTGAAAACTTCTGTAAAAAAAAAAAATGCTATGTGCTTAAATAGAGCCCTTTTAAATTTACTGAATCGCAATTTAATAAGGCTGCTAATTTTAAATATTCACTGATCTTAAATCCAAACATACATAGTGCTTGTTCTGTGAGCACCTTACATGAAAACTTTCAAACTTACAGTCTCCACAGACAGGGCCCTCCATTCTTTTGCAATGTGTTAATGTTTGTTCTTGCCTTGTACTGCCTGTATAGCACTATGGAATATGTTGGTGCATTACAAATAAAGCATAATAAAAATAATAATAATAATAACTACATATTTATCCTTTTTTTTTTTTTTTTTTTTATAGGTTATCGACCACCACCTTTTTCAGAGAAATTCTTCCTTGTGGTGATAGAAAAAGATCACAAAAATCGCTCTGTCCTAAATATGTGGCATCTACACTTGAAGTCTGTCCAAGCATGCGTAGGTGAGCATCTGCCCTGCTTAGATCAGTTTATGGCATGGAACATTTAGTCATGACAGTTTCAGAGCACTTTTTGTCAAAGGTATCTGTGCAAAGCAAATTAGGATTTAATAAATACGCTTTTATAATGAGCAATACTTGTCTCAACCATGTTTGGCAGCTTTTGCTCACTAGGGTAGAGTATTGCTGCCTGTTCGTACAGGAGGTGCTGGACCCTCCTCTAATCTGATAATTAGACCATATTTAAAGTAATTTATTACTACAATTTATATCAAGTCATAACTAAAATATGGTTTAGTTTAAAGTATTTCATAAAATGCTTATTACACTGCCCTTTTTAAATCATAGCTTTGTTTGTGTCAAACCCTTGATATTTCATTTTATATAATATAGCAGGCAAGGTAGAAGAAGCTGGGCATGTAATCGGACATGCACGCTAATCTTCTCTGCCGTTGCCTGCTACATATTCTAAGATGCTGCTACAACTTTGCTACACACAACAAAAAACAAACACAAATGAGTGTCTGTCTGTAATTTATTATGTTCTTTTCCATGTTTTGAATAACTACAAATATTAGAAACCTCATAACTAATTTTGTGCTGCAATTTTTTAGAATGATGTAAATGTAGTCATTTATTGTTTTGTTTTGTTTTTCTTCTAAAGCTAAGCCTGCTGAGGCTACTTTATCAGAAAACTTTCTTGCCGTTCCCGGACAACCTACTGCTGAGTCCTCACCGGAGACCTCTCCAGGCGCAAGCCCGATGACTCGCTCTGCATCAATTGCTAATCTACAGACTGCCAGCAAACTCATTTTGAGCTCCAGGCTTGTATATAGCAGTCCACTGAAAATTCCAAGTGGTGTAGAAGTAATAAGAGCAACACCGTCAGCAGGTGAGATGGGGTTGTGCCATGTACGGGTTCTGTCTTCTGTTTGTTCATGTTTTCCCTAAAGGGTTTTGTATTTGATTGATGTGTTTTGTAATGTTTTCCATCATTTTCTACCCCGAGTTGAACAAAACAAATATGTTTATTGCATCATGTTCAGAAAGTTTAGTGTAGAATTTTTGAAAAACAAAGCTATGAGTATCATTTTTTTAATGTTAAAGAAGTTTAATGTTGCTCAGAAAACAGAATCCTGATACTTTTTTCTCTTTGTTCCAACAGGCCATCTTAGTTCTTCATCAATTTACCCAGTGTGCCTTGCACCATACCTACTGGTTACAACGTGTTCAGATAACAAAGTGCGTTTCTGGAGATGCAGTGTACAGACAGTTGAAGAATGTGAAAGCAACGAAATCCAACATAGCTACTGCTGGAAAGAGTGGTCTTTAATGAACGATGGGCGAGATGAGAGCAACAGCGCAGTAAGCGTTGCAGGGAAACCAGTTGCTGTAAGCTGTTCTTACACTGGAAGACTTGCTGTGGCATACAAGCAACCAATTCAGCATAATGGCTTTGTCTCCAAAGAATTTTCTATGCATGTTTGTCTCTTTGAATGTGAATCCACAGGAGGATCCGAATGGGTCTTAGAACAAACAATTCATCTTGATGACTTAATCCGACTTGGTAGTATGCTTGATGCTCGTGTTAGCGTTGACAGCAATTTGTTTGTGTACAGTAAATCTGATGTATTTCTAAACAAAGACAAACATCTGATGCCTAATATCAAACATTTAGTACATTTAGATTGGGTATCAAAGGAAGATGGTTCCCATATACTTACTGTTGGAATTGGTTCAAATATATTTATGTATGGACGTCTTTCAGGCATTGTTACAGATCAAACAAACAGTAAGGATGGAATCTCTATTATCACTTTACCACTAGGTGGTAGTATAAAGCAAGGTATAAAATCCAAATGGGTCCTTCTCAGATCAATAGACTTGGTGTCTTCCGTGGATGGTACACCTTCGTTACCAGTTTCTCTATCTTGGGTAAGAGATGGTATTTTAGTAGTTGGAATGGACTGTGAAATGCACGTGTATGCTCAGTGGAAACACGGTCTGAAATATGCTGACTTTCAGAGCTCAGCCTTGGAAGAAAAAGTTGTACAAACTCAGTCTGAATCTACTCAAGTTCAATTAATTTCAAAGAAAACAAGTGTAATTGATGGCACTGCTGTAGTAGATGATGTGTTTGGTAGTCCAACTGTAATTCAAGATGGAGGTCTCTTTGAAGCTGCACATGTTCTTTCTCCAACCCTTCCACAATACCATCCGACTCAACTTCTTGAACTCATGGACCTAGGAAAAATTAGACGAGCAAAAGCCATTCTTTCACATCTAGTAAAATGCATTGCGGGAGAAATTGCAATAGTTAAAGACTTGGACACAGGAGATGAAGCTGCACCTAAGCGTCATCTATCCAGAACAATCAGTGTAAGCGGCAGCACTGCAAAGGACATGATTATTACTGGAAAAGATGGTACAAGAGAGTACACAGAGATAGATTCTATACCTCCACTTCCACTTTATGCCCTGCTATCTGCAGATCAAGATGCACCATATTTGACTCCTGAAGAAAACACTAAAATGTCCAAGAATTCAAAACTTAGCTTTGAGAGTAAAACAGATGACCAGTATTCTGACTTATTTCAAGTGCAGAATGTAACCACCGATGACTTCATTGGCTTTGAAACTGAAAAAAGAGAAAGCAGATCCAAAGTTATTAACCTCTCTCAATATGGCCCAACTTACTTCGGCAGAGAGCATGCCAGTGTACTTTCAAGTCATCTAATGCACTCTAGTTTGCCAGGCCTTACCCGGCTAGAACAGATGTTTCTTGTTGCCTTGGCTGGGACTGTTGCCACTACAAGCACAGAACTTGGGGAAAGCAGAGATAACAGCTACTCGGGTATGTTAGATGCTAATTCTATCTGTATGCACACATAAACCTGAGTGTATATAATCATTTTGTGTATGCATTTGGAAACCAGTATATTATTTTATATATAATGATAATAATTCATAGCATATGTTGACAAATATGTAACTTTTATAAACAAGTGATGATACATAAATTGTCTTTCTTTTTACACCATCTTGGTCATATTTGTTTAGTAATATAAAAGGAAAGCTTTTTGACTGAAGGAAATAATGTATTGCTCACTGATCTAGGAAACGGCAACTAAATAATCTATGGCAAACCAAAGCCAAACCAAATAAAATTTTCCAGGTACATTAATGCATGGATTGACAAATACCAGGGAGCAATGGGTCCTAAAATATTTCTGCTGGCTCTTAACCTTTAAGTTTATTATATATATATATATATACACCACACACCCTGACTCGTAAATAACCTGAAAGGCTGCAAAGTTTCAGATAAATGTGTCGACTCCTGCTTTAGTGTTTAATATTCCTTCAGTGAAACCATTTAACATCCCTTCATGCACCCGACACTGAATTTTGAAAAGTAAATAAGCTTTCAAATGAGCTGTATATATTTGATGAATCCCTTTATGAAGGTGATGCAACAATTTAGTGTAAATCGATGTGCAGACTCAACCTCTTGTGGTTTGTTATAATTCAGGTTAAATTAATAGCTAAAACATTTATTAACTGCATTGTTTTTGTATTGCCCAGTTTGTTTCTGAGTTGTAATGGTTCCATGTATTTTTAGGGGGAGACAATCTTGATGAGTGTGGCCTCCGATACTTACTGGCTGTGCGTTTGCACACATGCCTCCTGACGTCCCTGCCTCCTTTATACCGAATCCAGCTTCTACACCAAGGTATTTTAACCTATTGTTCTTTTAAATTAATAGCAATAAAAACATTTGTAAAAAAGTGTGTAATATAAATATACAGTATTAGTCTTGTAGAATTGAGTTTGGTTTTAATTGGTACCTGCCAATGCACCATCCTCATAAATCCTTTATAGATGTTGTTCAGAGCTTTAGATGCTCCGCATTAGTCATTTCATTGCAGTATAACTTTGTATTGGTAGCAAATTCCATCTCTCTAAAGCCTCTTTTGAAGTCTTTTCTCAGGGTTGTGATATATACAGTTATAAATATCTGTACGATCTGTTTGCAAATATTATTATTTTTTTTTTGATTTTTGTTTTTGGCTCTTTTGAAAAATTTCAAAACACCATGGCCCTCATTCAATTGCCATTTGGCCAATTGATTAGGGCTCTAAATAAGCACATAACATATTTTTTTTAAAGAAGTTTTTAGTTAGTGAAAACCTTGCTTTTGGATAGATGCTTACTAACTAAAAACTTCTTTAAAAAAGATATGTTATGTGCTTATTTAGACCCCTATTCAATTGACCAAATTGCAATTGAATGAGGGCCCATGCATTTAGATGAGCATGTCTTAAACATTAAAAAAAACTATTCTTTGACCTGAAACTGAATGTTTTTGAATTCAGAAATTTCCATTAAAGAAAAGCAAAATATTAAAGAGAGAAGCTAGAGGAAGCCTCAGTATGGGATTGTCAGACCGCAATTTTATTTCTTATTACCATTTTATTGAATATGGAACAAGCTATACAAAGATAAATGAATTTGCATTCACTTCCCAAGGCATGTTCCCAATAATTGCATAATTTTTAGTTTCTTTTTCACACTGCTAGTTTATCTTTTTTTTTATCCATTTCTGCTCTTAGAATTGTTTTCCTTATGTCTGACATGCCATTACATACATATGTTGAGATATTTTGTTATTTTTCTAGGGTTGTCTACTTGTCATTTTGCTTGGGCCTATCACTCTGAAGCTGCGGAAGAGTTAATAAATATGATTCCTGCTATTCAGAGAGGTGACCCACAGTGGTCAGAACTTCGAGCAATGGGGATTGGTTGGTGGGTCAGGAATATAAACACACTACGCAGGTGCATGGAAAAGGTAATTTTTTATGTTATGAAACATTTTGTTTATTTTTATGGGAATTTCTTGCACTTGTGCCTCAAAATAATGTTAATTGTTATTACTTTGAAACCCATTCATGCTTTGTACATTCCTGAAGTAGCAATGGTTTCTAAAACAACCCATTTGCCTCTCAGCTCATGCCTGTTGTGTAGCCCGACTCTCCCATTTGTTCCCAGATTAAATTTTTCTAGTGTTCAGTAGTGTCTTTAATCTCCTGGCCTCCCCATTTACCCCAATCTATGGACCCAATTACCTCACATGCCCACTCACCCATTCAATCCAAACATTGTGCAGTTGTGATTGACATGTTCTAGTTCAGTCCAGTAGAGCAATGTATTTATCCTACCAAAGACTTCTCCTGGGATTTGGATAAAAAGAACCAAGTGCAAAGATATGCATATTTCTGTCAGTGCAATTCACTCTGCTTCACGGCCTGCTACATCTGTGAGCTTCAGCCCCCCCCCCCCCCCCAACTTAGATTACATTTATAGAGCCATGGAAAATACCTGACTTCCTACTTGCAGATATATCCTCTCAACAATAGCAGTCAGCCAGCATACAAGTCTTTCACCTCAGATTCCTCCCCTCTCCCTCTAAAATAAAACTCTGTCTATCTTTCATTTGCTTCCTGACACTTGCAATTCCTTATGTGTTACTCTTACCCAGTTCTGTGTCCTTTAATTGCCTTTAGATTGTAAGTAGCGAGTTTCCAGTCTTGTAGGGTGCTTTGGGATAAAGCACTTTCTGCTAAGATTCTAAGCTCAAAACAGGGCTCTTCAACTTTTGAATTTGTTAAACTTGTATTTCCCCTGATCTTATCCCCTGTACAGCGCTACGGAATATGTTGGCGCGATACAGATACAAGATAATAATAATAATTGCTTATAAAATATTTCAAAATCTTCACAAAAGTAAAGAGGAAGCATGAAAGAGGAGATTCATGTTAGTAAAACTGTATAGTCAACAAAACATTATTTACTGGTAATATTCCTTTTTAAGATGTGAGCTAGATTTTGGTCAAAAAAGGGGTTTGGAATAAAAACCTAATAATTGCAACCTTCATTAATTAATATATATAATTCTACTCTAGGGGAGCTGTCATTGCAGTGTTTAATTATCTGGATTGGCAGTAGGGAGATTACCTTCTACACTAATAGGATTTGTGTTGTAATTGAAAGAGCTTCTAATGGAAATACTTTCTGTATTCTGTGTCCCTCTCAAATGCAGAAGCCGATGATCAAAGATTACAATGGTGAATCCATGCACTGTATGACAGAAAATGGTAGTTAATAAGATCAAGATTGTGCATGTTCTTTTTAAATGTAAAATATTTTGTCTATAATTAAGACTAGTAGTTAAAAAACCTACCCCAAAAAATACAGTGTTCCTATAATATAACTTCTTCCCTGTTATGTCTAACCCACATATATTGTGCCTGATAATTCTTATACTTTAGAGCAGTGGTTCTCAAACCTCTCCTCAGGACCCATCAGACAGACCATGATTTAGGTGAAACACTGTGGGCCTCATTCTATTAGCGGCCGTTGGCGCTGCGGGGCCGCAAGGACCGGCCGCAAGCTATTCGGCTATTCTATTCCCCTCTGGCCGGGGATTCCGGCAGGCTTGCGGCCGGCGCCTTGCTATCTCTTGCGGCCGCACGCGCCGGAGGAAAGCCTTTGATCTAAAACGTCCGCAAGAGTTTCGGCCGCAAGAAAAGCCCGGTTGCTATTCTATTACTCCGGGAACCCTCTCTGCAAGGCTAAAAGCGAGCCGCAGCTTACTTGCAGGAAAAAGGTCCCGCTAGCACCAATTAAGCACATTATAAAGCCGAAATAAAGCCATCCTGCACTTTGAGGAGACTATAAAGCGATTGTAGTTGTTAGCAAAAATACCACAACATTCCCCTATACTCAAATCCGTAAAAAAAAATTTTTTTTATATATGTCAAATATCCATGTAAAAAGTCCTGAGTGCTTGGAACACCTCAGACCCGGCCATGCTGAGGCCGGAAAATAAACAGTTAATGTAAACTCGGGTTTGGGCTGATGTGCAAGCTTGAGAGGGGGTTGCTATTAATCCTCATGTCCCCCAATATGATCCCTAGCATTTACAAAGATTTACAGTGCAGTCTTCAATTTATATTTGACTTTAAAAATTTTGGAGCTTACGGCCGGTTCCAAGATATGCGGCCGGCCGTAAGGGGAGATCCTTGCGTGGCCGTATAATAGAATTGCGAGGTAACAGAACCCCTGCAAGGAATCGCAGCCTTACGGACGATTTACGGCCGATAATAGAATGAGGCCCTATGTGAATACAACAGTGAAGCAATTTGCAGCACCTTTTGTTCACACAGTGTTTCACCTAACTC
This sequence comes from Discoglossus pictus, assembly GCA_027410445.1. Lineage (NCBI taxonomy): Eukaryota > Metazoa > Chordata > Amphibia > Anura > Alytidae > Discoglossus > Discoglossus pictus. Next base: position 203,168,105 of record CM050167.1, read on the forward strand.
ATGGCCTGTCTGGGTCTTTAGGAGAGGTTTGGCAACCACTGCTATAAAGTAGATCCTTAAGTATCATGTCCATGTTTATTTTTTTTTTCTTTGTATTTAACCTCTGTACAGCACCACAGAATATATTGTCGCGTTACAAAAAAACAGTAATAATAATAATGGCTTTAGAACTTGATGAAAATTCTAATTCCAAAACTGACTTCAGATGGCAGAAAATGTTACTTTTTTTTTTTTTTTTTTTACAGGTTGCAAAAGCAGCTTTTCAGAGAAATAACGATCCTTTAGATGCTGCGATATTCTACTTGGCTATGAAAAAAAAGGCTGTGCTCTGGGGTTTGTTCAGGTAAATCTTAATTGCAGTTAAGACCATTAGCTCAGAGGGTGGATCTTTCAATTTAATTTATGCATAACATAACTCCAGCTGCCCATATGTTTATGTGTATTTGCCTTTTTTTCTTCTGTTACTAGGACTTTCTGTGTCACTTATATATGTGTGAAGTTACCGTTTTTACAGTGTCTGGGCTCAACTGGTGTGTTTAGAATACAGAATGAAATTATAGTTCCATCAGAGAAAAAAAATTTGATTAAATAACGAGGTCACATAGAGAGAATTTCCCTATACTGGGCCTATGATTATTGTTGCGTTTAGCTTATCCTAGGCTATGTCTCTCACTCACATAGAATATTGCAGTTTGCTTAAATGTTTTGTCAGACACAAAATGTCTATACATAAGAAGGTTTTTTTTATTGAATCTTTTTTTTTTTTATTCCGTTAATGTCATTCTTTACCTTTTGTGAACCTGCAAAAAAAAAAACTCCAGTTTTGGCTTTATCTTTCTGTTTTCTTACCTTGAAACCGTATTACCCAGTGTAATAAAACTGTGGTAAAACTCTAAAGCTACCCTAATTAAATTTGTAGTCTTTAGGAATGATTTGAACTAACAGTGTACATTTTGAGTTAGTGTGGTACCATTATGTGTGTGTAGTAGTTGCCTTTTATCAGTAACTTCTAGCCTAAATTAATATACCAGTAGGGCAAGTTGATAGATAATTTTGCCTCTGGATAGGCCATAATTTGGTAAAACAGAAAGGCCCTATTTCTGAACATACATAATGTCTGATTTATCGATGTTGATTTCACAGCTGACACAAAAAGCATTCGCGTCTAAAATGAGAGAACCATGTAATCTGCTTTCTGAGTTTGCTATTATGTGACTTGGATCCACTTTGGTTGCTTCTAAAGTGCATACTGTAGCAGCTCAGTCTTCAGGTAGCAGTTACTGCAGGTAGCACTGCTAGTCATGCAGTTGGAGATTTGCTAACCATGTAACATTGAGGTTACTGAAATGTTTGAAACTGTTTTTGACATTGTAATTTAATTGCAACTGTATCCTTACATTTTCCTACTTGGTTACTCTTTTCTTTACCCCCTCAGGTCTCAGCATGATGAAAAGATGACTCGGTTCTTTAGCCAGAATTTTACTGAGGATAGATGGCGCAGAGCAGCCCTAAAGAACGCCTTTTCATTACTTGGGAAACAACGTTTCGAGCAGTCTGCTGCTTTCTTTTTATTGGCTGGTTCATTAAAAGATGCAATTGAGGTATGTAAGAGTCAGATGTGTATCTTTTAGTAACTTTCCTGTTCAGTTGTGTCTGTGCCACTCAGTCTGCTATGTGATTAATAAAAAATACCCCATATTTTATCCTTGATACTTTAATAGGTGTGTTTGGAAAAAATGGAGGATATCCAGCTTGCAATGATCATTTCACGGTTGTATGAATCAGAATTTGATACATCATCGACATACGAATCTCTACTGTATGAAAAAGTATTGGGTTGCAGTAAAGATGGAACAGACTTCTGCTGCAAAAGGCTGCACCCTGATCCATTCTTGCGAAGCATTGCTTACTGGATCATGAAAGATTACCCAAAGGCCCGTGATACTTTACTAGAACAAACACCAAAAGAGGAAGATGAAAACCCTGGTATGTGAATTGTAATACAATATCTACCTTGCAAATATGTTCAAAAGTCCATATATAGTGTACTTTACAAAATGCACAAAAAAATGCAGTGGAGAATACTATATAAGAAGTATTTGAATTATGCAATCATTTTTGTTAAAATACAACAGTTTTGTGTATTGTCAGATATATACATATATTGTGTTTTCACTTATTGATAACTTTATAAAATATTCCCTTAGAGAAACAGATTTTTGTCATAGATAAAATCCATTGGACCTATCTAGTCTGCTCTACATAACATTTTTTGACTTCAGTGTTTAAGATATCCTTATATGACCAACTTTACTAGTCATTTACTGTACTTGTATTTACCACTTCTCTTGCAGAACTGTTCAGCTCATCTACCATCCTCTTATTGCATCATTATATTTTTTCCCCCCTGAAATATGGTTTTATCCACAACACAAAGCAAAGGATCTAAATATGATATGATTTAAAATTGTAACTAAAATTTATCTGGGGTGATCTGCATGTACTCAGAGGTTTTTTGGGGCATGTCATGTGCAGATTGCCAGGTAGTATTTATGAACATTTAGCAATGATTACTCTTTCGGTCTGATATAAACATAGGGGAGAGGGACAGAGTGGCTAATTGACAGACTTCAAAATATGTTTTTTCTTTTGTGTTGTTTTTCATTTGTTCTTATAAGGACCACCATAATTGTAGTTTCCATTGACAAACAAACACACTTGATTTTTTACCATTGTGGTTACCTGATATTTTTCATAGTTTTGTAATTAACTTTTTTTTGGTTTCTGTAGTTCTCATCAAGTCGTGCAATCCCATGGTATTCAGCTTCTATAACTACCTTCGGACCCACCCCCTGCTAATTCGCAGAAACTTCAGTACTTCTGAAGGCGCAATGAAGACTGAAAAACTTAATGTGGATGAAATAAATTTGATTGAAAGGAAATTGTTTTTCACCACTGCAAATGCCCACTTCAAAGTTGGGTGCCCTGTTCTTGCTCTAGAGGTTCTTTCCAAAATTCCAAAGTTAACCAAAAAAATGCCCCTTATTGAAGATGATTCCAGTTCTGTTGGACTAAATAGTTTAAAATCTGAAACTAAATCAGGTGACAATGAATGGTTAGCTCCAGTTTCAACTTCAACAGTGCTGTCAAATTATGTAGAATCTGCAAAAGAAGTTGATTGGGGCATGCCAACTTTCACAATTCAGGATGAACCACTTCAGTTAGATTGGGGAGATGATCAAGGAAGTGACCAAGATGAGGATGGGTTAGTATTAAAAAAGCTTGATTCAGAAAAAGCAAACCAAAATGAAAAAGATATTATTACTGAATCACAAACTATTGATAATTCTACATCAGAAGAAAGTGAAGTTGATGTGATTGCCGAACAGCTTAAATTTAGAGCCTGTTTAAAGATCCTCATGACTGAGCTAAGAACCTTAGCTACGGGACATGAAGTAGATGGTGGGAAACTTAGATTCCAATTATACAACTGGCTGGAGAAAGAGATTGCTGCCATGCATAAAATTTTTAACCATGAGACTGACAGCAAAGAGTACAGTACTGATGTACGCCCATCAGTTGACATTTTGGATGGTCAGGAATTCCAAGAGAAGACTGATATTGGCTCGTATGAACGTCATCAGATTGAACGACGCAGACTGCAAGCAAAACGTGAGCATGCAGAAAAACGCAAATGGTGGTTGCAAAAGAATCAAGCTCTCTTAAGGGTTTTTTTGAGTTACTGCAGCTTACATGGTGCTCAAGGTGGCGGCCTTGCCTCTGTAAGAATGGAGCTTAAATTTTTATTGCAAGAATCTCAGCAGGTAATACTTTTGAATGTGTGTCTTTGTTTTTTAGAGTAATACTGATTTCCATGCAGAGAAATGTCTATGTTCTTGATAACCTTGTAAGACCATGTACATATTAAGCATGTTTTAAAGATTCTATATCTGTTTATATAACCACATGCACCTGTTTGCTCTCAGTAATAGTAACATGATAACACAGCTAATATGACAATGTGAATATAAAAGATATAGGCCCTCCAGTACAGTTTTTAGAACATTTAAAGTACCACAGTTTGAAGTAGGCGTTGATGGAATGGAAAATAATTGGCAACTGATGTTGGTATGACTCAACTCAAAACTTACATTCTTATGGATAAAATTAACTATTTAAATGCGAGAAGTAGTGCATTTCAGTAATTCTAATAAAAAGTGTGTTTTATATGTGCCAGCAGGCCTTTATTCATAGGCTTTTCAATTATATAAAGCACACAAACTTATGACACTGTAACAGTATGTACAGATTAAAGAAAATGAGGGGGGGGGGGGGGGGGGCATTTGTGGGAAACTAGCTGACTTCACTTCATTGACAAATTTGTCACTCTAGTCCCAGTTATTCTTTAGACAACCCTATTTACAAATTCATAAGAGCTGTCCTAGAACATGGTATCGTTCTTAGGTGGTTACATGTAACAGATCATTACTTCACACCTTTTAGAATATGTATGGTTCACTCTGCTCTTATGTTTTTTTTGTCTCTTTATAAGCTTTTATTTAGAGGTCTGGAGACATACATTTGCATTTTATATAAAACAAAATAGAACGGGCGAGGGCAGAAGTGTATTACACAGAGCTATTTTGCTAGATACTATTCATAAGGTACCATATTCCATATCAATAATAAATCAATAATATATGTATATTGGTTATTAATAATAGATACATTGTGTATATCTATCTCTGATCTCTTTCTATAGAAATGAACATAAATATATAATACTTAGGCACAATACTGGCTATTTCTGGATCTACTCATAGTTATAGTCACATCTATATACAGTAAACTCTCAGTTAACCAGCACCCTTGGAGTGGTAGATGCCGGATAAATGTAGTCTTTGGTTGCTTGAGAGTTACATATAAAAGAGGCCTAGATTAGCTGTAGTTTTGATGCTCTGCGAAGTATATTTGTCAGTGAGGGCTGTTCTAGCAGCAGCAGCTTTCACTCCTCCCTTACATTCCTCGGGTTCAGCACCACACCTTCCAGCTGAACGCACCTGTGTGTAATGCCAACACTGCCCTGGCTCAGTCACTCATGCCTGTCTGCTTCTAGGTAACATTGAATTACAGAAACATTCAGTGGATGATCTCTATGTGCCTGTAAGCATTTTGTGGCATGAAAACTGGCACCTGGCATTTGTTGAGCCCTGTAAAATTAAATGTTCTATTTAAATTACAGTATTATATAGTTTTTTCTGGTTGCTTGAGTTCTGGTTAACTGAGAGTCTTCTGTATAAAAGAAGTGTGTATAACTATACATATCTTATGAATCTTGCAGTTTATTATGTACTGTATATAAAAAACCTACAGTGAAAAAAAGAAAAGTGTAATGACCTATAATACTCATACAATGCTATCTTTGAATACACGCCACCAGTTTCTACTGTAAGCTTCCTTAAGAGCATTAAAATAAAAGGTTGTGTGACATTTTAAAAACTTTCTAACAATTATTATTACCAATGATTTTTTTTTTTTTTGTGTACACTTGAAGCTTATATCTTTAAAAAAACATTTTTGTTTCTTAAATAGTTGATCTCTATATACTGGCACAGCTAATAAATTTATTGGAACATTTTATTTTTTACAAAAGCTTATTTTAATTGCTCCACTAACCTCCATGCAGGTACATGGAGAAAACGAAGAAACCAGGTAAACTGGATAATAGGTATTCACATGGGAATTGCTTTTACTTTGTGTAACAAGATCATTTGATTAATGTTCTTTTATAGTTAATTATTTGTTGACCGGTTTAATCTCATTTACAGGAAACGACGGTAAAGCAGCTACAGTCGCCCCTTCCACTGCCTACAACCCTCCCCTTATTGTCAGCAAGCATTGCTGTGACAAAAACTGTGATTGCAAACCCTGTGCTGTACCTGAACAACCACATCCATGATATCCTCTACACCATTGTACAGATGAAAACTTCTCCACATCCTGACAACAAGGACGCTAAGGTAACGATTAATTGTGAAATGCAATTCACAAGCTAGCATCAAAGAAATGTAACCCATTTACACGATTAGCAGCTTTGTATGGAATGAGCATACAATCATTTTAGAGAAATTATTAGTTTTAACAGACTCTACTTATGTCCTCAATACTTCCCATTCATTTGGATTTTGAGGGGATTGTACTATGACTTTGTATTATTATTATTAATATTATTATTATTATTATTATTCAGTAGTAGAGACAGAGGATGAGTGAGGGGGATTTGTTGTGACATTGGTGATTAAGGTCAGCTTGTCGTACTTCACACCTTCCCCATCTCTTGCACATGTTCAGAATAGGGCAATCATTTTCAAGCTGCTACTCCTCCTTTTCCTGATCTGTCTTTTCCACTCTACATACACATGACAGGAGAGATTGCTGTTATACCAGCCTGTGTACACTAGCAGAGTCTGCTTGAAATAAGATGCATTTATCATTTTGGTTTCTATTGTTGTTACATTGTTACAAACTTCAGAAATGTAAAGGTTTTATTATTACTTTGTACAATGCCTGTTACATAGTGAATAAGCGTAGCATGATCAGTTTCATACACAGATGGATGTTAATCTGTTGCCTGTAAAAAATAACATGAATTCTCACTGCATGTTTTTATTTAAGGTGTATACTCTTCACCTGTTGGCAGCTTCTCTTTCTGCTTCCATATACCAAGCACTGTGTGACAGCCATAGCTACAGGTAAAGTATATTCTGACTCTCACTAAAGTTTAACATCTTTAATATAATGTTGTGATCTTGTAGTAGCAAAGTGCTTTAATATTTTTGGTGGTCATTTTGGGGTGTCTGAAACACTCTTAGAATTAAAGTTAAGATGTTTATGCAGTTCTTATCCTGTTCTCTGATGTGTCACTCTTCTCCATTAAAGTCTGTTTTCTCCTTCCACAACTAAAATACCCCCTACTTTTTATTAAAATGCCATACTATTTCACTGATATATTTCTCATGATCACTTTTATTGGTTTGTTTATATATAATAAAAGGGCTAAATTCAATATGTAGACTTTTAGATGTGTAAAATATACAACCCTTCTAGTGCATTAGGTTGCCTATCCATACTTATTATAGACAATGAAGCAAGCATTTACAAAGCTTGACACAAATCCATTAAACAGAAATGAAAAGCTGGGCTATCAAAAGATAAAAAGAGTGATCCTTGGGGCCTATTAGGGAGGGTAAGACTTTGATGGAAGTGTTTACATTCTGTACCTCTGCTCCTTTAATCTTTTCTTTTTGTTATTTTACTTAGTTAAGAAAAAAATACATTTGGTTTGCAGTTTAAAAATGGGCTAGTTAATCGGGAATAACATTATTTTAAAGCTTTTTGTTTTTTAAAGTAATTTTGCATTTAGACACTTTGATTTTGTAACATCCAAGGGCATATAAGGATTAATTTCAGTTTATTTATATTTTCAAATGTGCTCTAGATTAGAGTCTGGTATCAAAGAGGTAGCTCAGGAACTGCAACTCTCCACCTGCTACTCATTATCTCGCTGCCTACCCTCTTGCTCTTTTATGATGTTCAAAAGCTAGAACTGATTATATTTTATTTTTTTGTTGCTGTTGTTATTTTAGTTTTTTTTATTATCCTTCAGTGTCCAATTATATTGAACTAAACTGGCCGTCTGGCTTACTGGATTCTCATGGCCTGTCACTTTAATTTAACTTTGGACACTGCTGTACAACTTATAGTATTAGCATCATTGGTGATGCAATGAAGAGATAGGGGAAAGCTCCCATCTCATTTTTACTGTTAATGCTATTTCCCCACTTATTAATGAAAACCAACAGGGCATCTCATAATATTCAATAACATCCCATTAATAGCTGCTGGAAAGTAACCAAAACTTGTTGGACTACTTTGTAAACCAAATGTTAATCTGCTTAAGAAATAATACTTTATTGCCATTTAATTCTATAAAGATACCACACATCAGGATGTTATGGAAGTAATTTTTAACAAATATATTATCTTTTTCAGCAAGCCATTTATTATGTCCCAATTCAAGAATGTGATGTAGAGCAATATAATTGGTAGTAATGTATTGTAATGCATGTTCTTCAGCTGATATTAGAGAGTTAAGAATGGGAGAGAGAGAGGTCTTTTTTTTCTTTCTTCAACATTTGAAGCTGGAAAATATAGAACGAATGTGACAAAGTACTCATTTATAAAAGAGTAGTACATAACTGCCACAGCCTTCCAGCGCATGTGGTGCGATCAAAGGGAAATGCAAGTTTTCTGGATTTCACTAGGAATTTAATACACCTAGGTAACTATTTTCGTTTATGTGCTTTATTTTAACTTCCTAATTTCCTGCGTTTTCCCAGCCTTAAGTTTCCCTGTCCTGTGCTGCAACCTTAACTATAATAAAATGCATTTTATTGCCAATAAGCGTGTGTGTAGACATTCAGCAATCTCAGAAAACACTAATTTAGTATCCTAATTAAAGACATGATTGATTTTTGTGCAGCAGCCAGACAGAAGCAAATCAGTTTACTGGAATGGTCTATCAAGGTCTCCTTTTGAGTGAGCGGAGAAGGCTGAGGACCGAAAGCATCGAAGAACATGCCACACCAAATTCATCGCCTGCATCTTGGCCCGGTAAGAGTAATATTTGCAAATTGTTTGGTCTCTGGGAATAAAAAACGTTTTCTACTTCAAAGCAGTACGCTCATGTTTCCATTATTTTAAAGGGCTTTTTATAGTGTAACACCATAATAAACCACATCTTCGTATCCAAAGAGACATGTAAAACATGTAATAGCAATGTAAAGTGTAAATTAATTTTCTTGGGTATGAACATTTTTGTATTGGAACTCATTTACTCCTGTCATGAAGACATTTGCCTCAGCATTTGCTATATATCAGAAGTGACACAATCCAACCCAACACATTTCGCAAACACCATTCCTACCGGACTTTTTAAAAAAAAATTTTTACCAGATCTATAATAGTATCTTTGCTTTTAGATATTGCCATTTTCGGCACTAAAAACAGATTAGTGTTATATTTTACATAATTGTGTCGCCTACTTATGGAAGACATTGGTAGCAACCTTTTATTTTATAGAGCTTAAGGAGATTCATTGAGCAGTAATTAGACCTGCAACAACTTTTTCTTTATTCTCATTGATTTGCCAAATTAAACTAAGTAACTTGTTTGGTTTTATTCTAAGAAATAAAAGTTAAAGAGCCAAGTTCTTTTCATGTTGAGCATTTTTTTGTTCACCATTAATTAACATGAAAACTTTACAAACAGCAGCCAAACAAAGCTTTGACAAGAAAATATTTTAAAAAAATAGTTTACCTCATTAATGGCTACTGTTGTAACCCTTCCTCGCATCTTTGTCCTAAATATTACTGAACAGAAAATTAAATGTTTTCAACGAAGAGAACATTAATTAGACAAGGTGGGTAACCTGGAGCTGGCTCACTTTCGAGTTACAGGCGCTTATGGGATTGTAACTATTAGGCCTCATTATCCTAGAGAGCATGCCTCCGGTTCCCACCATGCCTAACTAATGTTATTTCAGTTGAAGATATTTGTATTCTTTTTAACAGTACTCATAACATTGAGAGAGGTGGGGAGGGGCACAGCAGCAGGCATTAATGAAGTAAACTCTTTTTAATCTATATATTCTGGCTAAAGCTTTGATTTGCTGCTATTTGCACATGTGTATTCAAAGTTAATGGTGTACTAAAATCGGTTTAACGTGAAAAGCACTTACACCAACCCTTTAAGCAAGTTAATATAACAGGTGAGACATATTTTAAGGACAACTAAACCAAAAGTATTTTCCCCAAGATTTCTCAAATAGCTAACGTTCTATAAAAGGTATCTTTTACTACAACCAGCTTAATGTTTCTAGGGCCAGTGTGGCAATCTATGTTCTTGGTATACATTCTGTAACTTAAAGTGATCACTGAGACCTGTTATGAATTTTCTAAATTATTTTATTTATTTATTTTGTTTGTTTTATTATTTTATAGGTGTCAGCTCGCTTATAAACCTCCTCACCTCAGCACAAGATGAGGATCAGCCAAAGTTAAACGTCTTGCTGTGTGAAGCTGTTGTAGCGGTGTACGTTAGCCTTTTGATACATGCCCTTGCCACGGATTCTAGCGCTGAACTGTTCCGGCTAGCTGCCCATCCATTGAATAGTCGAATGTGGGCAGCTGTTTTTGGTGGAGGAGTAAAACTTGTTGTTAAACCTAGGAAACCACCAGAGCCCATTCCAGGTAATTAATTATTACTGTATTGGCGAATATTTACCCAAGTTTGGAAAAACTCATTTATGTGAATTTTAATTTTGTAACCACACATGTTTTATATTGTATAGCTGTTCTTCTCAGTAGTGATATGGCCTAAATTGAATATTTTTCACTAGAAATCTTTGTTCTTATTTAATTGGCTCACTTTGAAGCTTTTCTTGCCTCCTGCAGTGTTTTGACATATCAGACCATATAGCCCTGACAATACCTTGTCAAGTTTGCTTATCTTGCTACATATCTAATGCTCTGAGTTATCTTTTGTTACTAAACAAGGCTGTACAGCCATACTTGATTGCACATGTATGCGCAAATTGCTTACCTTAGAATTACATTGTTTGGCATATTTCTTTCTCTCATGTTTTTCCATCAACACAAATGTAAGTGGTATTTATGCAGTAATATTTGTAGTATTATGCCTTGTTTGAGAGTAGTGAAATGGATTGCTTTCAGTATTTTGCAGTAAAGGAGAGTATATGGCGATTGATATATTTATCTGAACTTTAAATATACTGCATAAAACAATCTTAAGCAAGAGAAAAACATCTGGAAAACTTTGCACACTACTGTGAAAGGAAATCGTTGGCTAAATTATTAGTCCCGTTCAGATATTGGGATTAAATATATATACCTGCAACTCTGCACATTCTATTTTGGTAAAATGCTTGGCTTAAAAAAGCCACTGTATGAAAGTTTTTATTTTATTTTTAACAGGTGTACAGCTCATGTAGGCAGTATCTGAAACAATGAGAATTTAACATACTATTAAAATAATATTTTTTATTTGTATTCCATGTGGCTCCATTTGCAGCTCTGATCAAGCACTTCATGTCCTACTTTGCTCCTGAGTTACTCCCCCTGCCCATAATTTACAGAGCTGCTTCTAGGCTTGCTCGCACAGCCTGGACAACGCAACAAAGAAGGACATGTATTACTTGATCATAACTTTAATTGGAGCCACATGGAATAAAGAGAAATATTTTCAAAATAAATAAATACATTTGTTTGTTTTTTAATAATATGCACAGTTCTTTTTCATTGCCATCTTTATCACATTTTAATGTAGGATGGAGTAAACAGTTTAAAGCCAAATAAAAATGTATTTAAAGGAACACTTGATTTTTAAGGTTATTTTGCATTCAAAAGTACATGTTTCAAACATTACAAGAATTTATTTTACATTTTGTCCTGACAAAATGTAATTTAATTATATCTGGCCACTGCTCCAAACAAGGCATAGAGTTCTATGGAAAAATCAGTTACTCCATCTGCTAACTGTCTGTGTTACAGCCAAATAATCAATTGGGCAATCATGACTTTGTTCCAAAAGCAGTTTGTACTGGCATTACATTTATATATTTTTTTCCCTTGCAGCAGTCATTATTCATGCAAAGAAAAATTTTACTAATTTAATTTTTTTTTTAAATGCATGTTAACATATGTTAACTTCGGTGTACCTTTTAATTTGAGCAACACACACACTTTGATCTATTGTTTTTAACAAAAAGGGGGGAACGTACAATATTATTGTCTTTCAGCCTGCATTGTTCAATGCCGCCTACTCTGCCTTTAATTCTACAAATGTTTACAGAACTAATGTATCTTATTTAGGTAAAACAAAGAGTTGTGATGAGTACAAAATAGAGTGTGCTCTCCCGTTGCCAGATGCGGTTTTACCTTCACCAGAAACTGCTTTGCACAGCAACAAAGAAAATACTGTTGTCATTGATAATGGGAACGATTCTCAAGTGTGCGGTGAGAAACCAGAGTGCCGATTGCTGTGCTTCAGATATAATCTATCACTACACATCTATACAGTCCTAGTGAAGAGCACTGCGTAGTGGTTGCATGTTAACAAATAACATCCAAATGATCTTGAATCAATGGAGTATTGCTCCAAGTGTTGTGTGTGTTTTTAGCTCACTGTTGAAATTAATTCTGAAATTAATTGCTTAATTCTGTGTTCTACATAGTGACAAAAAATTATAAACAAACCTGGTTGTTGAGTCTTTTTTTACACTTTCTCTGACAGCAATTCCTGCACCTACAGAAGAAATAGATAAACATCGTCGGAGGTTTAATATGAGAATGCTCGTACCTGGAAGACCAGTGAAGGATGTTGTTGTTCCACCTCCAGTTCCAGCTGAGAGACCAACTTACAAAGAGAAATTCATTCCCCCAGAGCTGAGCATGTGGGATTATTTTGTGGCAAAAGTAAGACATGGATTTTTTTAAATGTAATGTCACATTGGTGTTAATAACATCGGCTTTACCAAGACTAGCTAAACTAAGTTTCTCTTCTTTTGTTGAATTAATTTAAAAAGTAGGAACTAGTGGCAGTTTTACCTACTCCTACATTATTTCAAAACTATGGTGCAAACTGCACACGTGGCAGATGGGGAAAAATGACCATGGTTAAATCTTTTTCCAGAGCACATGCGTGAGCAAGTGATTAAGAGCATAATTAAGCATAGAAAAAGTAATTGATGAACATTTTAATAGAAAAAAATAAATTCTGATGCATCTGCTGGACCTGAAGGCATCCATGATATGTTAGCGGAAGCTGTCTGTATAAGAGGGCGTGCAACATTTTTGTAGAGCAATGCTTGTATTTTCCTATGCAAAAGGCAGATTCTGGGCCTGTGAAAGGGTGTAGTGTCACTTTTTTCTATCAGATCCAATTATCTAGCAAAGTATTCTGACCTCTCCTTCCACTTACTGATAACAAAAAAACAACAAACCCATTATCTTGCTTTCAGGAGGTGATTTAACAGACAACATGGATTTCTCTTCTCAGTGTCTTCAAAAATAATTTCCCCAAAAAACATTTTCCATGGCTAATACTTGTAAAAAGTATGTAAGAAAACAAACAAGTACCCTTTTTACATGAACTACAGTGGTCATTTTAATGGTGATATGTACAATGTATTGCAGAGGTTTAAGAACCATTGTTATTATATTATTTATTTATTATTTGTTAGCATGCTATACCTAGTACAGCAAAATTGATTGCAATTGATAAACTAACACGAAGTCATGAAGTGCACAGTTCTCAAGTTGTCATGGGGAAATGTTTTGAACCCACCATTCAAGATCTCCAATAGGCATACCATACCCACAGTATGATAGTGGGAGATGCCTGGAAAGTGTATTTGTGTACATTGCAGGCAGCTCATGTAATACTACTGCCTGCTACTAATATGTCTTTTACAGAGTGGTCTCACAAGGTTTTCAATTTGGTATTACCGTGGGCGGGTCCTACTCCAGAGAGGACACATCATTCAGAGTGTGCAAAGATCTGGAGTTTATACAGCCTGGGGACATAATAAAACAAAAAAAAGGAATTCATTTTTAAATGTACAGTAAACGTTTTTTAATAAAGGTCTCTTTTCATATCAATACATACCTAATTATTCTTTAGAGATCTAGTTATAGATCCAATAAAGTAGTGCTTAATTGTAACTACTTGACATATATGGAAAATATTGCACGCCAATGAAACATAAACATTTCAGACAGTACCAGCTTTTTGCTGTATTGTAATATCAAGACCATTTTGCAAGTACTTACGGTAGAAATAAAAAAGGAAATATTTACAGTGACATATTAATTGAGGTTGAAAAAAGACTTTGGGCCTCATTAAATTCTGTATGTCTGCGGGCTTGAAATTTGCAACAGTTACAGAGCAATTCAATTGATCAAGCCCACAGCTACCTGGCCTAAAGCCTAAACCATGCTTTCATATATAGCATTTCAGGCCATGATCATAATCAGTGAAGCAAGGCCGTAACTATTGATTTAGAAGAAGCCAATAGTAAATTAGACGGTCATCATGACATCAATAAAACATAGCATTTAAACGTCAATCAATTAGTGTTTTGCCGTCCAATATACAATCAGGCTCACAATTCAGCGATGTAAAAATCAATAAAAATTAATGAAGAAACTGTGTTAGTCCATGTGGGTGGCCTGATATGTATTAACTCCTTGATTCCCAAGATTGATATAACACGGAATAAAATCTGAAAATAATATTTTTTGATTGCAGATTTGCGAGCTTGAGCCTGCTGTGCAATTCATTCTAATGTCTTTCATCCCTTTCCCACTTATTTTAAAGTGCAATATTGATTATTTATTTGCTTTATTGTGTTACTAACAGGTGTTTAAACCCTTGTGTGGTCTCTCTAGTACTCATAGGATTTTTGGCTACATTTACCATTTACGGTGTGAAAAACATTTGCCACCTTGAGGAATTGTCGCAATTGAATACCGATTTGCGATTTTAGCGATCGTAACATTTGCGGGGTTGAAAGATCAAAGGCTTATATGTGTCGGAATTACGATTTTGACAACCACAGTTGCTTTTCAGCAGATCGATTGCGGGTAGCTAAAAGACTCCAATGTATTAGCAGTAACTTTTACAATGTTGACAATTTTAATGAGACCCTTAGTAAATCAAGTTCAATATTTTTTTTAGATTTAATTTGATCCTTGTAATATGTGGACTAGTTAGGTAGTTACTCAAGATAACCCTGAATGCACTTTTTATAAAAAAAAATATATCTATACATTTACAGATTTCTAAAAGTACATTTTTATTATTTTAATACAAATACTTTACATGTATTTTGTCATTTATATGTTTGTGTTAGATTTTTTTTTTAGAGAGATACAAAATAACAGGGAACAACGATAAATGCTGCAGCATATAAAAGGGAATTAATAGGGTTAATGTATCATGTCACTGTCTGCACTATTACAACAGACAAAATATCTGAAGGTTAAAGATCTCCTTTAACTTTGCCTTTGTTTTTTATCCATCAGACACAATATTCTTCTTTGCTATATTTCATGGTCTAGCTTCACATTTGACCTATGATATTGAATGTAGAAATGAATACTGGGTTCAAGATGAGAGCTAATACTATTATCTAGATCAGTGGTGGGCAACAAGTGGCTCGAGGGTTGCTTATAGCCCTCGGGCACTTTCCATACAGCTCTGGAATGAGAGCATGCCCTTCTTCAGTAATATACAGTCCATTATATCTCTCTAAAACTTGCAAATTATCGTTTTACACCGATGTACTTTTTCTCATTATTCATATCTCTCTATTATCAATTAATTTGTTTCCTACATCAATTTTACCATTTTGCTTGGGTAAAATTAAAAAGGTTTAAAGCGATGTGCCCTTTTTAAGGATTCAGGGACATGCATATGAGTCCCCAAATGGTTGTCCATTTCTGATCTAGATTATGTAAATTGACTCTGGGAAGTTAATTTAAAAGGGTTGGTTTTACATATTACAAATGTTTTTGCATGGAATAGGAGACTTTCAAAAGTTAGTAAATTGAGCATTCAATCTTTTTGCAAACTACACTACAAAGTTTTGCCAGAGAAAGGTCTTTTCCAACTTTAATGACCCTCATTAATCCAAATTTATGAAATCGAAGCTCTTAACACAGCAGCATTTTTATCTTTTGATGGGTTAATTTATCATGTTAAAACATTTTAGACATTTAAAAAAGAAAAAAAAAAAGCTTTTAGTAATCTTAAAACTCGCTTATTTGTCCAGAATGTATTAATTAAAATATGTTTAATTTTCTGTTCTCAAGTTATATTATCTGTTTCCATCACAAATTATTACTGCACAAAAAGCTCATATTGAAGTAAACTCTTCTGATCTTTCTAACTCACTTGCTATTAACATAAAATGTGTATAAATAGCTTGGCTATTGTATTGGCAATCTTTCTAATTGCTACATCATTCATACCTTCTAGTCCATAGAAATGAAAATGTGCACACTGGGTAATATGCACATTGATTGGTACATTATATGGACTGCTATGCTACAAGGCTATATTTACTTCCTGAACTCACCACCCCACTTCTCATTTTACAAAATGTGAGCCATAATGAGTGCGAAATGCTGGGCATTATTTAGGGTACATTAAGACACTTTCATTTGAATGAGCATTAAGATGTTCTCCTCTGGCTTCTTTTAAAAAAATCTCTGTTATTGTGCTGTCTTGACACACATGCCCCCCAGACTAGTTGAATCCGCAAACTACACTTCCCTGCTGATCCCATTAGCTCTTATTATTATGCTTTACAAGATAGATTTCTCTTCATTTGTGACGCCATGCTGTGATTATGATGGTCTACAATGGTTCTTTTCTCTGTTGGAGAGAATTTGCTAATGGATTGTTCAACAATGTACTATCTCTCCAAAATGGAGAGTTGGAAATAATAGTTTTGCAAACTGTGCTAAAAAATCAAAGGGTTTTGATGTGAGGCATTGCTTTCTATTGCAGCCATTCCTGCCTCTGTCTGATAGCGGCCTTATTTATGACTCTGATGAAAGTGTCCCAAGTGATGATGATGAGGATGATGATGATGCATTTCTTTCAGACACTCAATTACAGGAGCACACAAATTCCTGCTCTTATAGGTAAAATAATATTTATCTTTGTACATATTGTGTGTGTCTTAATGCTGGTGCCTTCATTTGCTTCAATCAGCAGGTTATATATAAATCACATGTGTAGAATTTTTTATATATAAGCAGTTTGTTCATGGGTCTTTTGTTTTTTTATAGTGTATGAAAAGATTAGCTCTATTAATCATTTAAGCAGTTCCCTCCCTTTTCAGTTCTACAAAATTAAAAGTAGGTTATGCCCATCATCGATTCAACTTGTCTTGTACAAAATCATAATTGGGGTTAATTTGTGAAAATATTACAAATGCAGAATAATGATAATGGAATTATTCTTGTAGAGTAAGCTATTTCATATTTCAATAGTTTATTATATTTCATACTGGTTGTTGGTTGTTTTTTTGTTACCTTTATCAAGTTGAAAGTATTTACAACACTTTTTTTTTCTCTTCCCCATAGCTGGACACTCGTACGTTTAGCATTAGTGAAACTTGCACTTCACAATCTTAAGAATTTCTTTCCAATCGCTGGTCTGGAAGTCATTGGTAACTTTTTTGTTTTTGGCTGTTTTGTTTGATATTATTTTTTTGATGCTTTAGAAAAATACAGATTTGTTGATGTTGGTTACTATTTGATATTGCATGAACATTTAGTTTCCAAACCTATATGTAATTTCCTTTCTTTTCATATAAAGGCTGCCTATATAGTCTGCTAATAGTTAATGTGTAGCTATGAATGGGAAGCATTCGTATGCATTTATGATTCTTCATACCATTAGTATCTTCACATTGTTATGCACATTAAGTAGTTTATTACTTTCTTCTTTGGAAGCAGTTTATGAAAATGTAGCTACTTGATTAATAGTTGGGCAGCTGGTGGCACTTCTTATGCTGCCCCTTGCCTGTTCTCTGGAGTGGGAGAATATGCCCCTCTTCAACAATAGACGGTATACTATATCGCTCTAAAACTAGCAAGTAATACCCAAATGTACTCTTAAATACTTCTCATCCTCTATGCCTCTATTATGAATTAACTACTTTCCTACAACAATTTTACCAGTTTGCTTTGGGTAATATAAAAAACTTAATTAATGCACTGTCAAACCCTTTTAAGGACTCTGGGGCATTATGTAAGGCCCTTCAAATAAAGCATGTTACCTGTCATGACTCTGGTACCATATTGCTTAGTAATTCATCCTTGTGGCCAAGTCTTGCATTAAGACATATGCAGTGTAAAGTTCCAGAGGCTTTTTATGAAAGTAAGCAGTATAGATAAAACAATTGTGCCGCAGTAACAGAAATAAATTAAATGCTTTTAGGCTGGATCTGGATGCGTTTGTTTTCCTAAAAAAAAAACATTTGAGTGCAGTGTGAGAATCTGATAGGTTTAGAAATGACCCCACTGCAGCACTTAGTCTGTGAAATAAAAGACAGATATTTTATTTAATGTTAACTGCCCATTGCAAAGTATTCAGTTTAATTCAAGTGACTTTTGGACTCTTTTTAATTGCATTTTTTTTCATAACATATAATCAGATCTTCCGGTGACATCTCCGCTGGGCATTGCGGTTGTCAAAAACCTGGAAAATTGGGAGCAAATCCTTCATGATAGAATGGATCAATTTGAAGGCCCACCACCTAACTATATTAATACATACCCAAGTGAATTGGCTGCAGGTTCAGGACCAGCGATTCTACGTCATAAGGCGATGTTGGATCCAGAAAATACTCCATTCAAGTAAGAGATACCGCTAATATTTTTGATTACAACATAGCTATGGTGATACTGCAAGGTCCCTACTGTTCTACTTACAGGATTTATATTTTTATTAACAGATCGCAAAGTAAATTAATTTAGATTTTTATAAATATTGTACTGAAAATGCAATATATTAAGAATGTTATGATTTTCACAAATCTAATTGTTTCAGGTCCAAAGATTACTCTGCACTTCCTCTTAAAAGACTTTGGCATTTCCTTGTGAAACAAGAACTCTTACAGGAAACATTCATAAGATATATCTTTACAAAGAAAAGAAAGCAAAGTGAGGTAAACCTGGAAATACAGATATGTCATACTCAATAACTCACATTCATTTTTTTGTTTGTTTCATTGTACCTGCTCTTAGTCATTTGTCTGCCATATGAATGTATCTATCTTCATATTATCTCGGAGTAATTTTGTTCTTAATATAATGAGAACTTATTTTGTTGCCAAGCTAATGTATTGGCCCTGAACATTTCTCTGTCAACAGAATTAAGCCATATGTCATCTAAATTTTTTAGCAGCTTTCATTTAAATACATTAAAATGATAACATTGCCTTTTTAAAAAGTATTAAGACAGAAGTATTATGTGCAAATGGTAAATATATAAATAGATGCATACATTGACAGAAGCATCCCTGTAAGTATGATGTTTCTGTCTGTATGGCTTCAGAATGTATTTACCATTTCTGTCATCTAGGCATTTATGTGTTTTTTTGTTTGTTTGTTTTTAATTATTATTTTGGTCAGTTGAATTTAATTCTTTTGTATGTACTTGACAAAATGTCACCAGAGCATTTGTCATGATGACAAGATGGTTCCTAATACAGATCTGGAGTGTCTCATTCTTTTTATTTGTTTCTTTGTGCATGTGTTTTGTGTTTGTGCCTGTGTGTGATGTCATGTAGTCTGTAGAAGACAGTGAGGATCGTATAAGCTACGTAGCCGATCTTCAGAAAAACAAGGTAGTATGTCTTACAGAGACTCTTCCTCTAGCACTCACTTCTAATTCACTGGTGGCAGCATTTCCTGTAGTAACTGAGAGCTTCTGCTTTATGACTTTCACCAACACTATTTTCACCCTTTCATTTATTGTACACTAAATTGGTGGAGGGCTGTAATGCATTGCCGATAGAAATACTTTGACATCATTGAATTGCCATTTAGGGAATTTGCCTAAAAAATTAGATACAATATCTAAAATCAGAATATCTTACATTGATACATTACTAATTAATACATTATCTAGTAAAGGTGTGTATCATATCTTGTATTGTTTATGCTAACAATAAATCCAAATGTGTAAATACACATACCGTAAGCATGGCCTTAACATAGATGATATGTAAAAGTATTTGATTTCGGTATCCTAGGTTCTTCACTATATACTAATGTTTCTCACCTTATTCTTTCTGAAGTCTTTAATCATAAGTAATATAAATATAGACCAGTTGGTCTGTTGTTTGTTTGGCATTTGTAAACAAAGTAATCTGCTATCAGTAAAATGCTGGAACAAGTGAATACTTCTGCATGTTTTTATGGGTTTTACATGTTCCTTCAAAACCTGTTTGAAAGAAGGATTTTGTTGTAAAGCAAATATTTGTTTGCAGGTTGAAGCTGATCTTGGATACCCAGGAGGAAAAGCAAAAATAATTCACAAGGAATCTGATATTATAATGGCCTTTGCCATTAACAAGGTAAACAACATTAACAAGGTTTACAACATGAGACTTGTTTTCTGTGGTCTAAATAATACTTTTACTTCTAGGCAAACTGCAATGAAATTGTCTTGGCTTCTACACATGATGTGCAAGAGCTTGATGTTTCAAGTCTCCTGGCTGCCCAGCCTTATATTTGGATTGGGGAAGAATATGATAAAGAATCGAAAAGGTACATTGATTGGTTTAGTCATGTTATAAAGATATTATCTTCTATTTGTAAATGAGTTTCAATGTATTCAGTATGTGTGCAGTAATAAACACGTTTGCCCATAACTTGCATTTGCATAACATGTCTCTAATCATTTTATCTACATTTGTACGACTGCATTTTACCAATGATGCTATGTGATATTGTTTACATACTGATTTGCACCAATGTTTACAGCACATTCAGTTTGCTTTTTGGGACTTCCTGTGCGCCTTCATTTGAAATCTATCAGGGTTGGAGAGGAAAGCACACAAGTCAGATTAATTCTTTCTCTTCTAGATGAAACTGAAATGCACTAAATTGTCATGTGTTGCCTATGTGATAATCACGGACTTTCTTTTTCTTTGAAGACAGAGAAAATGCATATTTTTATTTAGTTATTTCTTCTCAAAATACATACCTTTTTTGCATTGGGTACTTCAACTGGTAATCATTGCTCAAAGCAGATGATATATGGAGATATATTCAATCTCACTTGCCTGGCTGCCCTTTTCAAAATGGAGCCTGGACTAGACCAGTAATGTAAAAACCATGTTGTTGTTTTTTCTGTTTTCCGTGCATGAGTTATCGTTAAACATTCATAATTGAAAAACAATTGAACGATTGAAATAGTTTTATCTATTTAGTGAAGCATTATATCAAGTGTCATTTTTCCTTTATACAAGAATTGTGCAGCTGTGGTAAATCTGGTTTCAAATGACATCAAACAAGTGTTTTTCTCTGTTTCCCTAAACAGTACAGATAAGGTATTGAAATAGCTGTTCACTTTTGCCTTCCACAGCTCTGATGACCTTGACTTTAGAGGATCAACCTCAGCCATCCCCCAGGCAAATGTTGCTTCCTTTAGCTTGGGCCAGATGCAGTCCTCTGCATCCATGCCTTGGCTGGGTAGTGGACAGACCAGCACGGGAGCTGGCGTGGTATGTGCAGTTTACAAAAGTTTGACTAAAGTATATATACATTTTTAATACCATATTCTAAAACACAATTTTCCAAGACTCCATACTAGCTTATACGTTTTACTTGCTTGAGCTATTTGGTTTTATGACAACAGAGTCACTAAATATTCCACCTGTTCTCAAACAATTATATAATTGTAATCTTGCCTGTTGCAATAGAGATATGTATAGACTGCAATTCAAAAAGCCCTGGTCTAATATCAGTTGCAAAAACAATAACCCTATGCAATACATTGTTGTGCTCTATTGCAAGATGTTTCACTCTCTCTTTTGTTTTTATTGTACACAGAGTCCCACCATACAGATTAAAAATTATGTACATGCAAAGTACATTGTCAAATGTGTGTTTAAGGTTTAATGTTGTCTGCAAGAGAGGTTACTAGTATCACATTGAATAGTAGCCTATTTTAATTATGTATATATTTATAGCCTTGTTTTACTGTAAGCAAAAAGTGTTAGCAGTATCTTCACATGCAGATATTGTATGCTTAGTACAGTTTGCGGTTTCATTTATATCAGACTTCGTAACAAATTGCAAAAACAGACCCTTATTGTATTCCGAATGCAAACTGCCAGAGAACAAACTTTCCTCAGTATCTGTAGATTTCTGCATGGTGGAGGGTTAGATTGTTTTGCCACCACTTAGATGGGAAGTAGCAACGAGGGAACTACCATTATCTCCAGATATTTGTTGGAAACCCCCTAATGTACACACACACATTTTTTTTGTACAAACTTTAATATGGTTTTTGTTTAGCTGTAAAAGTAATTCAAGTAATCACTGTTGCTGCTTTGGACATGCCAGATCAAAAAACTAGCCAAGTTCTTAAGAAAAGAAAAGAATACTAGCTTCTCCAATTAGATTGTGTCAGATGGAGAACCTCACTTTTACCAAAACTGCATTTGCAGAGTCTTTAAATATTTTTTAACACTCATAATTCACGAAGAAACATGTTGCAATGTTCAGAACATGTTCTTTTAACTGCAGGAAAAAAAAGTTCATTCAGGGGAAAGTTAAGCAAAAAGTGGCCTAGAAGTAAAAACATTTAGGAAACTAAAACTCCCAGGACTTTTCCGGCCCTGAATTTAACAATATATAACCCAAAATAAATATGTAAAGATAGAAAGATAGAAAACTATACAATTATGTTTAAGCCATTTTTGTTTTCCAGTAAAAACATTTTTTCTTTTTGATAGGCCCTTTTTTTTATTATTATTACTCTCTTCCATCATTGTGCATATTTTTATACTGTGACCTGTACAAATTTTTCTTGTAGCTCATGAAAAGGAATCTACACAATGTAAAAAGAATGGCTTCACATCCAGTTCATCAGTATTGTAAGTAATGGTTTATGTTCAGTCTTCAAAACACCCCAGATGAGAATAACATGGCACTAACAAATTCTTGCTTGGCTTACATTAGATATTACTGGGGCTCAGGATGGCAGCGTCCGCATGTTTGAATGGAGTCGACCACAACAACTTCTATGCTTCCGTCAAGCAGGAAATGCAAGAGTTACAAGATTGTACTTTAATTCCCAAGGCAATAAGGTTTGTCAGTTGTAACTGAATTGGCATGACATGTTTGAGTTTTTTATAAAGAGACATATAAAACATTTTATTTTGTATTTTTTAAAAGATCAGGCTCTCTCATAATGGTAACAGTTACATTGTCAAAGCCCTTCATTGTGTACTTACAATATAGATGATTTTTGTTTCTCTCAGTATTGGCTCTTTCCCTTTATACATCAATCTTTTGTCATTTTACCATAACATATTTTATTTTGTAGTGTGGTGTTGCTGATGGAGAAGGTTTTCTAAGCATTTGGCAAGTAAACCAGACCACATCAAGTCCCAAACCATATCTGGTGAGTTATTTTAATTATGGTAAATTGTCTGTGGAATACTCTGTTTCTTGGTGTTGGTTTCTGGTTTGCTCAAGTGGAATTTACAGCTAATGATTGTGATGCTCAATAAACGAATAAATCACAAAGTATGGAGAACTCCCTTGATTTCTTTTGATACTGCCAGAACATGTATAGCTCTCTGTACAAAATTAAATGATCAAATGTAAAGGCAACTTAAGAAACTGATAACCCTTAGAACCACATATAATGTTCATAATGCCATTGCATTCGAACCAATTACATGGTGTGTGTATCTTTTCATTTTGTGAAACTACAAATTAACTGTTTAAACCAATCCTATGATCTTTGGTAAGCCTGTGTTCTTGTGTTTGTTATATAAGAAAAAACTGCAAGAACTTGTATAGTCACAAAATGCCAAAGTTATAATGAGAATTATTCAGATTTCTGCCTTGAAGGCACAAGGGGATTAAACCTTCTGGTTATAATTGCGTCAAATATCCACATGAAAGATTTTGCTTTAAATTGTATCTCTATCATTTTTATAGAAAACAAGTATATTAGATTTTAATGGACTGGTGTAGATCAAGAAAAAAGTTAACATGCATAGAAGTAAATAAAATGTTTTAAATATTAGTGTAAGCGATCAGCATAATAGCATTTTTAGAGAAACTCTTACATTTAACTGTCTCTGCTTGTGTCCTGGTCACTTCCATTTTGGGCTGCTTGTCTTGCTGTAATCTAAGGTGAACGGTTATCTTCCTGGTACTTGGTCTTCTTTTTAATTTTATTTTCCAGTGGATATTCCTAGTAGTAGTCATTCAGCAGAGCTGATTAAATATTTTACGTGAATCCAGACTATATTTATTTAATTCTGTCAAGATCAAAATACAAATTCCTGCCACCATTAGAGCAATACTGAGTGCAATAGTTATACATTTATAGGCCGTATATTTCTTATTTTAAGATGTCTAAAACATTTTAGCCATTATAAGGTGTGAGATTTGTTCCATTTACATTCAAGATTATATTCCAAAGGTTTACAAGGATAAACATTGAAATTGATACTGTGCACCAAATGGACACTGGTACCAATGTGGATATTAAAAGATATCAGTGGAGAAAAAAAACACTCTAAAATATTTATACTTTAATAGCTTTTTTTGTGATTTAAAAAACTTATATTTTCAGGTTTCCACAATTAAGGGGTACTGTGTAAATATGCTACATAGGAGTATTAATTTACACACATGATTCATATACAACAGTAATTTAGATTTTTGTATACCTGCTATCAAAAGTAAACTTCATAAAAAGATATGTGTCAAATTATCAAAGGCTGTTTCTTTGTTTTTTGTAAGAAGTAAAAAGTCCTTGTATCTGTATGTACTAATAAAGGATCACTGTAGTTTAGTGAAAATTGTTTATGTACCGTATGTAACAAATTGACAACATTAACAGCTATGTAAGCCATAAGCATACAACATGTTTGAGCAAGCATAGGAAAGGTATTCATGAGAGTTTTTAGAGAGTAAGTTCAGTTTTTAGTATTTCATGTCCTGCCCCCTCCTGTGCACATGCTAAGAAGCAGGTAATTACATAATCTACAGCTCCTTTTTTCCTTTCTTCCTGCCATGTCCTGGATGAGCAACCAGGATCTCAGCCGCTAGACATGCTCCATGCTATTGTCTATGGTAGCCACAAATGTTCTTGGATTGTTTATATACTAAATTTCCGTGGTCCTTTCAGCACAGACAATCGATTTATCTTGTTGTTCTTAAAAATGTTCCGTTACAGTTTTGCTTATGTTGTATACACATATTACGTAAAAATGAAATGGTTCTTTGTTTTGTCATTTGTGCAGAGCTGGCAGTGTCATACTAAAACCACAAGTGACTTTGCATTCATTACCTCATCAAGTCTAGTTGCTACAGCCGGGCAGTCCAGTGATAACAGGTATATTGAATCAAATATGTGATTGTATGTTCTTTCATTTAAAAACAGTTTTAATAATAAAGCAACTCAAAATAATTAACTTGTTGAAATAAATTCCAAGTGAAAACATAGTGATAGTTGTAGAGAGCAGTGGTACAGAGCTGCTGACATGCTTATCCAGTATAATAAATAGGTAAATAGGTGGGTTCTAGTTGATATGAAGGCAACACCTTGGTATCACATGCCTTTTCAATACTGGATACTTATAAGTAGTATTGTATTTTTATCAACTAGAGCTTAAAAAAATCTTAGATCAATTTAGAAGCAAGTGTAATTAGCATGAATCCATTATATATATATATATATATATATATATATATATATATATATATATATATATATATATATATATATATATATATATATATATATATATATATATATATATATATATTTTTTTTTTTTATTTATTTATTTTTTATTATTATTAAAGGACCCGGAGCTGTATGCGTGGATATAAGAAATATGCAGAGTAACAAAGCTGTTCTTTAGTGAAGACCTATAAAAGCTGTTGTTTCAAATTTAGTTGAACTTATTTTTGCAGGTACAGATCCGATCTGGGCAGCATAATATGGCCACATAATATTAAACTTAGACTTTATTGCTTCATAATGCTTATCAATTTACAGTAGATATAGTGAAAAAAATCATAGCACGTGGATGAGTTGTGATTACCTACCAATTGTAACACTTCTTTATTAATAAAAAACACTGCATTAAATATATTAATAACTATTGTTGAGAAAAATATATTTTTTTAAAATGCATTAATAATATATTTCTAGTTCTCTTCTGTTGATACCTATCCTTCATTTACATTGCTGTACCAGTATATGTATTCAAATAAAATACTGGTTGTGAAATTCATCAAAACTGATTTTTTTTATTTTTATTATAGAAATGTCTGCTTGTGGGATACACTAGTGTCATCCAGTAATAGTCTTGTTCATGGTAAGTAATGTATTCTAATCAAACAAAAGCAGAGAATCACAATGCAGTTATTTTCATCAACGGGAACCTTAACAAAAAATAAAATATATGCAGTGGATATAAAAAGTCTACACATCCCTGTTAAAATGTCAGGTTTCTGTGCTGTAAAAAAATTAGACAAAGATAAATAATTTCAGAACTTTTTCCACCTTTAATGTGACCTATAAACTGTTCGACTCAATTGAAAAACAAACTGAAATCTTTTAGGTAGAGGGAAGAAAAAATATAAAATTAAAATAATATGGTTGCATAAGTATGCACACCCTTAAACTAATACTTTGTTGAAGCACCTTTTGATTTTATTACAGCACTCAGTCTTTTTGGGTATGAGTCTGTCAGCATGGCACATTTTGACTTGACAAGATTTGCCCACTCTTCTCTGCAAAAACACTCCAAATCTGTCAGATTGCGAGGGCATCTCCTGTGCACAGCCCTCTTCAGATCACCCCACAGACTTTCAATGGGATTCAGGTCTGGGCTCTGGCTGCGCCATTCCAAAACTTTAATCTTCTTCTAGTGAAGCCATTCCTTTGTTGATTTTAAATGTATGCTTTGGGTCGTTGTCATGCTGAAAGATGAAGTTCCTCTTCATGTTCAGCTTTCTAGCAGAAGCCTGAAGGTTTTGTGCCAATATTGACTGGTATTTGGAACTGTTCATAATTCCCTCTATCTTAACTAAGGCCCCAGTTCCAGCTGAAGAAAAACAGCCCAAAGCATGATGCTGCCACCACCATGCTTCACTGTGGGTATGGTGTTCTTTTGGTGATGTGCAGTGTTATTTTTGCGCCAAACATATATTTTGGAATTATGGCCAAAAAGTTCAACCTCGGTTTCATCAGACCATAACACCTTTTCCCACATGCTTTTGGGAGACTTCAGATGTGTCTTTGCAAAATGTAGCCTGGCTTGGATTTTTTTCTTCGTAAGAAAAGGCTTTCGTCTTGCCACTCTACCCCATAGCCCAGACAAATGAAGAATACGAGAGACTGTTGTCACATGTACCACACAGCCAGAACTTGCCAGATATTCCTGCAGCTCCTTTAATGTTGCTGTAGGCCTCTTGGTAGCCTCCCAGACAAGTTTTCTTCTCGTCTTTTCATCAATTTGTGAGGGAGTTCCAGTTCTTGGTAATGTTCATCAATTTTGGACCGAGCTCCAGTTCTTGGTAATGTCACTGTTGTGTCATATTTTCTCCACTTGATGATGTCTTCACTGTGTTCCATGGTATATCTAATGCCTTGGAAATTCTTTTGTACCCTTCTCCTGACTGATACCTTTTAACAATGAGATCCCTCTGATGCGTTGGAAGCTCTCTGTGGACCATGGCTTTTGCTGTGGGATGCGACTAAGAAAATTTCAGGAAAGGCCAACTAGAGCAGCTGAACTTTATTTGGGGTTAATCAGAGGCACTTTAAATGATGGCAGGTGTATGCTGACTCCTATTTAACATAATTTGGAATGTGATTGCTTAATTCTGAACACAGCTACATCCCCAGTAAGAGGGTATGCAGACTTATGCAACCACATTATTTTTCTTCTTTTGTTTCTTCCCTCCACCTAAAAGATTTGTTTGTTTTTCAATTGAGTTGTACTGTTTATAGGTCACATTAAAGGTGGAAAAAGTTCTGAAATGATTTATCTTTGTCTCATTTTTTTACAGCACAGAAACCTGACATTTTAACAGGGGTGTGTAGACTTTTTATATCCACTGTAGTAATACTTCATTCACATTCTGTTTTTTAATAGTTCCAGTTTTGTTTTGTTTCTCACACAGCATTGGCAAGATTAATTTATATTCAACTTGCAGACTTAGGCCAACCTACTAATGTACTAGTGGCTTGTCTAAGCCATCCTGTATTTTATTTTCAAAATGCTAAAATGGTGCCACACCTAAAGTTTTTCAATTTCATTAAAAGTAAACTAACAATTGCAACAATCATGTGATATACAAATGAGTTTACACTTGCATGGGCAATATATACGACCAACATGTTTCTTGGCTGTAATTCTAGAATGCAAAATAATCTTAAAGTAATTAATCATGACAACCCTTATAGTAATAATAAGGGAGGCAGGGCAGTGGCTCTCTCATTGATCGATTTAATTAGCAAATTCTATATATGACACTATTTGAGTTAATAAGCAATTTATTATGAAGTATTTGTACTAATATATTTTTCTCATTTATTTAGCTTTTAGTTGCCATGAAAATGGTGCCACAGTACTACAGTATGCACAGAAACAGCAGCTCCTGATTACTGGTGGCAGGAAAGGTTGCGTCTGTATCTTTGACATTAGGCAACGACAGATGATTCACACCTTCCAAGCCCATGATTCTGCAGTGAAAGCCCTTGCACTGGATGCGTCTGAAGACTGCTTTGTCACTGGCTCAGCTGAAGGGAACATGAAGGTAATAGAAGATAGTGCAAGATGTTTCATTTCTGTCAGTGCCTTATGTTTGTGTCATAGAAAAACAGATGATCTCAGATCTGTATGTTAGTTAATGTGCATTGGTAAAACATTTCTGTACTGCTATTAAAAACTAGCAACTTGCCCGTCAAAAATGACGGCAATAACATTTTAAGCCATGCCAATGCTTTTTGCCACACAATGTAAGGCTTTTGCTCCTCTGAGGAGCTTCAGCGTTCATTGCAAGCCCCGCTCTGAGCGCCTTCGCCGCTCATCGTGTGGCTCTCAATGATCGCCTTCGGCGCTCATCGCAAAGAGAGATATAGAAGTACAGTGTAAACTACCCATGTTTTGGAGGTCTCAGAGCATAATAAGGTGATTTAAAAATGTAACTGCTTTGAGAGTTCTATCGCTGTCAGCCAATGAGCAGTAAGACAGATATATAAGTGCATTGTAAAATGGAAATGTTTGTTAGTGCAGTGGAAAGGAATTTTTTTTTTATTACTAATTAATAATTAGGAAATTTATGTACGTTAACAAATAATGAATAAATGTATTAGTGCAAAGCATTTATGTATTCATAAAGTAAGGGCATTGTTAAATATGATGTTTAGCCTATTTTTATTTTTTATAATGCTTTTTTTTTTTTTAAATAATAATCAATGAATTAATACATTTAATATACTTTACCTATTTATATTTAATATGCAGCAATCAATATCCTGAAGAGCTAACAATCTCTTTGGATTTTCCTGCATCAGAAAATGTACAGTTGGACTGTTGATCACCTGAAGAGAAAGTGTCAGCAATGTGCCAAGTGTGCAGTGTAAATAGGCTGCGTGCGCAAGGCCAAACCATTTGTTTAGGAGGGTAGAATCGTAATGTTATTATTTGCAAGTTAGTGTTGTAAAATGGCGGCTTTTTTCTATGTGTTACTTGGCTCGAGCATTTTCCGTCCGTTGTAATGGTATATTTTTGTATCTCCTACGTTCCTGGCTTACTTGTAAGTGCCAGGCAGTGATTTGTGCACTTCGGTCTCCTTTAGCCTCGTTTTTCATTTTTTTCTCGCTTAGCCGATTTTTCGAGTGCCGAATCTCTCCAAATTCGGCTTAAATTGGCATGAAACCTCAATCCCAGGCGTCCAGGTCAAACATTGGGGGAGGGCTGTGAAATTTTAAAGTAATTGGGAAGCATAAGGAGGATACTAATTCTTTCTTGGCTATTTAGTCTCAAACATTTTAGGGTAACAAGGAATGGGAAGCAGAAGTGAGATAACTACTTACATTGATGCAAACTGGAGCCTTTTGCTTACCCTTGATATATAGTTTATAAAAATTTATATTTAATTGGTTTACTATTCATCTAGCATTGGAAGCATCACATGCTAAATATACTTTGGATTAGTACATTCTTTTTAATCCATAAGCTGTTATGGAGTAAGCATCACTCAAGACTGACTCCAAACATTGTTTCATTTCCCAGGTCAAGGGAGAAACAAACACTCTACTCTCTAGAGTGTCCATTTAAATTTGTGATCTCCATTGATCCAAAATTGTGCAATTGTAAGATTGAGCAAGTATGTTTAGCACAGTAAGTATATAACAATAACTAATTTCAAATATTTGTTTTTGTTTCAGGTATGGAGACTTACGGGCCATGGTCTCATCCATTCATTTAAAAATGAGCATGCAAAGCAATCAATATTTCGTAATATTGGAGCTGGTGTTATGCAGATTGAAGTGGGAGAAGGCAAGCGCATCTTCTCCTGTGGAGCAGATGGCACTCTGAAAATGAGGGTGTTGCCCACTGCCTTGAAGACCCAGTCGGACATTTTCGATATTCTTTAAATGTATGAAGTTTGGGGCCAGTCTTTGCTTCCAAGTTCTGATCTGCTACTGCAAAATGCATAGGAAGAATTAGTCTGCTTTCTGAACAACTACTGAGGAGTTAGCTGCTATTTAGAATTCATGTGTAAAAGGTTAATTTATTGAGGAGGCACACTTTTTCTATTGTTGAATGGGATGGATATGCATGTATGTTACTATAAACAAAAGTGAGCCAAGGCCAGTAAAATGGAGTAGGTGAAGGTCTTTAGAAAGAGCTTCTTCTGTAGAGTCCATGCAGTAAAAGTTCAACCCTTTCAATGCTGGTAAACTTTGCAGCAATCATTCAGATTTCCAAAAGTGTGTTAAGATGCTAAATTAAGTTTGTCATCAAGCACTACATTGATCAAATCTTTACTAGTAACAAGGCCCCTACAGAGAGGATTAAACTAGAAGTAATTGGCTTAGTGCCTAACACAATAAACCGTTTGGGGAGTTTACAGATGTTGCATATGACATTTATTTGGACTTTCTTCATTATATGTGCAAACAAATTAATGCCACATGTTCAACACCAAAGAACCATGGAGGCCAAGTTCCTATTTACAAATTGAAAACTACAGATTGCCGTAGCACTGAGGGATTAGTAACTCTAATAGTAACTCTAGTATGGTTACTAGAGTAATGAAGGTGACTTTTAGTTTTTAAACAGTTTACATTTGCTTTTACTTCCAGTTTTTACATTTAAATTATAAGAACGCATGTTTATCTTTTCCACATTCCCAGCTCTCTGTGCTAAATGAAGGATGGTGTGTGTGTATGTACTTGTCACTCACTTAACTGAGCAGAATATTTAGAAGTGATTTAGAAGTACCTGTATGGTACTCCTTAACTGTTCAGTACTAGAGCATCTTCTATGATTTTGCTGATCTCTTTAACACTAAAGGCATAATCATTATTTTGGTGAGTGTTTTATTTATTTTTTTGTCTTTTTAGTTAGTATTACATTGTATTTTGCACATTTAAACTGCCGTGTTTACATCATACTGTAACTTTCACATTACCTCTTTTATTTGACTGTTCTGACTATACCTCTTGTTTTTATTTGGAATGAAGCCTATAAGTGTTGAGTGTTGTGGACGTAAGCATTCAGAAGTCATGCTTTGTTTTTTAAATGCTTTTTGGGGTTTGTGCACATAAATTATTTAACCCCTTCTCTTTTGGATAACAAGATGACCAGGATCTATGTGAAGATATTTCCATAGACTTTGCAGCACCACATTTTAAAATGAATGTCAGGCTTCCTGTGGCCAGATAGTGAATAGTTGAAACTGATAAATTATTACAACGGCATATGTATAAACTATGCAGAGTTCAATATTGTTTGCTTGTAATATACTAGGCAGTGTTGTCCTATTTTGACGTATTTGTTGTAATTAAAAAATCTTAATAAGCTCCCAAGACTAATGCCTGTGTATTTAACAGTCATTAAGTAACTTGTCTTATTATTTTCAATGCAAATTTCAATATGTGTGTGTTGTACTGTAAATTATACTGGCATTTCATGCACCTTTCTCTTGTAACTTTTGCCTTCTCCGAAGACAATTTAAAAGGTATGAAGTATGTATAGGAAAGAGAGTCATTTGTCAGAGTTTTACCTTTGTAAGTCAAATAAACCTCTTTTATTTCATGGAAACTACTGGCTGATAAGTATTTGTAATGTCTTATCTATGCAAATGAAACATTTCTTTCATATTCAAATACACAGACACTTATGGGTTGTAAAAAATAGCTGAAAAAAATCTCAATGATGTACTGTGAAGAGGTTTTCAGTGTCCACTAATGGATTAAAGGCCACTAAAATCAACATATGTGCTCTGCACCATTATTATTATTATCCTTTATTTATGACTAGCGACTTGCACGTCAAGAGGCGGGGCAATAAAATTTAAAGCCATGGGAATGCTGTTTGAAACAGAATGTAAACCGTTTTGTACTGTGAGGACCTTCGGCACTCATGTTGAGCCTCTCCTGTCGTGTACTTTTGGTCCTCTGAGCACCTTCATGAGTCCTGATTAAGAGAGATATATATTTCTATGTATATGTAGTAAAGTAATAATTAATTTTTTTATTCAATAAATGAATATACTTTAATTATTTCTAATTCATATATGCAGCGAGCAATAGGCTGAAGAGCTAACAATCTGTTTGTAGTTTTCATCTATACATTGTGAGTGTTAGTGCCCTGCTTATAAAGTGTAATGAATGTTCCAAGTGTGCATTATAAATCGTCTGTGTGCGCGAGGTAAAGCCGTTGGTTTATTGTGTAAAGCAGCATTGTATATTCGAAATGTTAATGTGTTACGCGTCTCGTGAGCATTTTCCTGCTTATGTAATAGTGTATTTTGTAGGTCGTAGTGTGATGTAGTGTTTTGCGCGGTCCGTGGTCGTGTAGCCTCGTTTTAATTTTTTGCTGCTGCCATTTTTTCCTTGCTTAGGCGATTTTCGAGTAGCGAAAATCATCTAAATCGAGTTAAATTCTTGTTCCACCTCACTCCCAGACATCCTGGCTGTTGCCCTGTGCTGTCTGATAATTTGTGGGGTGTATTTAGTGTGTTTTTATTGTTTTTTTTTTTCATTTTGTCTAATCCCGCGTCTCGTATTTTTCAAATGTCCTCGTTTGTCAACCGCTCGCACAGCAAGGCAATCCCGTGTTTAGAAAGTGTTTTTCGGCTAAGTCCCGCATGTTTCATTGCCTCTTTGTGTTTGTGCTGATAGTTGTAGTGGCTTAACTGCTTGCCTCGCTATGCGAGGCCCGCAGGCGATGAACACCACCCAAGTACTACGTGTTACCGGCTTGCCACGATTCGCAAGACTCGCAGCGATGAGCGCCATTGCCGCTCATAGGCTAAGTGCAACGCGTTAATGGATCGCCTCGCTTAGCGAGGCTCGCAAGCGATGAGCGCCTGTGGTGCTCATCACCTCACTCGTATGCACCATGCAAAGTGTGACAACGTCTCGCAGTTTGACAACCATTATATGTGATACGCCAACATATTCCGCAGCACAATACAGGGGATAATAATAAACAATAACCCCACAATGAAAAATAATAGAAGACCCTGTTATTGAGCTTTCAATCAGATATACACAGTGTTTTCCCTAAAGCACCTCACAAGATTGAAAACTTGCAAACATGCATTCTAAAGGGTGTGGGCGAGGTACAGGGGAGTAATAGATGCATAGTGAATGTAGAGGCTAAAGATGAAAGGCTTTTTTGAATAGATGTGTTTTTAAAGAGATTTTTAAGGATTTGAGGCAGGAAGATAGTCTGGTGGAGCGAGGTAAGGCGTTCCAAAGAATAGGGGCAGCACAAGAAAAGTCTTGAAGACGGGAGTGAGAGGAGGTGAGAGAAGGTCATTAGCAGAGAGAAGAGGGCGAGTGGGAGTGTATTTTGGGATGAGAGCAGAGATGTAGGAGGGTGCACTATTGTGGGGGGATTTATATGTTAGGGTCATGATTTAGAATTGTATTCTAGAGGCTATGGGAAGCCAGTGGAGTGCCTGACAGAGAGGTGCTGCAGACACTGATTATTTAGTATGGTAGATAAATCTAGCGGATGCATTCAAAATGGATTTAAGAGGAGACAGACGGGTGATAAGAAGGCCAGCAAGGAGAAAGTTGCAGGAGGCGAGGTATGATGAGAGAGTGAATACAAATTTTATTTGTGTCTTGTGTAAGGTAGTGGCGTATTTTGGAAATGTTTTTTAGGTGAAAGTGACAAGATTTTGTGAGTGATTTAAATGTGAGGAATGAAAGAGAGGGAAGGGTCCAGTAGGACACTGAGACAGCAGGCCTGGGAGGTGGGAGTGATGGTGGCATTGTCAACAGTGAGAGAGATAAGTGAGTAGTGGGAGCGGAGGAAGATGGTGGAAAGTTAAGGAGCTCTGTCTTAGACATGTTGAGTTTGAGTTGACAGGCAGACATCCATGAGGATATGCATATTGGGTGTTATCAGCATATGGATGATATTGAAATCCAAAAGATTGTATAAGGGCACCAAGGGAGGATGTATAGACGGAGAAAAGGAGGGGGCCTAGGACTGAGCCTTGGGGTACACCGACAGTTATAGGGGGCGAGGAGATGAAGAGGTGCCAGAGAAGGAGACACTAAATGTTTGATTTTCTAGATAAGATGTGAACCAAGAGAGAGCAGTGTTAGGGATACCAAGAGAGTGGAGAATTCGGATAAGAAGAGGATGATCAACTGTGTCAAAGGCAGCAGAGAGATCCAGGACAGTTAGGATAGAGAAATTACCCTTTGATTTGGCTTTGAGCAGGTCATTAGTAACTTTTGTGAGAGCTGTCTCTGTGGAGTGCTGGGGCCGGCGGCAGCCAGACTAGAAGGGATCAAGGAGGGAGTGTTAAGGAAATTAATTGTGTAAGGCGATTTGTAGGCAACACGCTCAAGTAGTTTAGAAGTCAAGGGAAGTAGAGAGATAGGGCGGTAATTAGATGGAGAAGCTGGATCAGATGAGGGTTTCTCAAGAATGGGTGTAATTGTGGCTTGTTTCAAAGGTGATGGAAACTTGCCAGTGTCTAAGGAAAGGTTGAATAGAAGTGTGGTGGGGGGGGGGGGGGGGGTTTGGTATCAACTGTGATGGAATAGGATCATGTAGACATGTTGTGAGACGAGAGGTTGATAGAAGATTAACAACTGTATCCTCAGTGGCAGGGTTAAAGGATTTTTATAATGGCTTTAGGTTTGGGAAAAGGTGAAGGCAGGCTGCTGTTTGTTTGTTGAGGAGAAGGTGTGATATGGCCACATTGAGAGGAGAGTTCATTACGAATATTTTCAGTTTTAATATTAATGTGTCTAGCAAAATCTTCAGCTGTAAGAGAGGAAGGGGCGGGAGGTGGGGGAGGGCAGAGGAGAGTGTTGAAAGTGTAGAACAAACGTTTGGGGTTGGAGGCCAAATTTGATATTAATGATGAGAAGTAGCTCTGTTTTGGCAAGATTGAGGGCATAGTGATATGAGCGTAGGATACACTTGTAATAAAGAAAGTCTGCTGAGGAGCGAGATTTCCTCAATCGTTTAGCGCTGCGGGAGCACTTCTGGATGTAGAGTGTTCGTGTAGTGTGCCATGGTTGTAGATGAGAGCTGTGGCATCTGCCTGTGGTTTTGGGGGCAAGAGAGCCCAGGGTGGAATTTAGAGTCAAATTGTATTGTGTGGTAGCAATATCAGGGCAAGTGAGGGTAGTGAGAGGACTGAGAAAGGTTTGTAGTAAATTGGAAAGGTGTTGACTTATGTGTCTGCAGGTTTCTGTGGGTTCTGGTAGTTGGGCGTGATAAAGGGCAGAGATTCAGAGATTGGAAGGGGTTGTGAGGCTGTAGGTTAGGAGATGGTGGTCAGAAAGAGGGAGTGGGGAGATTATAAGATTGATTAAAGAAAATTAGGTCAAGAGAGTGTCCATCCTGGTGGGTAGGGGATGCTATCCATTGTGAGAGGCCAAGGGAAAAGAGGTAAGTGCAAGTAGTAGAGGATGAAATAGCATGTGGGGGACAAGTGTTTTTCTTTTTAAAATTGATGCTGAATTCATGGAGTTATGATCAGTAGGCGTGTCAGGCTATTTCATTGTGTTAACTCTGAACTCTGTAATGCACAGAATGTAATGAATATGAATTAGAACCAGGTGTAGGATCAGGTAGTGGCTAAGAGATTTGTAACTATATACTATCTGCTGGAATCAAATCAAGTAAACATATCAGATGACACAGTAGGCAAAGCTTTAGCCTGTGGTGGTTAATGTCTAAGATTCAATTCCACACAGAGTGATTTTTAAACAATAAAGAAAAAAATAAGTCTAATATGATATATTACATAACCTAAAGGACATATGTTGATATGAGGGAACTGTGTTAATTTTGTGTTGATTGTAAAAGAATTATTATAATAATTTATGAACTATTTAAAGCACACACATACTGTATTGGTCCGAATATAAGCCGCAACTTTTTTCCCAATTTCCAAGCTTGGAAATTATGGGTGCTGCTTATATTCGCGACCTTGCCGATTTGCTCGCTTGAAACTGTTGCGCAATTAATTCTAGTCAATCATCACTTTCCCGTATTTCACAGTGCGATATTGACTTTTAATTTACATTTACGGTGCTACGAACAGGTGTTTAACCCACTTGCGTTTAGGATTTGCTTCTACATTTGCAGTTTACGGTTGTGAGTGCCTGTGAAATTGAAGCAATTGAATAGAGAGTTACCATTTAGCGTATGATTTTGCGTTTTTTTTTTTCAGCCTGTAACCCGCAATTCCGTTTATATCCGTGTTTTCTCTTTTTTTTCTTTATTTTATGGGTGCGACTTATATTTGGGCCAATATCATTTTTAAATTATTAGTTCACATAATTATTCAGTTAACAGATTAACTGTTATACATACTGTTGAAAGCACAGTGTGTTGGATTAGTGGTAAGTTTCATAAAATGTTTTCATTCATATCTCATTGGTTCAAATCTATTTCCATCCACTTTTAAAAAAAATGTTATTGATTAATATGTTTGTTAATACACATTATTGATATATAATCATACAAGTACATTAGTTAAACAAAAAAAAGTGGAATGCAGGAAAATCCAACCTGTGACCAATGACATTTTTTTAAAGACATTTACCACTGTTAACGTGCATTTAAATACATTCATATATATGTATGTTTGTATATACTATATTAGTTAGTGTGGAGCAGGGATCTAAAGTGTTTCATAAATTACACTCAGTTGCTGCTTAGTTTGCTCTCCCACACAGAGATAGAAAAAAAAAACAGCAGTGGTAGTTGATACACCGAATGGACTACCAGTTGAAGTCATAATAAAATGTGCTGCTGAGAGAGACTCTTATATGAAAATACATAGAATTGAGGATCAATACCCCTACAACCTGATTGGTGCAAATCACTTAGGAGGCGGAATAAGACACTGTCTGATCTGTGACTTACAGAGGAGGAAGTCTGTGACACACAGATATTCATACATTTATTTCAAATGTGATATCTTCATCAAAAAGGCACATATTTCAAAAAGAATTTCAACTTGCGATCTTTCTACTGGTGTTCTTCAAATTGTGCTGAATTAACTGTCCCTTTAATATTGTTTTGTGCAAAACTCAACTTTTGTAATGTGCAAAACATGCTCTTTTAAATGCTATAAAAAAAAAAAAAAAAAAAAAGACATTTGTGTTGCATGACCAAATCAGATTCCATAGCTCAGTGAGCGAAAAAGAGCTTAAAATGGCTGCTTTCACTCTCCTTAAAGGGAACTAGAGTAACCATTTGCAATCAGAGGGTGGCAAAATCATGTGGTAAAGTTGTTTATTTTTTAAAATACATCTTGAATTTACTTGGTTCCGATATACCCTGTGAAGCCCTGAAACTGTCACTGTCCTATTGATTATATTTTAACTTTATTGGTTTCTGTAAACACTACTTATCAAGCAGTGTTGTGATAAAATGGACACAACTTTTGTTTTTAGAAATGTAAGTCATTGGTTCAAATCCTGCTTCTTTTCGCTTTTTACATTAATATTTTTACTTTCAAAATATTACATTTCCCATATTTGTCTCGTACATATTATATTATCTATTTTATATTTTTAAATAATAAAAATTATTTAGGTAAAAAAAATAAAAAAAAAGACAGAGCAATAGCCACATTTATAAATCAAAGTGCCCTAGTCCATTGCATTTAATAATGAGAAACATGTCCACTCCAGCAACATTAAATTATTGTAGTGTCCCATTCCAATCCGCTACATAGTTGTGCAAAAAGGCTCCCTTGAACGGTGGAAGTTTTTTTTTGTGTGTGCAAGCTATATATCAAATATCATAAAGAAGGCTGAGTGTGGTAGATTTGAGGCCTTTGAATTGTTTTGTTAGAGAAAACTGGTTAGAGTCCCTTGAGCTAAAATAATATTCAATCAATCCATAATACAGGAAATCAAGCCAAACTGTTCACTGGAAGGTTTGATCATGAGGCTAAAGCTCAAATATTTTATCCATATCATGAGAAGACAGGATTCCATAGAGAAGACTCTGATGCTGGGA
Organism: Discoglossus pictus; assembly: GCA_027410445.1. NCBI lineage: Eukaryota > Metazoa > Chordata > Amphibia > Anura > Alytidae > Discoglossus > Discoglossus pictus. Next base: position 203,206,727 of record CM050167.1, read on the forward strand.
AAGATTGAAGGCACAAGAAGAAGTGGACGACAGAGGCGGAGATGGATTGATGAGGTTATGGAAGTAATGAACTTGAGGAAGCTAAGTGGGTCAGTGGCTGATAGATGTGCCTGGCGTGCTGCAGTGCACAGTCACGGAAAGTCGAACTGGAATTTAGCAGTTCTTACTATAACCTACACACCTGATTCTAAGTAGTGCCACCCCTCACACTTATCCCTAACACCTAACCCTAACATCCCTCACCCTAACACCCCCCACACTTATCCCTAACACCCCTCACCCTAACACCTAACCCTAACACCCCTCACACTTATCCCTAACCCTAAGACCCCTCACACTTATCCCTAACACCTAACCCTAACATCCCTCACCCTAACACCCCCCACACTTATCCCTAACACCACTCACCCTAACACCTAACCCTAACACCCCTCACACTTATCCCTAACACCCCTTACCCTAACCCTAACACCCCTCACACTTATCCCTAACACCTAACACTAACATCCCTCACCCTAACACCCCCACACTTATCCCTAACACCCCTCACCCTAACACCTAACCCTAATACCCCCTTACACTTATCCCTAACAGCCCTTACCCTAACACTCTTACTATAACCTGCACACCTGATTCTAAGTAGTGCCATAAGAAGACTCAAATAAATAATTACCGTAAAAACTCATGTTTTAATACAAATATATTTTGTCTACATTAACTTGTCATTCAATTGCCTATATTCACTTCTCCATGCAACTTTTCATCTTTTTTACAAGACATGAGCTATTACATATATTTTTTGTTTCATTTCACTCTTTCTACCTATACTTCTGCATAAAACAAAATGTGTATATATATCATGTTGATTTAATATACAAAAAAAATTGCCCATCATAAATGACCGTATGATTGCCCCTGTCTCTTCTCTGTGCCATTGTCCTCCCCCCTAGGTGCCCCCCCCCCCTCCCCCCCCACACACACACACACTTTAAATTGGTGGGTAGAGATTTCGCGAATAGTTCGCCGGCGGACTGTTCCCGACGAACATAGCATGTTCACGTTCGCGGCGAACTGGAACATATGCGATGTTCGATCCGCCCCCTATACTTTATCATTGAGCAAACTTTGACCCTGCAACTCACAGTCAGCAGACACATTCCAGCCAATCAGCATCATACCCTGCCTTCCAGACCCTTTAACCTCATGGGCAGCAGCCATTTTGGAATCATAACTAACTTGCAGTCTTACTGAGAGGAGGCTGAGTGTAGGTGATACTGCATCAATAGGGAAAACCATATCTAGGCTACTGTACACAGTGTGCAATACAGTCACACTTATCTCTAACACCCCTAACCCTAACACCCCTCACACTTATCCCTAACCCTAACATCCCTAACCCTAACACCCCCCACACTTATCCCTAACACTCCTCACCCTAACACCCCTAACACTTATCCCTAACACCCCTTACACTAACACCCCCTCACACTTATCCCTAACCACCCTCACCCTTACACCTAACCCTAATACCCCCTTACACTTATCCCTAACAGCCCTTACCCTAACACCTAACCCTAACATCCCTTACCCTAACACCCATCACACTTATCCCTAACACCCCTAACACCTAACCTAACACCCCTCACACTTATCCCTAACCCTAACATCCCTAACCCTAACACCCCCCACAATTATCCCTAACACCCCTCACCCTAACACCCCTAACACTTATCCCTAACACCCCTTACACTAACACCCCCTCACACTTATCCCTAACACCCCTCACCCTAACACCTAACCCTAATACCCCCTTACACTTATCCCTAACAGCCCTTACCCTAACACCTAACCCTAACATCCCTTACCCTAACACCCATCACACTTATCCCTAACACACCTAACACCTAACCCTAACACCCCTCACACTTTTCCCTAACACCCCTAACCCTAACACCCCTCACACTTATCCCTAACACCCCTTACCCTAACCCTAACACCCCTCACACTTATCCCTAACACCCCTAACCCTAACACCCCTCACACTTATCCCTAACACCCCTTACCCTAACCCTAACCCTAACACCCCCCACACTTATCCCTAACACCCCTCACCCTAACACCTAACCCTAACACCACTCACACTTATCCCTAACACCCCTCACACTTATCCCTAACACCTAACCCTAACATCCCTCACCCTAACACCCCCCACACTTATCCCTAACACCCCTCACCCTAACACCTAACCCTAACACCCCTCACACTTATCCCTAACACCCCTTACCCTAACCCTAACACCCCTCACACTTATCCCTAACACCTAACCCTAACATCCCTCACCCTAACACCCCCCACACTTATCCCTAACACCCCTCACCCTAACACCTAACCCTAACACCCCTCACACTTATCCCTAACCCTAACACCCCTCACACTTATCCCTAAGACCTAACCCTAACATCCCTCACCCTAACACCCCCCACACTTATCCCTAACACCACTCACCCTAACACCTAACCCTAACACCCCTCACACTTATCCCTAACACCCCTTACCCTAACCCTAACACCCCTCACACTTATCCCTAACACCTAACACTAACATCCCTCACCCTAACACCCCCACACTTATCCCTAACACCCCTCACCCTAACACCTAACCCTAATACCCCCTTACACTTATCCCTAACAGCCCTTACCCTAACACCTAACCCTAACATCCCTTACCCTAACACCCATCACACTTATCCCTAACACCCCTCACCCTAACACCTAACCCTAACACCCCTCACACTTATCCCTAACACCCCTCACCCTAACCCTAACACCCCTCACACTTATCCCTAACCCTAACATCCCTCACCCTAACACCCCCCACACTTATCCCTAACACCCCTCACCCTAACACCTAACCCTAACACCCCTCACACTTATCCTTAACACCCCTTACACTAACACCCCTCACACTTATCCCTATCACCCCTCACCCTAACACCTACCCCTAATACCCCCTTACACTTATCCCTAACATCCCTTACCCTAACACCTAACCCTAACATCCCTTACCCTAACACCCATCACACTTATCCCTAACACCCCTCACCCTAACCCTTACACCCCTCACACTTATCCCTAACACCCCTCACACTTATCCCTAACACCTAACCCTAACATCCCCCACACTTATCCCTAACACCCCTCACCCTAACACCTAACCCTAACACCCCTTACCCTAACCCTAACACCCCTCACTTATCCCTAACACCTAACCCTAACATCCCTCACCATAACACCCCCCACACTTATCCCTAACACCCCTCACCCTAACCCTAACACCCCTCACCCTAACCCTAACACCCCTCACCTTATCCCTAATACCCCTTACCCTAACCCTAACACCCCTCACACTTATCCCTAACACCCCTCACCCTAACACCTAACCCTAATACCCCCTTACACTTATCCCTAACAGCCCTTACCCTAACACCTAACCCTAACATCCCTTACCCTAACACCCATCACACTTATTCCTAACACCCCTCACCCTAACACCTAACCCTAACACCCCTCACACTTATCCCTAATACCCCTAACCCTAACACCCCTCACACTTATCCTTAACACCTAACCCTAACATCCCTTACCCTAACACCCCCACACTTATCCCTAACACCCCTCACCCTAACCCTAACACCCCTTACCCTAACCCTAACACCTCTCACACTTATCCCTAACACCTAACCCTAACATCCCTCACCCTAACACCCCTCACACTTATCCCTAACACCCCTAACCCTAACACCCCTCACACTTATCCTTAACACCTAACCCTAACATCCCTCACCCTAACACCCACACACTTATCCCTAACACCCCTCACCCTAACACCTAACCCTAACACCCCTCACACTTATCCCTAACACCCCATACCCTAACCCTAACACCCCTCACACTTATCCCTAACACCTAACCCTAACATCCCTCACACTAACACCCCCCACACTTATCCCTAACACCCCTTACCCTAACCCTAACACCCCTCATCCTTATATCTAACACCTAACCCTAACACCCCTAACACCTAACCCTAATACCCCCTTACACTTATCCCTAACAGCCCTTACCCTAACACCTAACCCTAACAACCCTAACACCCATCACACTTATCCCTAACACCCCTAACCCTAACACCCCTCACAAGAAGAAGTGGACGACAGAGGCGGAGATGGATTGATGAGGTTATGGAAGTAATAAACTTGAGGAAGCTAAGTGGGTCAGTGGCTGATAGATGTGCCTGGCGTGCTGCAGTGCACAGTCACGGAAAGTCGAACCGGAATGAACAACTGGAATTTAGCAGTTCTTACTATAACCTACACACCTGATTCTAAGTAGTGCCACCCCTCACACTTATCCCTAACACCTAACCCTAACATCCCTCACCCTAACACCCCCCACACTTATCCTAAACACCACTCACCCTAACACCTAACCCTAACACCCTCACACTTATCCCTAACACCCCTTACCCTAACCCTAACACCCCTCACACTTATCCCTAACACCTAACACTAACATCCCTCACCCTAACACCCCCACACTTATCCCTAACACCCCTCACCCTAACACCTAACCCTAATACCTCTTACACTTATCCCTAACAGCCCTTACCCTAACACCTAACCCTAACATCCCTTACCCTAACACCCATCACACTTATCCCTAACACCCCTCACCCTAAAACCTAACCCTAACACCCCTCACACTTATCCCTAACACCCCTCACCCTAACCCTAACACCCCTCACACTTATCCCTAACACCTAACCCTAACATCCCTCACCCTAACACCCCCCACACTTATTTCCTAACACCCCTCACCCTAACACAACCTAACACCCCTCAGACACTTATCCTTAACACCCCTTACACTAACACCGCCACACAATTATCCCTATCACCCCTCACCCTAACACCTATCTCCCTATTACCCCCTACCACTTTCCATAACATCCCTTACCCTGAACACACCTAACCTAACATCCCTTACCCATAACACCCATCACACTTATCCTAACACCCTCACACAAACCTTACCACCCCCTTTTCACACAAATCCCTAACGACCCCTTACACTTATCCCTAACACCTAACCCTAACATCACCCCCCACATATCCTTAACACCCCTCACCAACACCTAACCCTAACAACCCCTTACCCTAACCCCTAAACACCCCTCACTTATTCCCTAAACACCTAACTCTAACATCCTCACCATAACACCCCCCCCTTATCCCTAACCCCCTCACCCTAACCCAACACCCTCTCACCTTATCCCTAAAACCCCTTACCCTGAACCCTAAACGGACCCCTCACACTTATCCCTAACAAAACACCCCTCACACCCTAACACCTAACCCTAAATACCCCCCTTACACTTAATTCCCTATCAGCCTTCCCCTAAACACCTAACCTAACCTATCCCTTAACCCTAACACCCTATCACACAGTTATTCCTAACACCCCTCTCCCGTAACAACCTATCCCTAACTCCCCTCACACTTTATCCCTAATACCCCTAACCCTAACACCCCTCACACTTATCCTTAACACCTAACCCTAACACCCCTTACCCTAACACCCCCACACTTATCCCTAACACCCCTCACCCTAACCCTAACACCCCTTACCCTAACCCTAACACCTCTCACACTTATCCCTAACCCTAAGACCCCTCACACTTATCCCTAACACCTAACCCTAACATCCCTAACCCTAACACCCCCCACACTTATCCCTAACACCCCTCACCCTAACACCTAACCCTAACACCACTCACACTTATCCCTAACACCCCTCACACTTATCCCTAACACCTAACCCTAACATCCCTCACCCTAACACCCCCCACACTTATCCCTAACACCCCTCACCCTAACACCTAACCCTAACACCCCTCACACTTATCCCTAACACCCCTTACCCTAACCCTAACACCCCTCACACTTATCCCTAACACCTAACCCTAACATCCCTCACCCTAACACCCCCCACACTTATCCCTAACACCCCTCACCCTAACACCTAACCCTAACACCCCTCACACTTATCCCTAACCCTAACACCCCTCACACTTATCCCTAAGACCTAACCCTAACATCCCTCACCCTAACACCCCCCACACTTATCCCTAACACCACTCACCCTAACACCTAACCCTAACACCCCTCACACTTATCCCTAACACCCCTTACCCTAACCCTAACACCCCTCACACTTATCCCTAACACCTAACACTAACATCCCTCACCCTAACACCCCCACACTTATCCCTAACACCCCTCACCCTAACACCTAACCCTAATACCTCTTACACTTATCCCTAACAGCCCTTACCCTAACACCTAACCCTAACATCCCTTACCCTAACACCCATCACACTTATCCCTAACACCCCTCACCCTAACACCTAACCCTAACACCCCTCACACTTATCCCTAACACCCCTCACCCTAACCCTAACACCCCTCACACTTATCCCTAACACCTAACCCTAACATCCCTCACCCTAACACCCCCCACACTTATCCCTAACACCCCTCACCCTAACACCTAACCCTAACACCCCTCACACTTATCCTTAACACCCCTTACACTAACACCCCTCACACTTATCCCTATCACCCCTCACCCTAACACCTACCCCTAATACCCCCTTACACTTATCCCTAACATCCCTTACCCTAACACCTAACCCTAACATCCCTTACCCTAACACCCATCACACTTATCCCTAACACCCCTCACCCTAACCCTTACACCCCTCACACTTATCCCTAACACCCCTCACACTTATCCCTAACACCTAACCCTAACATCCCCCACACTTATCCTTAACACCCCTCACCCTAACACCTAACCCTAACACCCCTTACCCTAACCCTAACACCCCTCACTTATCCCTAACACCTAACCCTAACATCCCTCACCATAACACCCCCCACACTTATCCCTAACACCCCTCACCCTAACCCTAACACCCCTCACCTTATCCCTAATACCCCTTACCCTAACCCTAACTCCCCTCACACTTATCCCTAACACCCCTCACCCTAACACCTAACCCTAATACCCCCTTACACTTATCCCTAACAGCCCTTACCCTAACACCTAACCCTAACATCCCTTACCCTAACACCCATCACACTTATTCCTAACACCCCTCACCCTAACACCTAACCCTAACACCCCTCACACTTATCCCTAATACCCCTAACCCTAACACCCCTCACACTTATCCTTAACACCTAACCCTAACACCCCTTACCCTAACACCCCCACACTTATCCCTAACACCCCTCACCCTAACCCTAACACCCCTTACCCTAACCCTAACACCTCTCACACTTATCCCTAACACCTAACCCTAACATCCCTCACCCTAACACCCCTCACACTTATCCCTAACACCCCTAACCCTAACACCCCTCACACTTATCCTTAACACCTAACCCTAACATCCCTCACCCTAACACCCCCACACTTATCCCTAACACCCCTCACCCTAACACCTAACCCTAACACCCCTCACACTTATCCCTAACACCCCATACCCTAACCCTAACACCCCTCACACTTATCCCTAACACCTAACCCTAACATCCCTCACACTAACACCCCCCACACTTATCCCTAACACCCCTTACCCTAACCCTAACACCCCTCATCCTTATCCCTAACACCTAACCCTAACACCACTAACACCTAACCCTAATACCCCCTTACACTTATCCCTAACACCCCTAACCCTAACACCCCTCACAAGAAGAAGTGGACGACAGAGGCGGAGATGGATTGATGAGGTTATGGAAGTAATGAACTTGAGGAAGCTAAGTGGGTCAGTGGCTGATAGATGTGCCTGGCGTGCTGCAGTGCACAGTCACGGAAAGTCGAACCGGAATGAACAACTGGAATTTAGCAGTTCTTACTATAACCTACACACCTGATTCTAAGTAGTGCCACCCCTCACACTTATCCCTAACACCTAACCCTAACATCCCTCACCCTAACACCCCCCACACTTATCCCTAATACCCCTCATCCTAACACCTAACCCTAACACCCCTCACACTTATCCCTAACCCTAAGACCCCTCACACTTATCCCTAACACCTAACCCTAACATCCCTCACCCTAACACCCCCCACACTTATCCCTAACACCACTCACCCTAACACCTAACCCTAACACCCCTCACACTTATCCCTAACACCCCTAACCCTAACAACCCTCACACTTATCCCTAACACCCCTTACCCTAACCCTAACACCCCCCACACTTATCCCTAACACCCCTCACCCTAACACCTAACCCTAACACCACTCACACTTATCCCTAACACCCCTCACACTTATCCCTAACACCTAACCCTAACATCCCTCACCCTAACACCCCCCACACTTATCCCTAACACCCCTCACCCTAACACCTAACCCTAACACCCCTCACACTTATCCCTAACCCTAACACCCCTCACACTTATCCCTAAGACCTAACCCTAACATCCCTCACCCTAACACCCCCCACACTTATCCCTAACACCACTCACCCTAACACCTAACCCTAACACCCCTCACACTTATCCCTAACCCTAAGACCCCTCACACTTATCCCTAACACCTAACCCTAACATCCCTCACCCTAACACCCCCCACACTTATCCCTAACACCACTCACCCTAACACCTAACCCTAACACCCCTCACACTTATCCCTAACACCCCTAACCCTAACAACCCTCACACTTATCCCTAATACCCCTAACCCTAACAACCCTAACACCTAACCCTAACATCCCCCACACTTATCCTTAACACCCCTCACCCTAACACCTAACCCTAACACCCCTTACCCTAACCCTAACAACCCTCACTTATCCCTAACACCTAACCCTAACATCCCTCACCATAACACCCCCCACACTTATCCCTAACACCCCTCACCCTAACCCTAACACCCCTCACACTTATCCCTAATACCCCTTACCCTAACCCTAACACCCCTCACACTTATCCCTAACACCCCTCACCCTAACACCTACCCCTAATACCCCCTTACACTTATCCCTAACAGCCCTTACCCTAACACCTAACCCTAACATCCCTTACCCTAACACCCTTCATACTTATCCCTAACACCCCTCACCCTAACCCTTACACCCCTCGCACTTATCCCTAACACCCCTCACACTTATCCCTAACACCTAACCCTAACATCCCCCACACTTATCCTTAACACCCCTCACCCTAACACCTAACCCTAACACCCCTTACCCTAACCCTAACACCCCTCACTTATCCCTAACACCTAACCCTAACATCCCTCACCATAACACCCCCCACACTTATCCCTAACACCCCTCACCCTAACCCTAACACCCCTCACACTTATCCCTAACACCCCTTACCCTAACCCTAACACCCCTCACACTTATCCCTAACACCACTCACCCTAACTCCTAACCCTAATACCCCCTTACACTTATCCCTAACAGCCCTTACTCTAACACCTAACCCTAACATCCCTTACCCTAACACCCATCACACTTATTCCTAACACCCCTCACCCTAACACCTAACCCTAACACCCCTCACACTTATCCCTAATACCCCTAACCCTAACACCCCTCACACTTATCCTTAACACCTAACCCTAACATCCCTCACCCTAACACCCCCACACTTATCCCTAACACCCCTCACCCTAACACCTAACCCTAACACCCCTCACACTTATCCCTAACACCCCATACCCTAACCCTAACACCCCTCACACTTATCCCTAACACCTAACCCTAACATCCCTCACCCTAACACCCCCCACACTTATCCCTAACACCCCTCGCCCTAACACCTAACCCTAACACCCCTCACACTTGTCTCTAACACCCCTTACCCTAACCCTAACACCCCTCATCCTTATCCCTAACACCTAACCCTAACACCCCTAACACCTAACCCTAATACCCCCTTACACTTATCCCTAACAGCCCTTACCCTAACACCTAACCCTAACAACCCTAACACCCATCACACTTATCCCTAACACCCCTAACCCTAACACCCCTCACACTTATCCATAACACCCATCAACCTAACACCTAACCCTAACATTCTCACACTTAACCCTAAGACCTAACACCCCTCACCCTAACACCCCTCACACTTAGCCCTAACACCCCTCACCCTAACACCTAACCCCCTCACCCTTATCCCTAACACCTCTCACACTTATCCCTGTGTCCACAGGGGAGGGTGATGAGGGAGGGGTCAAACAGACACAGGGGAGGATGATGAGGGAGGGGTCAAACAGACACGGGAGGATGATGAGGGAGGGGGTAAAGAGACACAGGGGAGGATGATGAGGGGGGGGCGAGAGACACAGGGGAAGATGATGAGGGAGGGGAAAAAGAGACACAGGGGAGGATGATGAGGGAGGGGGAAAGAGAAACAGGGGAGGATGATGATGGAGGGGGGAAGAGACACAGGGGAGGATGATGAGGGAGGGGGTAAAGAGATACAGGGGAGGGAGGTGGGAGGATGATGAGGGAGGGGGGATGAGACACAGGGGAGGGTGATGAGGAAGGGGGGGGAAGAGACACAGGGGAGGATGATGAGGGAGGGGGTAAAGAGATACAGGGGAGGATGATGATGGAGGGGGATGTTAGGTTATTTATGCCCTTTATAGATTAAAACCAGACTCTGCATCAACTATGTAATTTTCCGTGGGGGTTTTGACATGGATCCCCCTCCGGCATGCCACAGTCCAGGTGTTAGTCCCCTTAAAACAACTTTTCCATCACTATTGTGGCCAGAAAGAGTCCCTGTGGGTTTTAAAATCCGCCTGCCCATTGAAGTCTATGTCGGTTCGCCGGGTTCGCGAACATTTGCAACAGTTCGCGGTTCGCAAACCGAAAATTTTATGTTCGCGACATCACTATTGGTGGGTTATTTTAACACTATACTATTGTAAAAATAAACCTTGTTTCTTTCCTTTAAATAGTTTACCTGGTAGATGTAGAAGTATTTTTTTATGTTATGTTCTTTTCCTACAACTGTTCACTATTTTGTATCTGCATAATAATACATTACTAAATCTCTGATATTAGTACAAATGTGCATTCTTAATAGTTTATTTTTTATTAAATAAACATGCATTTGTAGGAATAATTTTTGTACACACTTTCAGACAAGTAATATACTACATGACAAGTAACTATAAGCAAAATTCATTTTAACAGTAATAATTATGCTTACAAGTTTAAATGTGTAGTGCTGCAATTTTGTATGCATATTTATGAAGTTTTAGTGTTTGGAGGTCCACTTTCTTGGGGTATATTTATTAACTTAAATATTATTTCTTTGTGGTTCTATAGAGTGTGTTCTCTAAACGTGTAAAATAGGCCTTATAGAATGAACATAAACCAATGAGAAATACAAAGAATATTGTGTACAATGCCAATAAATAGTAACACACATTTACAGGACCTCCATAATGGCCTAACAGGAGCTGTATGTTTTAATTGAGCATTGTTCATTAATACAATTCATAATGATTTAATAAAGCAATATTTGATATTAAACATACTTTCAAAAATTAGATTTTATTACTACCTGTCTCTGACCACCATAAGGTAAATGAAGGCGGTGGCTTTGTCATGCAGGTAGTGCTACATTTTAAGCCAAAAGGTTATACCAACACAATGCTCTCCATGGACTGAAGACTTGCTGTGTAAAATTGTTTTCCTTTGACAACTAACGTTTGCTGTGGGGACAGCCTATGAATAATTGTTGGCTTCTTTTCTAATGTGATTATTCTTAAAAAAATGTAAATCGGTCTCCCAGCCTACCACCCTGTGCCTCTTAATGACTTTATCAGGGTGAATCAGTCTGCTCATCTAGAGACTGATACTCGAATCTTTGAAAGTGAATTTAATGCTGAACACTGATATTATAAACCATTAAATCAATTTTATTAGTGATCAATGTATAATGACAACAACTAGCTTCTCTTGGTAGGGCACTAAAGAGGATCTTTAATATTTTTGTTGGTTGAAGAAAATTATAAATGATAACAAGTACAATTTTATGTTTTGGATACAAAGTGTACAGGGTAGAGCAATAAGTAACCATCTTCCCATGCATACAAGTGTTTATCTTTGGGATTGTATGAAAGCATCGAAAGAACAGATGTAGAAGATCTCAGGTCAAAACTTGCTGCAACCTGCTTCCCTTTTAAGAGATCAAATGCAAATGTCACCCTCAAATCCTTGGTATCGGTGACATATAGGATTCCACATGCAATAAAAGCATTGCCGGCTTTAGACTTTGGATAGGTAGTGTTGATATGCTGGGTGACAGAAAAGTTTTTTTCATCCAGATGTGCAACCATGATGTTTTTATCTATATCAGATGAGTAAATAATCCATAGATCTTTCTCATCTGCTGCTATACGAAAGTAGGTCTTCGAGTTTGAGAAGAGGTAGTTACGACCATTGAAGGCTGAATTATTAATGATTATTGTTTCGACAGCTTCAATTTCAAGGTTATATCTGAAAAGAAAATAGTAGAAGATGATTTGACATTTGTATGTTTGGGTACTAATTTCATAGTAGATTATTTCATTAAATATTTACATCCTAATGGCATTGGGTAGGGTGGGCAATACCAGTGCTGCGTACAGGCAATTCCAAGATTTCCAGGCTATGCAGAGGTGAAACAATCAGAATGAGACATTGGTTGTTGCACCTCTGCACACAAAGGAATTCATGGTGTGATTTGCAACTTGAGTGTTATAGTTGCCTATGCCTGAATTAGTATATGAAACAATGCATACAGGCATGCTTTTCAACATTTGCCCATTTTTGTATTATTATTGTTATCACTATTGTTTATCTGTAAAGCGCCAACATATTCCATAGCTCAGTACAGTGGTTAAGAACAAAGAAAGATACAATATTAACACATGGCAAAAGATTGAGGGCCCTGTCTTTGAACATAACATTTTGCATACATGGTGCTTTTTCTCAAAGCACTTTGCAAGATTGAAAACTCTCAAACTTACAATCTAAAGGTCTATGTTTGCCAATTTAAACATTATACATTACCTTATAATCTTGTTGTATCCTCCTTTGTGATAATACAGAGACTTATTATGAATTAAATGACCACATCCGTAGTAGAATAACTTGAGTTTTATGGACTTGTAATTCTCATTCAGAAGTGCTGTCAAATTTTCATACTGTTTAAGTTCGAGTCCTGAGAAAGCAAAATTTAGAATAAAATTGCTTGTTTCATCATGGAACATAAAAATTGTTGCAAAAGAATGTATTAAAAAGACTCTAAAATATTTTATTGTGTTTTTAGTGGAATCAGAATGAATAATATAGCTAAATATTAGCTATAGACAGTATGAAGTCAACAGCTATATCAACAACTGTATCAATAGTCAACAGTCCGTAACACCATGAATAAAATGAAATGTTAAAGCTGTCTGTGGAAGACAATTTCAAAAGTACAGGCTAGACAACTGAAATGAGGGAGCGTGTTGTGGGTGAAAATAATAGATTTATTTTAGCAAAGAATCTTACCTGAAAAATGTTCTGCAATCCAAATTCTGTCATCACTTATATTAGAAGATTCCATCATCCATGCCCCATATGTACCTTTTACTTTGGCAATGTGGGTTGGATTATCTATTGCTTTAATGGTACAGTCTAGGGTATACAAATAATGTTGTATAAATCACCATGTTATAAAACATATTAACATGAGGTGTATATATGTATATTTCATTACCTCCTGGTTTTGGTTGCAGTTCATTCATTTTTTCACTTGATTTTCCCACCATGGTATCATCATTAGGTACATCACAAGATTCACCTTGCAATGGAAAATACAATGGAAAATATATTTTGCTTGGTTGGAACTTCCCCTTTAAACTTTAACTTGAGTGTTGCTGATTTAATATGAAAATTAAATGATCAGTTGTGTAAACAAATATTTAATATAAAAGGTCTCTCTAGAGATTATCTTTTCCAGTGGAACAGTCAAGGGCAGCAGCTCAGCTTGTCATGTGTGTGTATTTGGGTTTGAAAAGTGTAATCATATCTTTTCAAAATAAACTTATACAGTAGCAGTGTTAACTCCCTGTCAATGTGTCTTTTAGTTTGCAGCATAATATTGCACAATTTATTATTTATATTAATAACCAAACTTTACTCACATTTTCAGATTCAGAAATGTAACCTTTTATATTTGACTACCTACTAGAAAATAGGTAAAACCAGAAGTATGTTAGGAATACACTGCTACTCAAACCTATGCTATATACTTCTATTCAAGTACTAAGTGTGAGAGTCCTAATTTGTGAACCGATATGCTGTAGTGTAGTACTGAGTATGTATGTTTTCTTGGCATTTATAAGGTTAAGATAAGAAAATACACCAGTGAATAGACTTCTATTGTCATGGTAAAAAATAGCTGGACCCGTTGAGAATTATAAAATAAAATAACTTTGGTGTATTTCTTCTATGATACATATTTCTAGTAAATATTAAAATGAATGCAATGTAAGCCTTTTCAGCAATATACTCACCTGTGCATTTCTTAGTGAACACTTCCACAGCCTGCTGAGCCTTTGCTCTCCTCCTACCTGGGGGACCCTCAGGGCCTGGTGGGCCAGGAGGACCTGGTGGACCTGGAGGTCCCGTTTCCCCCTTGGAACCTAAAATATTTTAATTCAAGTTTACAAGTGAAATTAAACAAATTTGAGCAACACATCCACTAAAATTGGTACTTCAATATGTTACATAGAAAGCTTGCTATCAGACAAGTATTCCTTTCGACATTGTCCTTAATATTTGTTTTTAAGTTGATCTTGCTTGTTTTGTTGCTTGTTGTGAAGTCAAAATTGTAGATAATAAACTCAGTGTATAGAAGAGTGCCGATGTTTTCACTCTAAGATATTTTTTCATTTTCCTTTGAATACATTTTTATAATTAGCAACTATTTATATTCTTTATTATAACCCCTTTTTTATTTATGCATTATTGGCACCTACCTTCTACAATTACATCATTGGATGCATCACCTTTGTCTCCCTTTTCCCCTTTCTCTCCATCTTTCCCTGACATTCCATCCTTGCCAGGTGAACCAATTTCGCCTGGGTCTCCTTTTTCTCCTTGCAAACCTTGTTCACCCTTCAGGCCTGGCTCACCTAATGAAAGTAGAAATAGATGATAAATACATTAATGTTGGGTGATGTTAATTTAAATAAATATGGGTCTCTGAGAGAAAAGAGACATTGTTCCCAGCAATGTATTTCTATTAGTGAGTGAGACCAGACTGGTATACTACAGGGTATTTATCCATGTGGAGGGCACAAGTGAGCTAAAGGAGGCTTCTCTCTGAGTAGGTATCATCACCTCTGGCTCTTTATTTTGCTTATGCAAATTACCCGTAGGGGTTTTGTCACCCTAAGGGTGATGGGGACTCATTGCTCACTGTGCCTTAGGGAGTTCAGCTACACCTCTCACTGATGAGGCCCAGAGAGTCCGAAACATACGTTTGGGGTTTGCTGTTTCTCCTGGTATTTCGGGTCTGGATCACTCTTCTGAGACTATACTGCTGGGTATTTCAACCTGTGAAGGGCACAAGTGAGCTAAAAGAGTCTGCTCTCTGAGTAGGTAACCAGACCTATAGAACAAACCTACTTAGGTATTGTTAATTCTCAGATTGAGCGCCTCCAACTCTTTGTTCTGCTTATGTTTCTATTAGTGAGTGAGTTGTAGTCACTTCCCTTGAGACAATGGTCCAAAATTAAAAAAAGTGGTATATTCAAATTAACCCATTATTACAACTCCGTAACAATGGACTCTCTAGTGGTCATGGACCAGAGAAGTACTCACTACAACTGGTCACCAGCATGCAATCTCCCATTCCATAGTCCAGTTCAGGTTCAGCATAAAGCTTGGGTAAGAAATGTCTAAAACCTAGTACACTTATCATTTAATAGTAAGGTGTAGAAAGATATCTACAAGATGCTGTCATTAAACTAGTCTCAACATGCCTGTAACAATGATTCCCATCAAAGCCATTTCTGGGTTTTAAATAAACCATTACATGGAAACTTTTAAATCTGGCACCCAAGGGTATAATGTACTGCACAAACTATGAGCCAAATCAACTTTTTTAACCAACAGTTTCTTCTTGGCCACTAGTATCCCAGGAATGCTTCACACATAATAGTTGTTAAACTACGAAATGTCATGCTTTGTAAGCTCGCAAAGCGAGCTTGCAAGAACTGCGTCCCTCGCAAAACGAGACACGCAGTTCTGGCTGCAAATGCTGGACCCTCGCAAAGCGAGCCACGCAGTTCTGGCTGCAAATGCTGGACCCTCGCAAAGCGAGGGGCCTCATTTGCGGAAGGTGGAGGCTCCAACGTCGGCTGCGCGGACCCTCACAAAGCGAGGGGCCGCATTTGCGAAGGTGGAGGCTCTACAATGCCTCACAAGCGGTTACACACAGCCACAGAAGCGTGACTTTGCAAAAAAAACTCTAACACGCAATATCTAAATTACGGACCTACACTAAAAAATACGACCCACGGGACATTACGAACTCGCCCTTAACGGCCGAACCGTGCGCAGCGGAAAACATTCAAAATACAATAAATACACACAAAAAAGACTTACCGACAGCAAGGGTGGGGGGGGGGGGGGGTGCACCCAGGACCTCTGGAAGTGAGGTTACACCTCAATTTAAATCAAATTTACCGAGTTTAGACACTCAAACATCCCCTAAGCAAGAGAAAAAATGGCTGCCGAACAAAACGAAAACAAGGCTATATGACCCCTAAAGCCGCAAAACACCACCAACCACATACGGATTTTCCAAAAAGCTGTACGAGGTACAAGATAAACTATTAGCAAGGACGCTAAATCATCCATGCCCGCGTACCACATACACATTCGACACCATTTTACAACACTAACTTGCAGAATGCGGAAGTACACGGCTACACTAATGGCTTCCCCTCGCACACACAGCCTTTTTACACTACACACTGCACACATTGCTGACACTTACACCTCAGCTCCACAACAGTGCAAACCTACATTATATGCTGCAGGAACATATTGTCAGCTCTTCAGCACAATGCTTCCTGCATATATTAATTACAAATAGGTAAAGTATATTAATTTATTAATTTAATAATTATTTAATTAGCAGGAGATCAGCGCCGACCTTACAGTGACAGCATAAGCGCCTCTGATAACAAAAAATACAACAACCAAGAGGCTTGCAATGAGCGCCAAAGGCGCTCATTGCGAGCCACGCGATGAGAGCCAAAGGTGCTCAGCGCGAGGCTCGTAATGAGCGCTGAAGGATCTCAGACCACAAAAAACATTACTGTCTGTGGCAAACAGCATTACCTGCCTAACAATTTTATTGCCCCGTCATTTTTGACGGGCAAGTCGCTAGTATATTTATATTGTGGATAAAATATGGGAAAACTACCATATACTTGTATGAATAGCCTAGATAAAGTGTGTATACTCATTCTGTGCAACCAATTTACTTGGGCCCTCATTCAATTGCAATTTGGCCAATTGAATAGGGGTCTAAATAAGCACATAACACATTTTTTTAAAAGAAGTTTTTAGTTAGTAAGCATCTATCCAAAAGCAAGGTCTTCACAAACTAAAAACTTATTTAAAAAAATATATGCTATGTGCTTATTTAGACCCCTATTCAATTGGCCAAATCTCAATTGAATGAGGGCCTTGGTGTCTAGTAAAAAAAAAATGTGTGAGTCTTGAATAAGTTTGTGCAGGACACTAGTTTTGGAAAATTCTATATTTTCCTTCGCAAAATAAATGTGTAGAAGAAAATAGCTATAAACTCTTCTCAAACAACTTCTTGAGTTGAAATCTATAGCAAACATGGGATTTTTGGCTTAGCTAGTTGAAAAGATTTGAAAGGACCTATTTAATATATATATTTCCCTGGGCAACATGTATTTTAAATAAATATATATATATATATATATATATATATATATATATATATATTTGACATCATATGCAATTATGCTGCAGTGGAAACCATTTTGCAATTGTTCTGTTCTGCTTCCACAGGCGGACGAAGAAATTGAATGCAGCTTTTACTGATACAAGGGAAAAGCCGGTGCATTCAAACAGGACTAAAATATTCTCATGGCTTTACAGGGGCATACACCGGTGAGGAAGAAGCTAAAGAAAATTGGGACCAAGAGTAAAAAATATATTCATATGTTAAAATGCATATTAAATATTTAAAGTTTTGTTTTTACTTTCTAAAAAAATCACGTTTAATTATTCCTAAAACCAAGTAATTTGGGATACCATAGTAATTTGGCACACCAAATACATTTTATTGTTGCAAGAATAATGTCTTATGCCAAACATATCACATGTATTTGTTTACACCATCACTTTGAACTGTGTAGTATTTCCCATCATTCTTTACATAAACCCCATTATAGTTATCTTACTCACCTATTTTTCCTCTTCTTCCGGACTGCCCTTGGTCCCCTTTCTTCCCTGGGAGACCTGGAAGTCCATCAGAGCCATTGTAGCCTGGAATCCCATCCAGTCCATCAATACCAGGGGGTCCTTTTGTAAAATACACAGGACAAGCAGATACTATTCAGATACACAATAACTGAATTTATCATTGACCCAACCAATAAATATATCCCTTTTTAAGGTCTGAATACAAACTATACATGTATTCTCTAATTATAATATGTATAAATATCTTTATATATGCATACTTATTAATTATGATATGTCATAAGGGAGTTTCTTGAAGGACAAATATGCTTTTTTTATACAGTTTGATATTGCGGAGACAAGCTGGGTTACATATATTTTTATATGTTTTATAAAGCTATGTGGCCATTTTGTCAATAAGCAAAAGGTCATCAAGTCAGTTTTAGTACATCTTAGGGGACAGTGTTCCTGCAATCGTTTTGAATGTCAACCATTTTTTCTCAGACAACAACATTAAATGTAGTTTCAATTCATTTGTTAGAAAATTTGCAAAACAATTGGGATATCTTACCTTGTGGTCCAGGTGGTCCTATGCAGAAAGAAAAAATATGCAAATTAAAATCTAGTATTTTTAAGGACAAAAGTAAAACTATTTTGATACATATTGATTTCTATGTCTAATGGATTGTATATTAACTTGGATATATTATATGTGTGACTTTTATTAGAATATATCTGTAAACTAAAGTAGAATAAACACTGTATCAGAATAATTAATTCTGCATACATGGAAATAATATCCTAAAACACACAAAAGTTTATGGTAGATAAAAAGGAATTGAATTATCCTTAACATCATATACAGCAAGAAGGACAAGCCTTTATGTGTTCACTTACATACTCTAAAAAGGCCACTTTTATCATAAATTCTGTTCAGTCAGTAAGCGATGTTCCTACTTCAGCTAATGACGTGCCGCCTTTACCTCTAGCCCACTTAATATAGGATCCTTTCATGCATATGTGCACTGCTCTCAGACAGCCTTCAGATCATGGCCTTGGACTGATATACACTGTCAGAAACCAACTCATAGACAGCTGTTTTGCCTTGATAATGGGCTAATGAATGTGAGGTTGGTTCTTGCAACTCTTAAATGAAGATAGAGAGTGTACACTCCCCAGGCACAAAGTACATCATGGTGGGTTGAAAGGTGATTGAAATACTCTCCACTGTAGGAATAATAAAGCCTTTTTGAGTACACATGTACGTGTATGTCTCAAGGAGGCCAGATGACATATTTCCCCCAAAAAAATCTGCCCAGTGAACAATGCATTCACTGTACCTTAGTGATAGTGAAAAAGTATTCACTGAGTAGTGCTGGTACCTACTTTGGATTTGTATACTCATCTGGAGAGCTGATAACTGCCAAGTGCTTTGTGAAACAATTAAGAAACACCCCTGTAGATATTTTACATGAGCCAATCTCTATGATGTACATAGTACATAAATGAGTAACTCTCAACTGTATCCTGCACAATAGTGAAAGCAGTCCTCATAGTGTGATCACTGACAAAGTTAAACTGAGGGGAAAATGCAGATATACAGCCCCATTAAATTCCAGCCTTGTAGATACGAGGTTTGTACTTAAGCCCTACATGCTTCAAATTTTGAAAAGTTACCACGCTATTAAATTAGCCCTGCTGCGAGCAATGTGTGAGCTCCGCAACAGGGTAGTCCATGTCAAACACAGAGAAACAGTGCAGGAGGAGTGACAGCCTGCAAAATGATCTTGCAGGCTTCACACCTCATCACTTGCTGCAGGGGTCCTGAACGGGACCTCCGCAGCAGTTCTACATACAAGCCCTGCATGGAGGGCACTCCAGGAACCCCTGACACCTAAAATTAACCCCCTCTATGCTGGAGGTCCCCATCGGGACCCCCAAAGTGACCCGACATTAACCCCTTGCTGTGGGGGTCCCCGATTGGCATTGATCAGGACCCTGGTGCATTTAAAAGTTTTAAATTTCCCGCCGCGGCTCCTTAAAGGGCTCGCGGCACACCATTAGCCAATCCCACCATTAGCCAATGCCGGCCGCGGGGGTACTGTAAGTACACCCGCAGCACCTAACATTAACCCCCCTCTATGCCCCCATATTAACCCTTGCAGCGGGGGTGATGATCGGCATTGATCGTGACCCCGCTGCTTTTACAAATTCTAATTTTCCACCTTGCAGGTTCTTAAAGGACCTGCACTAAAAAAAAAACATTAAACCCTGACGCGGGGGTACTATAATTCCCCAATATAGACCCCATAAGCCCTTAATTAACCCTGTCATTCATGTGGCTCTAAACAGAGACTAAAATTAACCCACTCAGTCCAATAGGGGTCTATATAGACCCCTATAGGACACTATTAACCCCTAGGTTAACCCTACAAGTGACATGAAGGTCCACCAGGAACCTTATGACAAAGTCTAAGCACTACACTATTAACCCTAACTATACCCCATTGACCCCTTAACCCTAACAATACCCATTAACACGTAGCATAGAGGTGGGTTATGTACTTACAGTACCCCCGCGGCCGTGATTGGCTAATGGAGTGCCACAGGCCCTTTAAGGACCCACGGAGTGAAATTAAATTTTTTTAAATGCCTGATGTATACCGATTGGGGACCCCCGCTGCAAGGGGTTAATATGGGGAGGCTGCAGGGGTCTCGATAAGGACCCCTGCAGCATGGGGATGTGTTTAGGGAGCTGGGGGAGCATCATACGGCAGTGTCGGGCTGCTCCAATGCAGCACATATAGGCTTTAGGATCCCTTGCCGCCACATTTTTGTGCCCGTAGGGATTCTTCTGAGGTGTGAGGCTCACCTCATAGATTTATGGCTGCGTGTTACTAGCTCTCATGGAGCCTATTCTTTGACGTTTTTGGGTGTCATCTCGCAAAGGAGGCTGCGAGGGACATATTGTGGATTCGGTCCTTGCAAACAGCAAAAAAATGTCTTTTGTGATGACCGAGGGAACTACGAGGGCTAATTTAATGAGAATTTATAAAACCTACTCATAATAATCACTATATACACAGGTTCACATAAATTGGAGCAACTTGAATCACAAAGGTAGATGCAGACGTCAGGTTACTATAGTAAATTAGTAGTATAAGTCTTACTGGGTCTCACAGACAGCACAGGACACTTAGAGGATCACGCACATGATGAAAAAAACTAAAAGTATAATTAGACAGCAAAAGGTCATAAATATTTTTTTTTTTGAAAAAACATATTGTGGTGCCTCTGCTGGACCTATGACACATTCATGATATTTTGGTGAAGGTTTGCATGTACAGTATGCAAGGGAATTATACATTTCTGCAGGACTGAATTTACAATTATTATTGCAAGTTGGCTGTCATTTCTGAGCATGTGTAGATGAAGAGGTTGAATAGATATGTGGAAGTTGGGAAGTGTTGTAGAGAGGGAACGGATTAGCTGTGATGGCATAGTATCAAGTGGGCAAGTTGTAAAGTTATTAGACTAGAGACTTCATCCTCAGGTCAAATGAGCCCAATGTAAATGTGGGATTGGGGAAGGGCAAAAGCTGGGTGTTATAAATTTGTTGAGAAAAAGGCTTGTTTCAAATGTTATCCATTTTTATTGTCACTGGCAACGTCTCCAGCTGTGAGACAGGATGGATAGGAAAAGGGCAAAGGAAGTTGTGGAATGTAGAGAACAGATGTTTGGGTTTGGAGGACAAAGTTGATGAAAAGTAGTGTTTGGCAAGATTGATGGCAGAGAAGCAGGAGTGCAGGATTAGCATGTACTGTGCAAGATCTCCTCCATTGTCGTTCAGCAGTATGGGAGGACTTCTGGATATAGCATGTTTGCATAGTGTTCCATCACTGTGGATGAGAGTGAGGGGGGCAGCTTGTAGTGGAGGGAGCAAGAGTGTCAAGGGTTGAAGTTAATATCTTATTGTACTTTGAGGTGACAATATCAGGGCAAGTTAGGTTTGTTATTGGTTTGAGAATGGATTGTAGTATATTGGAAAATTGTTGGTCAAGTGATTGGAGGTTTCTATAGGTTCTGGGGTTATTCAAGAAGGACAGTGAATGGAAGGTGTGGTGAGGTTTCTGGTTAGGAAGTGGTGATCAGATAGAGGAAGTGAGCAGATGACCAGGTTTGAGATTGTGCAGTGATTGGAATGAAAGAAGGTCAAGGGAGTGTCCATCAAGGTGAGTTGTGGGTGAGGTGGGTGTCAATGCCAACCTTAAAATCACCAAGAATAAGTGTACATTAGATCAGAAAATGAGGGGGCCAGACAGCAAAATAATCAAGAAACTAAAAGGATGGTTTGGGGGGATAGATCACAGCAATTCACAGAGATATGGGTGTGAAGAGGCAGATAGTGTAAAATATGGACAAAAAACTATTATTGTAGAAAATCGTAATTTTTGAAGACTAGTTTATATATTGAAAATTAACGTCTTTTATCGCTAGAGTACTTTTTGTACAGTCTGAAGGAAGTCTTAATTTTAACAGTGGAGAGAGGGGTAGGAGGAGGAAGAAAGCTATAAACAAAGAATGATGATTATAATCATTTACAAAACTGCTAATGTTAATTTGTTACCTACTTCACAAAATACAGCTACACCTCATTTAACGCTGTAGATAGGTTCCAGACAATAGGAGCTCAAATGGGGCAGTTAAACATGGGGAAGATAGGGATAGGGGAACTCATGAAAAAAACGCCAATTTCAATTGATATTTAAACTTTTTGAGTTTTATATGAACTTCAAAGAAACAGCAAACATAACGCTAACACAAACTGAGTATTAGCAGAAATATAAACTTTAAATAATTGATGTTGAAGCTTCAGAGGATTCAAAGGGGTCCGGGAGGCAAAAACAGCGTTAGTGGGCCAATGCTATAGAAAATCAGAGAGTTTAAAGGGGTCCAGCAGGCAAAAACAGCGTTATAGTCGGGTAAAGCTATAGAAAATTAGAGCGTTAAAAAGGATCTGGCAGGGAAAAACAGTGCTATAGCAGGGTTTAGCATTAAAAGCGTTCTGGCGTGATAAACAGCTCTATAGTGAATCAGCTCTAAACGGGGTAGCTCTAAGTGGGGTATATATATATGTATGAGTTTTTTTCATAAATACAGCATTATTGTAAGAGACATAGGTGGTGTCAAAAACTGTCTGTTGAATGAGGTATGATAAGAGCCTATTGCCCAAACCTCTCCCCACAGGTGTGACTGGTTCATTTCTCCCCTGTACAGGAGGAAGAAGTTTCAGCCCTTAGGTTAGACTGAGAGATGTCTGTGGTCTTGTATAGCATACAAATCTTTCTAAGTTCTGAAAAGAACTTACTCCAGGAACCAGCATCCAGCATCAATAACGAAATTCACACTTTAATTATGTGAACCAGTATAACATCTTTAATACTGAAACCATCAGACATATTTATAACACATTCTAGCAACAACAGACCAATCAATTCAAATGTGCATCCATGGTTACACCCAATCCTTCTAGCTCATATTATCACCGATGCCTGCAAGTCTAAGAGAATTACCCATTGTTTTCTGTTTTCCACTGCTGTATTCTTGGTAGGGGTAATTACATACAATAGCCATGGAGAAACTAGTCTAAAGGCTTGTGATAGTAGTAGAGGTACTGGTCTCTTGTGACTCCTAGGGGTCAATTATCTCCCTAATCTTGATAATAAGGGACTAGTCCATCAGACATAAATCCCATCACTCCCATCATTTTCATACGCACACCCCAAATATAAACATGGGTACCACAGTATGGGCCCAGTGGCATCCAGGCAACTTTAAACAGGCATAACAAGGAATAACACATAAATCACAACATCCCCAATGTTAACCCATCCCAGTGGGCCCCTTTCCCCTGGCACAAAAAGGCTATCTAATAAGGCTGAAAGCATAAGTCTGTAAAGAATTGCATAGCTGGTGCCTTGGCATGCTTCAGCCATGACAGGTGGGTTCTCACTCAATATAATAACTTTGTTTCAATTGGCATCACTGTCTAATAATTTAGATATACATTATAATAATGCATTTGATATAGCATTTACTGCAAACTTTTTTCTATTTCTATAAAACTTTTTAATGTGGAAAATGTGTCACTTTACAATTGCATTAATTACAGAAGCTATTGTAATAATGTTTTGATCAGGTAGTCTTTCAAATATAGTTTACATTTGGTGAAAGTTGGAGCTTGGCAGATAATCAGCAAGAGCGAACTGGAAGTAGGGTAAACTATTTTAGCCATGGGTGAATGCTACGTCTGTATAGATTTAAGAGATGATAATCCCAGAGTGCCAGAAACTAGTAAAAGCATAGCAAAACATGAGATGTGAGAAACAGAGAAAAGCATAGGAGTGAAGTGGTTTGAAAGAAAAACATTTTGTAATTTATGTATAACTCAAAATCCTAACTCACTAATATATTTTTGTTATTTTTGATTTCTACAACTCACTTCTAATTGGCTTTCCATTCACTTGGCTCTCCTCAATTTAATGTATCTTATGCTAGGCTTTTCTATCTGTCATTATTAACCTGCTACTTAATGCTAGATTTATAAAGCAGAGTATAAACTACAATACAATGCATGGTGCATAGCCTATCACTACACAACCCTGCTCATTAACTATTTGCCATTTCTGATGATTTAAACACATTTGTATTATGTGAATGACATCACTGTGTATAAAATATGTGTATGTTTGTATGTGTGTTTATGTATTGCTTGATTAATCAGAAGATAGATGCAAAATCCACACTGGGCTTTCTGGCATGGATAATTGTCCTCTGCCCTTAACATACATCCCAACTGTCCCAACTTGTTTTTCTAGATATGTCTGCTTGTGTCCCATACAACTTTATCTGAATCTCTGAGTACATTCTCACCATCCTTGACCTGTGAAGGTCCTCAGATGACTAAATACATAGGGCCATAATAAATTCCTGTGGAGTTACAGAGCTATTACATTCAACCATGCCGCGACCACTGGGCCGGAGATGCAAGCCCGTAAGCCCTTTCCATGCACGCTAGCTGTCGAGGGGCTTACTGAGCTGCCGTTATGATCCAAACCCATAATCGCGGTGTGCAACGCAGGCCTAACAGCCAGTAGAAAATGGGGGGGAACCGCAGTTAATGCCACAGGAAGGGGTTTTAAAGGGTGTCGAAACCGTAAATTATTGACTGTGCTGGAGCTGAGCAAATGAACAACCCGGTCTAGGCATTGGTGGTTTTGTGAGCATTGGAGAGAGAGAGAGAGAGAGAGAGAGAGACAGAGAGAGCTTTGTAAGATTTTTGATATTTTGACCTCTAATATATATTAACCCTTAATTTACAACAAAAATAATTACTGATATCACATAATTCACACACACAAATTAATAAGTACACATAGCTATACATAGAGGTAGGCCACAGCATATCTACACAACCCCATACCCCCACTTACCCACCCCCCCATACAATTACTATACTACACATAATACTCAATTCTTGTTTTATCACATCCACATCCACGTATATATTATATTTATTTATCATTATTTTTATTTCATAAATTATAGGAGGGTAAAGGAGGGGAGGAGGAAAGTGAGGAGAGGAGGAGAGAGAGGGAAACACTGGAGGGGGAGAGTGAGCAGAGGGGGAGAGTGAGGAGAGGAGGATAGTGAGGAGAGGAGGAGAGGAGGAGAGGATGAGAGGTATGGAGAGAGGGAGGGGAGGTAGAGGTGGAGGAGAGCAACAGGGGGGGATGTGCCCCCAGATGTAGGCACACAAGGAGTAGGGGCAGAGGGTCAAGGGCCTGATCCCAGGGGGGGAGGAAGTGGGCATGAGGGACCGGCCCTAGGGAGAGAACAGGGAGGCACAGTTGGAAGGGCAAGATGCTGTGGCAAAGTACAGGGCCCATAATTATAGCGCAGAGGAGATGGATGTCCTTCTCAGGAAAATCCATGCCTGCTATAGGTTCATACATGATGGGAGAGATGTAAGGCTTAGCCAGAAGGCAGATGCCTGGAGTCAGAAAGCTTCTGTCAAACACAGATATGACGACAGCCGGCTGAAGGTGAAGAGGAAGATGGCAGAGAAGGCAAGAGCTTCATCTACCAGCCATTATCACATACTGTAGATTAGAACAGACCCTGAAGGAGTGGATTGAGCCAGCGGCAGTAGTGGGCCTACCATGCAAAGTGAATATCATATCACACCAGACACATTGGTGTATGAACTGGGGACGGAGGGATGGGGTGGACCAATAACCTGCAGAAGCATGATGTTTGTATATAAGTATAATTAAGCTTTTTCTCTGGCTGGTGTATACAATGAGCTGTATCCCCCTAGAATTATTCTGACTTCCACACCCCTGCCCACACGCATAGAAAACTGACAAACAATAGCACTGTAGGCCCTATGGTTATGACTGAAGATATATGGGGCATCAATAACCATGTAAATCATCCAACATGAGGCAATATAAGTTACATCATATTATTACATGTGTCTTTTATTCCATGAGTTCCCCTATCCCTATCTACCCTCTATTAATTCTTCTGTAGATCTACTCCACACAATCAATCCTGGACCCACTGGTCTTTTGCTGACTTCCTATGGAATTGCGTTATATTGTTTTAAAAAAATCTTATATTCTAGTAACGCTGAAGAATACATTTCTTTAAATGCAAATCATCAATTAAGGCTATTTTGCAGGCTCTCCCTCTTTACTGTTGCAATCTTTGCCAGTCTGTTCTGCCTGCCTCTCACTACTGTCACTCAGCAATGTATACTGAAAATGACTGCCTCCTATATTCTCTATTTCCTCTTCCTTTCTTAAAGGACCACAAAAGTCACCATAAGTACTCTGCACCACCAGTTAAAGAGTGAAAAAACATGTGAAAAATGTGTTTACATTTTTAAAAATGATTAATAATTTATATTTTAGTCATTTTAGTTTAGCCCTTGCAGGCCTCACACAAGAACCTTTCCAGATAATAAGGCTGGAGTCTGTAACTGTTCTATAAGACATTCTGTAAAACATTCTATTATGCAGAATATTTGAATCAGTGCCTGATTCAAAGCTTCTACAGCGGATTCTAATATTCATTACATCCCACACAGTATAGAGCTCATTACTCATTCAGGAAAAGGCAACACACTGAAATAGCCTGACTTCTATTGATCATAACTCCATGAATTCAGCATCATTTCTTTTTAAAGGCAAATATTTTTCCACATACTTGCTCACCCTCTATCTAATGCAGAGCACATATGGCCATTTCAGTGGTCCTTTAAATCACTCTGCTGCATAAATTATAATTTATTTTTCTTTCAAAGCTGTTCAATCATCTGTCCCACTCTATATCTAACAACTCATATTTCACTATACCACAATTTGCTTTTGGGATTAATTTGTGAATATCTTATTTTCATTTTATACAGATGGAGACCAATCTTGTGGCTAAAATCTATTCCTATGATTGTACTGCTTTGCCATTGAATATATGCCAAGCTCAAGCTTTCAACAAATGTAAACTGCATCTAAAAGCTTGCTTACTGAAAAAACGATTCCAATAACTTCTCGAGTTAAGGCAATTACAAACACTTACGATGCTAAGAAATAACCCAGAGCATGCACATTTATCTAATAAAAATAAATGAAGGAAATGTTCTAGACCATATGACTGGCATGATATGTATTAGCTCATTGATTCCCTAGAATGATATAACACCGAAATGACACATAAAAAAACAAATTTTTGATTGCAGATTTACGAACTTGAAACTGTTGTACAATTAATTCTAGTATCTTTCATCGCTTTCCCTGTCTTTTAAAGTGCAGTATTGGTTTTAGATTTGCATTTACAGTGCTACGAACAGCGGTTAAACCCCCTTGCTAGGGCTTTCATGTTACTTGTAGCATTTTCTTCTACATTTGACATTTACGGGTCTGAAAACATTTGCGGGCTTGAGGAATTGTAGCAATTGAATAGCAACTTGCGACTGTAACTAATCAAAGGCTTAGATAGGTTGTAAGTTACGATCTTGATAAAAGCAGGGATTTTCAGACTGTAACCCATAGATCGCCTGCGGCTCGCAAAAAGTTAGTTTACGGGCTCCATTATGGGCTCCCGTAACATTAATAGCTCAATTAAATCAAGGCCTATATATACTATATCATAATTGTCCCTCTTTTGGTGGACATTGCATCTTTTCATGGCAATTCCCTCTTTCTCTTTTAGCCTCCAAAGTGGCCCTCTTTCAAAGGAAGGTCCAACAATTAGGGACAAACTTTGTTCTCCAATCCTGATCATGTCACACTTCCTGCTGTCCCTCTTGCTGTCATTTATCAAAGACTAAGGGAAAGAAAGAGTCCTAGAATTCCAGTTTTACATAATATATATATGTATATTAGCATAGTGCACATATTAACAGCCTTATTAAAATGCAATTCAGCCAAATAGGGCTCAATTTAAGCACATAACATATTTTTTTTACAGATGTTTTTAGTTAGTGAACTTCTATTCAAAAGCAAGGTCTTCACTAACTAAAAACTTCTGTAAAAAAAATGCTATGTGCTTAAATAGAACCATATTCAATTGCCGAATTGCAATTTAATAAGGCTGTAAGTTTGTATCTAAGACTTAGTTTACTCTCTGCACAGAATAGGTCATCATTTCTCAAAGTCCCTCTTTAGCCTTTTGAAATGTTAGGAATTTTACTATATCTATTAAAATTAAGGTAGTTGTTGGGGCATTGTAATGTTAAAGCAAAATAATCACCTTTCTAAACTGAGCATAGACAGATAGACACTTTGATAATTATTATATTGAAATTAAATAATTTGTAGAATGTAAAGAGCAGTGACCTCAACAACCTTAGTATCAAAATCTGTTACTGTACTATTATACTGTAGGTCATATAGTCTTTAGATTACATGTAGTTTGCCCTTGCTTATAACACTGCATAAAATGTTGGCAAATAATAATAATAATACCTACTATTTGAAACTGCCTAGAGCTGTAGGTTGAATGTATTCTTGCAGAAAGTAGAGAGGAATTCTATCATTTCTTTTCTAGAACAGTTATTTTTTAGAACCTCTTAAACTAACAGAGTAACATCTTATCATTTCTAAGTGCCATTATTATCTTTATTTATAACGCGCCAACATATTCCAGATCGCTATACAGGGGTTAAGTACATGTCAAAAATTAACACATTACAAGGAATGGAGGGCCCTTTTTAGCTTAAAATCAAATGTGCATAGTGCTTGTTTCCAAATCACTGATACATGATTGAAGACTTAAAAACTTACAATCTATCTAGATACTTTTTATTTTTGTTTTATATTGTTATATGTATAGAAGGGTAGGAGTTTACCAATATTATCCATGCTTTTTATTATACTTTAATATATTGACAACAATCCTAATATTGTTTGTTATGTATAGTTTACATCTCTAAGCAGAATGATACAAGACATGCAAGTACTACATTCCTAGTTGCAGCTTTTGAAAAAATATGAATGGAGGGTCTCAGCCTACTTGTAGTATGCAAAGTAGTTAAATGCATAGCATTGTCACATTTGGCAAAGTGACATTTTTATAGCAGCTCAGGGCTATGTTGTAATAAAAATAAATTCCACTTTACTAAACATTTGACAGTACTGAAAATTGTTCTGCAATTCTAGTATCTATTAGCAGGAGTAGTGTTGCATAAGTCTGATATAATATTTGTATTTTATTAATCTAATACTAAATATAATTTGTAAGAGAAACAATGCAGCTCTTTAAGGATAGACTATTGAAGGTTTATTGTTAGGCTTTTGCCCAGTACAAGAACATTATTTAATTACACACACATTTGGAGGCCTTAAATATGTCTCCAGTCCTCTGAAACATCCATGCTAATCAGTGAGGTTGTTTTACAACTTGATACAGTCAACGGGCGACCCGCAAAACAGCTGATCGACGCGCTCGTTTTGCGTACTTCCGCTTCCTCCAGTACGCGAAACGTGCGCGTCGATCAGCTGTTTTGCGGGTCGCCCGTTGATGACGTCATAACAGCATGTGCACGCTGTCGTGGAGCTATTTTTGATTGTGCTGTGGTTTGTAAGCCTGTGACTAGGACTGGCAGGTAAGTGGAGCAGAGGGGATTAGTCCTAGTTATCTGCAGTGTAGGACTTAGATTCCTTTTAGGGATAGGGGATAAATAGTGGGTCCCCATAGATTACATATCAGGGCCTTCCACTATAAGTGTTAGATAGGGCCACAGTGGTAATTTATCCTGTCCCCTCTGTCTCCACTTTAGTCCTTTGTGTACATATTTTTTGCATTTTTTGGGCTACCTTATTACTTATTTATTTGGCGACCTTCAATACATATCTAATGCTATATATATAGTAGCATCTGTCAGCTATTTACATGATATTAGATCTAGATATATTTAGTTATGTGGTTTACCCATTGATAGATGCTATTGAGTATTAGATATACTATTTCGATCAACCTTCTTTTTTATATTGTATATCCACTTTTTTATTGTGTGTAAATATAATAAAAGTTATATTTTAATACACTTATATTACCAGTTCCTTCTTTTTCTTTTTCATATGACTACAATATGCCAATTTACATGGCTGAGGGGGTTTATAACTTGTGATTGTAATTTAAAGGTGTCTGTTCTTTCCTCTACATATTGTTTCTGATATATTATACACTGCTGATCACATTAGTTATTCCTTATGTTTATTTATGCATGGGTATTGAAGCTATGAAATTGCAAATCCAGATTTATATAAGGAGACTCCTATTATCGTTGTTCACCTAACCTAACTTTTTATGTTCTCTTATTTGTTTCCTGGTGGCTGTGATACTGAGCCTATCTCCACCCTACAAGTAACCTGTACTGGTAACTACCACAGGAATGTTACTGGGACTCCTGGAAGTGCTGATTCCTGATGGAGAGATGCTGACTGATACAGAAGCCAGATATCAGGGTGCTGGTGTAGTCCATAGCACGTGGCTCTGGGCTAGTATAGCCCCTACACTCGGATCATCACAATCTAAATGTAGACTCATTTAGTATCAACAAAATTCAATACTAGTGTGCAAAACATTGTCAATTCATTAGTACAAATGTATGAATGGGCTGGAAAGTCTACACAAAATCTGAATGCAACAAAATGTCAATATAAATTTTGTATCAAATAAACCATGTTCTCATACAAACAGAACAAGACCCCTATTCAATTACGTTATACAGGCTGTATGTCTGCGGGCTTGAAATTTGCTACAGTTACCGAGAGATTCAATTGAACAAGCCCGCAATTTAAGGGCCAAAAGCCGAAACTGTAAACCATGCACCCGTAAATAGCATTTCAGAGCATGATCATGATCAATTAAGCAAGGCCATAAATACTGATTTAGAAACAGCCAATAGTAAATGAGACCATCACATGACGTCACTAAAACATGGAAGTTAAACGTCAATAAATTACCGTTTAGAGGTCCATATGCAATCGGACTCGCAATCCAGCAATGAACAAAATTATAAGAATAAATGGAGATACTGTTCTAGTCCATGTGGGTGGCTTGCTATGTATTAACTCATTGATTCCCGAGACTGATATGACACGAAAATGAAACATTAAAAAAAAAGAAAATTAAATTAATTCTAATGTCTTTCATTGCTTTCCCCATCTTTTAAAGTACAGTATTGATTTTTTGTTTGCATTTCAGTGCTACGATCAGATGTCTAACCCCCTTGCGAGTCCTTTTCTGGTAGGATTTAATCATACATTTGCCATTTACAGGTGTGAGAACATTTGTGGGCTTGAGGAATTGTAGCAATTTAATAGCGATTTGTGATTGTAACATTTACAGGCTTGAAATATCAAAGGCTTAGCTGGGTCAGAGTTATGATTTTAACAATAACAGGGATTTTGACCTTCTAACGCGCAAATCGTTTGCGGCTAGAGAAAAGACGCCAATTGAATAGCAAATTTGGTTATGGGGTGCAGTACGGGGCTCCAGTAGCCAACAATTTCTCAATTGGTTAGGGGCCCACATTTCTAAAAATTAAAAAGATATGAAAGGCAAGGTAGATTGCATTGATTTAGGTTATGTCAGAGCCTTTTTTCAAGTTTAACTGTCATGTTTAAAGAAAATGAATTATAAATACATTTCATCAAACTACTCTTGTAAACATTGTTATGTTATGCCTGTTGTATTTAGTGACTTCACCTAGAATACTATGCCCAGTTACCATTCTGTGGCAAGGCTGCAGCCACTTGTTTCACTTTAGAGGGGCCTCTTCCTGCAGTTCTAGTTTTTTTCTCCCCTTACATTTTGATAGTGTCCTAGAACAATAGGTCTATTATTTGAGTTATTATTTGATGTTAGTTAGAAGAGTTAGGAGTAATGAGTGGAAGCAGGTAAAGTAATAGATAAGAAGAACATAACTCAAGATGAAGTGGTAGGGACAAACACAGTAAATAAATCAAAGCATGCCAGGGATACTCATATAGCAATTCTGTGCATCTACTGTATGAAGCTACAATTTCAAGTGGACAGAGTGAACAAACTAGATGAGTCTTTTGTATCTGACATCAGATCTATGGTTCTATTGTGTCTGTGTTTTTGTGCTACAGTGAAGCATTTTCACAAATAGATAAATACAGTCAACTAAATGCTCACCCGATTGTTTAAATTGTTAAGAACAATATACAAAATTGATATATTTTTGGTATGTGGTGCCTAAAAAGCTTCTTAAAATTTATAAAAATAATTCAGTGTTAAATTTGAGTCAATGTGGACTCCAAGGTTATATATTCATATATGGTAACCTGTCTCAAAATAAAGAACATTTGGCAGTCAGGTTTATAACATCGGATGAGTATTATAAATAAGAGATATTACATATTTTGATCTTCAGATTCCATGACATTAATGAGAATAGTCAGAGTCTAAACCAATTTTAGATTATATACTGTAACTATGAAGAAAATGCTCTTATTAATTAGTTTAATATATGTAAAAGATCAGGTCACCTTGGGTGCTTTATAAGAGACACAGATTATTTAATGTTAATAGTAGTAATTTGCATGATTTGGTATTGTTATTTTGTTTGGAATGTAAATGTAATGAATATTACTAACCTGAATAGTAAAATAAAATAAATAAATTAAAAACAATAAAAAAAAATCATCCTTAAAGCCAATATGTAATTTAGTCTCCAGCAATCTCTACCAAAGAAAACACATTGCAGAATAGAACCAAGTAGTATATGCCTTATTTATATAATTTAATGATCTTACACAGTGCTGAAGTGTAAGGTATTTTTAATCAATATATTTCCTGCCAGATATATAAATCCAATACCATATATATTTAATCTGAAGGGATTAAATGAAATGTAATCTATGAGAATCATGTTTCTAATCCTCTAGTTCCAAATGTGCTGAATGTTCTGTAAAGTCCATTCAGATTGTGTAATGTGGCAGAAAAATACATTATATGTTGGACTGCAAAAATACATTAAAATGTAAATTATTAACAACAGCCCCAAGGTGTTGCATGGCTTCAGGTAGCACATTCTTATTCAGGAGCTATAGACTATTATTATTTTAACTACTTTGCTGCTGCTGAATCCTGAACTAGGCATAGATCATCTTTTTATATGATGGAATGATAAGCTAAGTATCAAACTATTTTTGCCAACAACCTTTTGGAAGTTGCTGTGAGTTCAGTCGATCACTAAAATTGGTTCAAAACTTTGTTGAACACTTTAAGAACTGATCATTCTGAGTACACATCCATGTGCCAAGCAGGGCAAAAGTCCTGTTTTTTTCCCACAGAACTTCTCAGCAAACAGTACTTCACTGTAACGAAGGATTCTGGGTAGTGACATGCAAATGAGGCTCAAAACACAAGACCTTTTTGCCTTAGGCGCAATTAACATAACAATTTGGCTGTGGGTGTTTTTTTTATATAAATGTTTAAATGTATTCTATTGACTACAGCTCGCAAATTTCGACCTTAAGGCTGAACTCGTAAATCCTGACTTTTTATATCTGATTTCAGGGGACGTGATCATATGATCTGACAATATTTCAGCAAGCCCTTAATTTACTTCTTAGACACAGCCAATAGTAAATGAGACTGTCATCATGACGTCAGTAAAACATGGAAGTTACATGTAGTCTGCAATAGGAGGCTAAGAATGAATTAGTGCCAATAAGTAATATTTGCAGATCGGACTCAAAATCAAGCAATCTAGCACTCTATAAAATGCATTAGACAATCTGTTTTAGTCCATGTGGGTTTTATGATATGCATTAACCCCTTGAGTCGAGGGATCGATATTACTCAGAAATAACATTAATTTTTTATTTTTTTTGTTGCATATTTGTGGGTTTGAGACTGTTGTGCAAATAATTCTAATGTCGTTCTATGGCTTCCCGTGATTTTAAAGTACAGTATTCTGTTTTCAATCGTTGTTACAGCTCTAATTATTTTATTTTTTTAAAAGCCCTTGCAAGTCCTATTTAGTACTCAGAATATTTTTAACAATAACTTAATTCAGTTGCACGTTAGACTCTATTTGCGAGCTAGAGCTACAGGTCTAATAAAAAACAGATTTTGTGTAACTTTAATTATTTAGCGCTCATAATAATCGAGCTGTGCTAAATCCAATGGAGGCCAGTTTTGTATCTAGTGATTGTGGGCAGGTAATCGGATTATGAGTAACTAATAGAATATGTGGCAATTTTCAAAGTGATTTTAAGTGTGTATAAATTTACGAATTGGGCAATAGAATAGGGCCCATAGCAGGGGCATAGGAACTGGGGGGATGCGAAATTAAACACAATTATGCATTACCAGATGTGGCTGCTAGTATGGAGCAGTATGTTTTTCCCAAGAAAGTTTTGACCCATAATTTATATATATATATATATATATATATATATATATATATATACACATTGTAAATAAATATATATATATATATATATAAACAATTAATACATTTGTAAACCCATTTACAAGTCTAAAAATAAATTAAGAAACTTATTTCTCACTCAGATTTCTCAGAAAAACAGTCATTTTACTGCGCTCTGAAGCAACTGGATGGGGACATTCAAATGCGAAAGACAATGCATCTTACTCTTAAATTCCCCAAGAAACTATTTTATACATCGGTCCTTTAAAGCATTTTGCACAAACCAAGAACCCACTCATACCTATGTATATCATTTTTAATTATATTGGGGGGCAGGTGGGTAGGTGGATGAGGCTCAGAATAATTGAGAATTTAAATAAAGAAATTAAAAAAGTTTTTGAGGGTCACTGCAGCACTGGGGCCCCTCAGAGCATGGCCCCGGTGCATGGCGTGGGTTGCACTGGCCGTAGATCCACCCCTGCTACCTGTCCTGGTAATAGAGTTGAATTTTTTTTTTTTTATAATTTATTTAATTTTTAAGACAAACAAAAAGACATTGCAAAATACAATAAATACATTGATATCAGAAATGGTACATAAAATACAAACACACCTAAACCCTCATCAGTGTGGGAGCATATCTAGGTACATTTCAGAACCAGACGGGAGGACCTTTTTACCACGTCATAGATAAGAAAGAAAAAGAAAAGACATAAAGAAGAGAAATAAAAAGGAATTAAAAAGACTCAACCGACTCCTACTTCCAATAGGGCCATTGATGAATATGATGGGCAATACTCCCTGGCCACCCCCTTTTTACTGATATTAACCTGTAAACAGAGATAATAAGATAAAAAAAGGTTATGGTCGCTGTACAGAAAATATACATAAATTAGCAAAGGTTATAAAGATTCCATGTAACTGTCCCGTTTCAGCCAGCTAAAATGGCAAACTTTACCCTCCAGTGAAAAGGAGTTACCCTTATTCATTAGCTCTCTATTTATAGAGATAAGATTGCACAATTCGCTAAAAGCTGGTATTGTAGGTAGCTTCCAATATTTGACAATAAGATATTTAGCCACTAATAAAATGTGGCAAATCAGATATCTCTCAGTGGGCGGGAATTTCTCAAGGTTCATGTGGAGGATGGCTACTTGAGGAGACCATAGAATTTGTTTATCAAGCAATTTACAAATTAACTGGAAGATGTCTAACCACCACTTCTGCATTTTATTGCATTCACACCAGATATGGTAATCTGTCCCTCGTGAGCCACATAATTTCCAGCAGCGATCTGGCTCCTCTGGATTGATTTTCCTCAGTTTGACTGGAGTTAAATGCCATCTGTGAATAATTTTGAAATATAACTCTGTGTATATTATGTTCACAGAGGATTTTTTTGTAGTTTTTAAACTGTCCCTCCATTTCCCACCCTTTGACCCCTAAGCTTTTAATAAAGGGGATAGAGTCATCAATCGGTCTACTGCACTTAGAGATTATATGTGATAAGTCTCCTTTTACAATGATTTCCTCTATTTTGGTTGGACTATTCATCCCTAGGAGTTTATAACCTCTCTCCATCAAATTTAGCTTGAGACTTTCGTAGTTTAACCAGTTGAATTTTTTTAGCTCCAAATTCTGCTGGAACTCCTGAATGGTAAGAAGATTACCTTTATTATATAAATGGAAAATACTTCTTAAACCCTTATCAGATAACATCTTTATTGTGGGACATTGCGCCCTCAAACTCAGAAATTCTAGCGGAGCTACTATTGAGGGTATATTTGATAATTATGTCTTTCTTCTAAAGTTATACCAAATTTTGATGATATCATTTAAGTATTTTTGGGAGGTTATTAGACAAAGCTTTATCATATACAGGTAACCAGATCAGAGTTTGAATAGGATGGTCCTTCACTAGCGCTTCTTCCAATAATAGCCATCTTGGCTTATCTTTAATAATGTGCCAACCAATAAGTTGGGCAATAATTATCTTAAGATGTATTTCTTTTAAGCTTGGTGCATTTAAGCCACCATTAGTTAATTTATTGTAAGTTATGCTTTTCCGAATCCTAGGTCTTTTCGCTGCGTACATAAATTTATCTAATTGATCCTGTACACCCTTGAGATAATTATTAGCCAAGACGTCGGGTATGGATCTCATACAGTATGTGATTTTTGGAAGTATGTTCATATTAATTGAAGCTATTCTAGCTGACCAGGAGAGGTTTAAAGAGCTCCAATCAATCAATATAGGTCTAATTCGCTTCATAACCTCATTAATGTTGTCTTTGAGAATTTTATCAACCCAAAATGAGAATCTTATTCCCAGATGGATTATATATTTGGATTTCCAATTAAACCTAAAATCTTCCATTAATTTATTCTTTGTTTCTAGTAATATACCTTTGGTTAAGATATCTGGTTACTTTAGCTGGTTAACTTTAAAAAATGAAAGCCCACCGAACTCTTCAACTATTTCTTGGAGTTTGTAGCACGCATATTCTGGGTTTGTTATGGTAACTATAATGTTATCGGCAAAAGCCATGTATTTAAATTCTTCTTTTCCTATACAAACCCCTTTGATTTCGTTACACTGTCGAATATATATAGCTAATGGTTCCATGAAGAATGTAAATAGCAGCGGAGATAAAGGCAGCCCTGACGGGTGCCATTCCCGATTTTAAATTGTTTGGATTCAAAGTCCGGATTCACAACACGTGAGAAGGAGTTTCTATAAAGAGCTTTAACTGACTTGGAAGCGAAATCGCCCAGGCCGAATCTCACCAATACGCACAGTAGAAATTCCCAGTTAACCCTGTCAAAGGCTTTTTCAGCATCTAGTGAAAGTATCATTACCGATAAATCTTTATCTTTGACATAGGATAGTATATTCAGAAGACGTCTTGTATTATCTGTCGTCTGGCGTCCTGGGATAAACCCAGTTTGATCCGGGTGGATCAGATTGCCAATGATTTTCTTTAATCTATTTGCTAGGATTTTTGAATAAATTTTAACATCCATGTTTATTAGTGAGATTGGCCTGTAGCTACTGCACTCCTCGGGGTTTTTCCCTTCCTTCAAAATATTTATAATTTTTGTCTCAGTCATTTCTAACGGAATATGGCCTGATTGTTTGATTTCGTTGAATAAGCTAAGCATAAACGGTTTAAGCTCAGGCTGAAGCATCTTATAGAACATATGATCAAACCCGTCTGGGCCTGGTGCTTTATTTGTTTTACCGGAATTTATTACTTTAGTAATTTCTTCGTTCGATATTTCCCTATTTAGATCTATGGATTCTTGGTCCGAGATCCGAGGGATCTGGATCTTATCTAAAAAGGAATCAATAGCAGCCCTATCTGGTACCACCAGGTTTTTATCTTTATCTAAGTTGTATAGATTCTCATAAAATCCCTGAAAAAGCTCACCGATTTTATCTGGATTCATGTGAACTCTTTTGTCATTATCTAATATTTTTAGGATCCTATTGTGAATTTGTTGTTTCTTTAATCTATTCGCAAGAATTTTGCCAGTTTTATTACCATAGAGAAAGTTAGATTGTTGCAGTCTCCAAAGGAGATTATCTGCCTGGGATTGTAAGATAAGATTTATTTGGTTATTTAATGTATTTATTTTGAGTCCGATATTTTTGTTTGGGCTCCTTTTGTTGAGCTGATGGAGATTCTCTAGTTCGATGTATAGAGTTTTAAGGGGTTTACCCCTTTGCTTATTTAAGACGGCCATCCTTGAGATTATGGTACCCCTTATATAGGCTTTATAGGAGCACCATAGTGTCTTACTGGAGGTCACTGTGTCTTTATTAAGCTCAAAAAATTTCAGGGTATCCTTTTTTACTGCATTAAGATTGTCTATATTTTTAAATAGAATAGGATTGATTTTCCATCTTTTTGTTACTTTCGATTCCAATGAATCCGTAAGAATGATACAATTCATACTATGGTCTGACCAGGGTGTTAAAATGATATCAGATTTCGCTATCAATTTTAGGGTGTTCAAGTCAGAGAATATATAATCTATGCGGGATAAAGATTCAAACCGGTTCGAAAAAAATGTATAATCTTTACTATTAGGATGGAAGACCCTCCATGTGTCATACAATTCATAGTTATTCAAAATATTGGAGAAGTCTAAGGCGTTTTTACATTCTTTAACTTCAGATTTAATCTTATAAGCCCTCTGTTTATCCATATGGGGGTCCCTAATCTGATTAAAGTCTCCACAAAGAATAAGCAATCCTCTCTTTATTTTATATAGGAATTTCATAAATGTTTTTAGATAGCTAATCTGATTTTTATTAGGCAGATAGACGTTTGCAATGGTAAACAGGCTATTATTGATATACCCTGACCATATTATGTATCTCCCTAGGTGATCTATTTTTGAGAATAATTCAGAGACCTTCAATCTTTTGTTAAACATTATAGAGACTCCCTTAGATTTACTTATGAAAGTCGAATGTATATTAAAGGAATATTGTTTTTCAGCCAGATACTTAAGAGAATCTTTCTTCAGGTGGGTTTCCTGCAGGCACAGTATATCTGCTTTGATTTTCATATAGTTTAAGAAGGCTATTTTCCTTTTGGTCGGTGAGTTCAATCCATTAACATTATGAGAAACTATTTTTAATCCTTTAAACATAGGTCTAATTTAAGAATTCAGGTCTCTTACTTGATATGTCCCATCTTCCATATAAATCCCACACGATTATCGAGTTTACAACATACATCCCACACCCGTGTTGAGTATAGGGGTGCCTATAGAGCATAAACTTGCTCTTACAGACCCTCCTAAAGACTCTCGACGGGTGAATACACAAAAAACGAATAACATTACAATTAACAAAGCAACCACCAGATAGTAGAAAATGGCTGGATAGGTTCCCCATAACAACATAGAGAACATGGCGGGTATAAAGAGGCCCTCTAATTTACTCTAGAGAGTTGGCATTTTCCAAATTTTGATAATGGGGATAAACTTTGACTTGCCTAGCTAACTAATTCGACAGATGAGCCTTTCCACGCAATGGAGCTGGGATAAAGAGACTAATTGAGCTATCCATGTAGCTCCATACCATGAGTACATTGATACCTATGAACAGGAGGGAAGAGAGAGAGAAAAGAGAAGAAGAAAGAAAAAGAGAAAAAAAAAGAAAAAATGTATTTCCCTTTTTCTATGTGCCGGAACTAGATTGATACAGAATTTCCTTAACTATAACCACCCGTGAAAAATAAACATACAAGCATAAACAAAAAACAAAGTACAAGTATTGTCTCAAACATTGCTAAAGTGTTTTAAGAGGGACAAGTCCCTAAATATGATAAAAGAGGAAGCTTTATTCAATTAATAATAAAGCTAAGATTAGTGCTTCCTGAAACTTGTGATATGCTAAATGTCCCCAATAACGCCCTGCTATTAATGCAACATTGCTATAATAAAGTTCCCTTTTCTTTTCCTTCTCACCCCCTCTTCCTCCTCTCTCCCCTCTCTCTCTTTTTTCCCTC
The DNA here is from genome assembly GCA_027410445.1 of Discoglossus pictus. Taxonomy (NCBI): domain Eukaryota; kingdom Metazoa; phylum Chordata; class Amphibia; order Anura; family Alytidae; genus Discoglossus; species Discoglossus pictus. The sequence continues at coordinate 203,247,818 of CM050167.1, forward strand.
CCCTTCGCCCTCTTCTTACCTTCGTTCTGTCTATCTGCTCTCTATTGTCCTTATTGAGAGTTGCCCTTATCTATTAATAGCCCAGCCCCCTTTATCTCTTTCTCTTCATTTCCCCTTCTCTCCTTTCTCTTTTCTTACCCCCTTTGACCTCCCCCCTATCTTCCATTTATTATTGTTCTTCTCTTTCTCTTTTAGCCCTATCCCCTGTTAGCTTTTCTTATTTTGTTTTCTCTTTTTTCTCTTCCTTCCCTTCTCTCCCTCCTTTCTCTCTTTTTCTTTATATATCCTTCCTTACTTTAATTTTTTCCCCTTATATCTTTTGGTATTTTACTCTGAAGATGCCAGTCCATGTCCCCAAATAACTTTGCTAAATCTAACACCCGCCTCAACCTCCACTCCCTAGATGGGCAAGGGGGGGAGCATCGAGGGGAGAGAACCCGGGGTAGGATACAAGACCCCACCTTCTATACTCTCCGCGGTGCCCCCCCCCCCCCACCCCCATACCTCCTAGTTCTTATGCCATACACGCTCACTGGATAATAGGTTCGGCATATCGACCCCCTGCTCTAAGGCAGTAATTTCATAATTCCATGTTTGTAGCATTTTAACCCCTTCCTGTACTGTTTTTATCCTGTGCCACTGAGAATTTTTGTAGACAGAAAGACCTACTGGCGATAACCATTTGTATCTAACTTCTTTTTGTCTTAACACCTGAGTGATTGTACTATATTCTCTTCTTCTAGACAAAGTGTATATCGACAGGTCTGAAAAGATTTTGAGATTCTCATAAGGAGGTGGAAATCTTCGCATAATAAAGGACCTCTTCATTATCTCATCTTTATAAGAGCGATAGTGAACTCTTACAATGACCTCCCTGGGAACAGATTTATCTAAGTGTTTCGCAAGTGGTAATCTATGAATAACATCGATAGTGTTTTCGTTAGATATAGCATTTGGAACTAGGGTTAATAGGAAATTCTCCACATAAGATTTCAAGTTACAGTCAAGTATTGATTCCGGGATGCCTCTGAAGCGGAGATTATTCATTCTACTACGGTCTTCAATTGAAGATATCTTATTTGTTAGGTCCTCAATTCTATTTTCCAGCGACTTGGTATATTTGAGAAGGTTATTATTGTCCGTGATTACCGTATTTTTCGCCATATAAGACGCACCGGCAGATAAGACGCACCTAGTTTTTAGAGGAGGAAAACAAGAAAAAAAAAAATCTGAATCAAACACAAATACACTCAAACACAAATACACTTTACACACAGATACACACCTACATTACACACAAATATATATATATATATATATATAGATACACATACATACATATACATACACACATAAATATACATACACATACATACATATATACACACACATACACACACACACATACATACACACACACACACACATACACATACATATCCATATACTGCAGCATTTGGGAGCCATTGACCCTCCCTGACCCTCCTGATCCTCCCTGACCCTCCTGATCCTCCCTGACCGTCCTGATCCTCCCTGACCCCCCTGATCCTCACCTTTATAGAGACACATACATACATATACATACACACATAAATATACATACACATACATACATATATACACACACATACACACATACACACACACACATACATATCCATATACTGCAGCATTTGGGAGCCCTTGACCCTCCCTGACCCTCCTGATCCTCCCTGACCCCCCTGATCCCCCTGATCCTCACCTTCCTTCTGATCTCTGCCATCTTGATCTCACCCCAGCGCTTCCTACCAGCTTCCTACTGCAGCGTTGCGTGTGTGACGTCACTAGGACGCACCGGCCGACGCGATGCTGGTAGGAAGCGCTGGGGTGAAATCAAGAGGACAGAGGCAGTCTGAAAAGTTATATTCGCCGTATAAGACGCACCAACTTTCCTCCCCCAGTTTTGGGGAAGAAAAAGTGCGTCTTATACGGCGAAAAATACGGTAAATTGTCGCAGATGTCTTCTACAGATTCCACCCGCAAATTTACCTCTTTAATCAATATGGAGTTATCAGCAATTTTTTTTGTCAGATCCAAAATTAGATTAGACTGGAAGGATTGTAACATTTCCTGCATTTTAGAGCAGGTGAGAATATCTTCCTCCTCCACCCCCGAGTTTTCCAGTCGTAGTGTCTGCGAAGCTTTGTCTGGCGAAGGAGTTGCTGGTAATATAGAAGTATTAGCTTCTACTTGGATGGTAGAGCCTGAGCCCTTATATCGTGGTGAAAACATTGAGGGAGTTTTTGTTGGCTCATTTTTGGCTCTGTCCCTTGGTTTCATTATTGTGTATATGTTAAACCCGGGGGTTTACAAATGGACCTCCTTGCTCAGATTCCGAGGGGATAATGCCGTGTCCCCCTCACTTTAGAGTGATATTTGGATGAGGTTGAAAGTTTTTGTCCTATTTCAGTTATATATGGACAAAAGTATGATAAGCAATGGTAAAGAGAGAGAGAGAAATATATGGAAGAAAGTTCTAAACAGTTCCTCTGCAGGATCTTCACACACCACAGAACTTTGTTACATCATATGCCTGCAGAGACCCCACCTTCTCCATCTCACACCAACTCTAAACAATCTGACCCCCCTACCTCAGTTTTCTTTGTCCATGGTCGGTTCTCTGCCACAGCCCTAAGACCCACCTCTTGTACCGGGAAACTGAGGAAGGCAACCGGAAATGGAAGGTGCGTCAGTGTAAACTGACGACTGGATGGCGGGGATGATGGCTCTCTAATATAACATGTCTCCTAGCCTGTCTTCCAAAACTCCCTCTATACCCCATAGACCATTACCCCCATAGACCATTACAGCCTGCTGCAGCAATTTCGCTCACGCTGCTAAAAGTGCTGCTGAGCCCGGTGGAGTCTCACGCAGACATCGGCGTCCTGCACGTAGGAGGTGGAGGTGGAAGCGGAGGTGGGGACCCCCCATTGCCTCCAGATGTGATCTCCTGCCTCCGGATGCAACCTCCGGCTGGAGTCCCGAAACCTGCAGTGTAGAGGCGGCCGAGGAGGTGCACTGCCCGGAGGAAGCTGTCTAATATCCCTGCACCCACGGCATCCACAGGGGTGGACAGCCCTGTGAACTCCATACAGCACAGCCATCATCGGAAATCTGAGCCAGGCGGAGCCTCCAGCTGCTATTATTGCCTTGGAGGTAAAGACCCCCACTGACTCCACTGACTCTGGACGCGGCCCCCTGCTCCTGGAAGCAATCTCCGGTTGGAGTATCGATTCCAGTACTGCAGCCAGAGAGCCTGAGGCGGCCGAGGAGGAGCCCGGCTTGGCGGGTGCTTACACCTATGTGGCACTAACAGAGTTCTACAGCCTTTTTTCCCAGGTATACTATCGTTGCCAGCCTACTACCCATTGGAACAGGCGTTGTTAAAAGTGTTCTATGAGGCACAGTGAGCCAGCATTCCCTGCCTATTCTGTATAACAGGACAATTAATGCCAGAAGTCCCAAGAAACTCCAGAGAACCGGGAATAGAGTTGAATTGTACCACTCAGGGCCACAGTTTTTTTTTTGTTTCATTAAACTTTGTCCCCCACCAGATTTTTGGGGGGGCTCCTACGCCCATGGCCCATAGTATATATTGTATAGGCAATAACAAGTAGTTTATTATTATAATTACTCCTTGGAATCTGTACATGACGAAATTCTTCAGCTTCAACACATTTAAACTGAAAACAATGTATGCAGATGTTTCTCAGTATTTGGTAACACCAGTAGTTCTGTGAAGCTTACAATTCTTGACCACAGATCAACAACATATGATCTTGGCTATACTAGGCTAATTAATTTAAAGTAGATGAGGTCCACTTTAATCCCAGTTCCCAAAGTTATTTTGAAATCAAAGTTATTTGGAACTCAAAATCTCTTATTTCAACTTCATAGGCTTGGCAGAAACAGTGAAGAGCAACACATTGAACTAAAGCTGGTTGGCAAGATTGATTGGCCTGGTCTCTGTGGCTGTATCTGTATATTGCCCAAAGCATTGCTATGGATAATTGAGGTTTTAGCTTCACAATAATTCCAAGCTTATTTTTAGGGTCTGAGTCTCCTTTAAAGTAACCTCTGCTGTGTCACAATATATGTCTCATGAAATTGACTACTATATCCAGAGACTCACAAAATGTATACCATCTTTAGAACATAGAGTATAGGAAAATATTTAACAAATTTGGCTACAAACTAATGTTTAAAAATTGTGTATGAGAATGAAATGACAACATACCTGTTAAACAGATTCCTTTAGTGCTGTTACATAGATCTAGCATGACCCGAACCTATGCAATAAAAACATATATATATATGTATAATATATAATACTTGAAGTCACTTGTATGACATGTAAACACTAATAAAAATACCATTGCTTTATACTGTAACCTTGTATGTCAACAAAGAGCGTTACTTGTGACCATGTGGAATTAGATTTTAAATTAGGGCACAGAACAAAGAACATAGAAATCAGGATGCATTGTTCCCAGCTGAAACTTCTGCAGTTACTTCTTGCTTGGTGGATCTTGATGGCTATCATAGATATTTGATGGACATAAAGTACAGCTTGAGCCTGTCATATTAATCACTGCTGGGATAATGTTCTCTTCTCCTACTTGTTTTCTGCTTTATTTGACTTGTAATTGTATACTATTATGGCTATAAAAATAAATAGCAGTAATAGTAGAAGTACACTATTCACTTTTAAAGAAATAATCTTGATTGTAAGCAAATGTTTTTTGAGAAATGTAAAAAAATATTATTTGCAATAATATACTGTACTTGAGGACATAAGGGCTTAATTTCTTTATCGGTTTCTTAGAGCCTGATTTGATAATCCGTTTGTTACACTAAAGAATACAGGAATACCTTATTTCAATAGAAGCAGCTGAATACTACTTCTACTGAAATAAGGCATTCCAGCACCTTTAATTATTGATACATTAATTTTATGCTATTCTAAAGCTGGTAGGATCATCCATGTTTTGTACTTTTATATTTCTGTATATATGCACAGCTGGCTAGAGTTGCTTTTACAAAGACCTACACTATATTTATGTATCTATTGGTAAGTGCCTCTTCAAAGCGGCAGTCTTTTAATAGACTTGAATGTAGACTTTTACATTCAGGATCCCTCCCGGGTCAATGATTTCTTTAGGAACAAAAGCAATTGTCTTCCTCCAGTAAAGCAAAACTGAATAATAGTGTATATATTCAAAGAGCTTTTTATAAATATAACAATTCAGTGGTAAGTAAATCCCTCCTACAGAATTATGAATAGGTGGTATTGCACAACAAAACTGACATTGCTGCAAGAACTGTGGGAATAAACAAGCTAATATTTTCATTGCTGTTAGTTGTGCCCAAAAATGGGAATCGTTTTTCATCTTATACAGCATTTGTTAGATCTAAAATTACATACCGATCCTAAATTATCTCTATTAGGATATTTGGAAATTAACTTTTACAAAAACATTTGAAAGATAATATTATGCATAAATTGTTCAGCCGTTAGACTGATTGCCTCCAATTGGTGGAAATAATTTATTCATCAAGTTGATTATATTTCTAACATGGAATACCTATGCAGCAAATTAAAAGATAATTGAGAAAATCTATGTGTCAATATTAGATTTGAAGAAGCACTATTATTGTTTTCTATCCCTTCTGCTTTCTCCTTACAAATAATGCTGGATTTATTTTCCATTAACTATATATGTTTAGTTATAATTTCATTATATGTTTAATTATTATTTCATTCAACACATATGTTCTTACTTTTTAATACCATATTTTCATGTTCTTGTTTATTTTGTAACGTCAATTTTTCATAAAATACAAGTGCTAAGTAATATCCCTCCCCAATGCCTATTTTTGTAATGACGTGTGTTATCTGTACAGGTAGTAACATGCCTGCACATTAATATCATGGATGTAGGAACTGGGGGGGATGGGGGGACAAACTCTCCCCAGATTTTCCTGTATTTGTATGTATGTATATATAAGCTATTTTACGGCCTGTGTACACAATGAGCTGTATGCCCCCCAGAATCATTCTGGCTCCTAACCCCCTAATTAACATACTGCCAATTTGCTTTAGCTAAGGCACATTTTCTATTATTGACCATCATTCTAGTAACTACAGAAAACTCTTTAAAACTGTTTGGAGAAATATCACATTGAATATCATGAACTAAATGTAAGATAATAACTGGTGCCAGACAGTGCTGGAGGGGTGACATATGCCTACCGGAACCATGGAATAAGTCATCATCATCAGCATGTCTTCATTCTCAGCTCTGATGTGGTTCTCAGGTATCCTGTGATGATGGCTTCTCTTATTCCTGGAAACCTGTGCTTCTGGTTGTTCTGAGTCCCCCTGTTCATTTAACTCAGAGATCAGCTGGGTCAAGTGAGAAGTCATTAGATCCTCTTTGGATAGTCTTTGCTGCCCTTCCAGTTCCTTAATCCTAGAGGTAATATCCCCCCACTGCAGCAGGATGAATATGGTGACGCCGGCATTGAGAATAGTGCAAAGTGCCAAAAGACCAAGCAAACATTTGACTGCCACACTCAGCTTATCACTTTCAGAACAAGCCACCAAACTCACAACTCTCTGTGTTCCCATTCTACAGCGCACACCACAGATAATAGGTTAAGCCTATCAATTTCAAGTCTTCCTTCTCTCCACAAGGGCCTCTGCGTTGTCTTCTAAGTACAATGCACTTTTCATATGCTGTCGCCTGCTTTAAATGCCTCCAATTGCCGTGGGCTGTTTGTCCATGATTTTACTTTCAGATCCAAATTAATGATGTGGAAGTGATTGCCGAGAAGTGTGTCTAGGAGAGGCAAGGAGGGGCCCTGTAAGGGAATAGGGAGTTTCTTATAGCCAAAAAGTAGTTTTACTACTGAGGATCCAACAGAACATTTCAAAACAATGACCCCATAATAAACCTAAAGAACTAATATACTCCTGAAACCCACACACGCATATATGCTTCTCTGTTTGTGTGATAAATAATACATTTCACAGACTTCCTGATTTGTTTATTAATAAGCCTGGAGTTTTACAGAGGCTGTGATGTAAAGTCATGCAAATGTGTGACTTACATGCAAATAAACACAATTTACCTTGTTTAACACCACAGAAAGTCAAAATCTGCTCTTCGTAAAACAAGCATGACTACATTTTTATAAACGCCTTATGTCATATAATACTATATTAAAGTGACACAGTATAAATTTCAAATATGGGATAATTTAAAATCATAGGTACAAATACTTTATCAACTGAGTGTTACTACAAATTATAATTTTCCAACAGTTAATTAACATTGAAGTTGAAGCCATTCTGAGCTTTCAGTCAGTAATTCTGATTCACCCGCAAAGCAAGATTCAAATATACAAATATTCATTCTGATAATCCTCTGAAGCATTGAGGACATTATTGTCAATGTAGTCACTTGTACATTGAACATAGTCTTTTTGTGTAAGTGACTTCAGTTAAAACAATTGTCTTCATTTCACAGATGCTTATCAGTAATTAATTCCAGTGATCTCACATTAACAGAATATATCAGTTTTGCTTTGTTTCTTTTCTGTGGGTGAATCAGAAAGGTTGACAGCTTAACACAGTAAACTAGACTGTTATATTACTGTAGAGAAGTTCAGTTTTTAATAACATTCAGTCAATAAAGTGCCATTTTCGTTAGTACACCTAGTACTACAAAGACAGTGTGTGTGTGAGTTATAGGGGGCAGACATTTAATGGGACTATTTGGAAGAGTTTTTAAGCACTTGTTAATAAAATTATGTTAAATGCAAACAAACGTAGGCAGTTTATTTTAGTATTAAAACAGGGAACCTTCTATATTCCTTCAAGCTCTTCTGGGCAGTATTGGCACATTGCTTTGCACTGCACTGGAACTAAAATATATGACAGACATGGGAGTTCACATATGAAATAAAGAGGCAATATGTTTTGCTTCAGTTTACTGTTAATATTGTTAATATTTCTGGAAAGAGAAATGTCTTAATGTTATTATTCCAATCTCTTTCAGAGGTCAGCAGGACTGTCATTGTCTTCAAGGATGTAGATCTGCTGCTTGACATTATCCACATCATTCACAATAAAACCCAGAGAAAGATACACCTGACTCCTTAAAACATTGGGCTATTATTCAATTGAGAGATTGGACACCAAGGCTCTGTGCTTTTGGACTTTCCTTTGCATGATACACAAATACTCAGCATCAATTTCTTTGAAGGATCCAGCAACATACATATCTAAAATAAAACATGTGAGTGTGATTGGACTATGTCTTCCCAAATATATCTAGTATGGTTAGTTAACCCAAACCAGCCATGGTATCATGAGTTATGTTGCAGATACTGTAGATCTTTTCCTAAGCAAATTTACCCCCCAGTGTTATGAAAGTCTAGCCATATTTTTTTGGTGAAAAGAGTCCCTGTTACAGTGTTTATAAGATTACCAGAGGAAATAGAGAATAATAATAAAAATGCAAAGTCTAAAAATAAACTCCTAATACTCTACTTTGAGCCAATATGCCATTTAACTAAATTGCTATCTATACTCAAACTAGAGCTTAGTCAACAAAGGTCAAAATAATTACTAATTTAAAATTGTACAGCCAGCAGAAAACTGGATCTTGGTGTGACATATTGCAGATGGCATACTAGTGGCCTCATTATATTCCAACCTGCAGTTACCTTCATACAGGCCGTAAGTCTACGGGCTTCAAAATTGAAACAGTTACAGAGCAATATAATTGAACAAGCCCGTAAGTACATGGCCGAAAGACAAATCTATGAACAATGTAAACTTAAGTAGGATTTCAGGGCATGATCATGATAAATTAAGCAAGGCCGTAAGTAACGATTTAGAAACAGCCAATAGTAAATGAGACCGTCATCATGACATCAGTAAAACATGGTGTTTGTGTCAATCAATTATTGTTTAGGCGTCCGTTATGCGATCAGGCAAGCAATCCATCGATTTCAAAATCAATCAATGTGGGTGGCCTGATATGTATTAACTCCTTGATTCCTGATATTGATATAACATGGATTTAAACGTTGAAAAAAAAAAAATATATATATATATATATAACGCAGATTTGCGAGTTTGAGACTGTTGTGCAATTCATTCTAATGTTTTTCATAGCTTTCCCTGTATTTTAAAGTCCAGTATTGTGTTTGTATTGGCTTTTATAGTATTAAGAACAGGTGTTTAACCCCCTTGCGAGTCCTCTCTAGTTCTCATAGATTTTTTTGCCATTTACAGGTTTGATTTGAGTTGTTGCAATTAAAGTTACGGACTTGAAAAAATGGTGATGGTTAAACTCTTAACTTACAGCCTCCCGGAGACTTTGATTTTTCAAAGCCACAAGACTTCCGATCATAAAAATCGCACATAGCTATTCAATTAAGCCTCAATCAAGCTTGCAAACTCCAAATGGCAGCCCAAAGCTTAGGGGTTCCAAATTGGACCCGCAAAGGGTTTACAGACTAATTTGTAAATATAAAGACACCAATGCACTTTAAAACATGGGAAAGCAATGGAAGGCATTACTATTACTTGCACAACAACTCCCAACTAACAAATCTAGCAAAAAATAACATTTTATTTTCCTCATAGATTGTAATGGTTATGCATATGCCAATATGAAAAGCCATGCTGCAAGATGCTGAAAGCTATTAAAGACACACTACCTCATTAACACACTACCTCATTAAATTGCAACACAAATACATGCAAGTGGCTGACATATTAACCCCCACAATCACGGAGACATCATTGTGGACCCTAAAAATGCAAAAATCATCACATCTACATTGGGACAACAAATAGTGGCCAAATTATACCACCACATGGCTTATATCAAGTACCAGGGGAACATTTGACATATGGTTGTTCAGTCTCTCAGTTGTGTCTGACTCTCTGTGACCCTATGGACTTCAGCACACCTACTAATGTCTCTGTCTGTGCTTATTCACAAGGTTTGCATGCCAAAAATACTGGAGTGTGTTGCCAGTATCACCTGTCATATTATTAGCAGGTCCTCAGTGGAGTGTTTATACTCCACAGTATCACTAAATGGACTTTGCATGTGTATTAACCCTTTATTTTTATTATATATGAGATATATTATTATATTATATCTAATGCTATTATGACTATTATTATTGTTATATGTTTTGATCTATTGCATAGTAACTAGAGCTCATTAGTTTACTGATATAGGGATGTGACATATAGGATGATGTATGTGGATGTCCCATAACCCCAACCATTAAAAACACACTGACACGGTTAGAATGGTATAACAAAGCTTTATTTCATACACAGAGCACAATCAGAAATGGTCAAGACTGTGTATTAATATCATGGGTGTGGTGTGGGCAGATCCCAGGAGAGCAAGAGACTTGTGGTAAAAAGGGGATACCTACAGAGGGTAATGTGATAGTCTAGAATAAGCATGATGCATAACACCTACGAGGGTCACATGTGGTCACTACACCACTGCAACTGGAATCTGATGAAAAAAAAGGATCATCAGAAATCACTCCATATAATTGAATAAACCATTAATGTGCATAGCACTTACAACTTGTCTAGATCTGCTCAATGAAACAGATGATTCAACCTCTGGACTGTGTAATCCAATCCAGTTTCACACATACAGTGTGGCAACAAAACAAAAATCTGAAAAAAAGTGGTCAACTAAAAAAAGGCGGAGGAGGATAGAAAATAGTAAATCTAAATGCATGTACAGTACAGTGCTAAATACTGTAACTGTAACAATATACCAACTCACTTGATTCCCATCTGCAAGCATTACTAACTATTAGCTAGGTCTCTGGATAATCAGCAATAAGGGAAAATACCCATTAATACGGAGAGAACACAAAGGTCAGCAGCCAGATTCACTGTTACTTACATCAGACCCAAGGATCTGTTCTCAGACTGATATTGAGGAGAGGATCACATGCTTCACTAGTGCATATATCAATGCTGGCTGTCATTAACATGTCATTGTGAGTCCACCGCCATAGCGGTATTAGTCTACATTTAAGATAACAACAATCATGTCTTAGATATTTGGCTATATGATAACTTTAAGCTTGTGGGAGCTACATGTTGGGGCGTGGGTGGGGGGCGGGGAGACAACCAATAAAATAAAGCCTAAAAAATCATAGGGACTGCAGCATCTCTTCTCAACAGCATTCCTCAGTGACCATCAATTGGTGACATGTTAAACAGAACCCTATGTGTCCACAGAGAAGAGGATCATGGTCCATAGGATGTGAGGTAGCCATTTGCATATAAAATATCATCATCACATACAGTCTAGGCCAAGATCCAAGACTCTGTAGCCAGGCTAGATTAGGTTAACATTGTGACCAATAGATTGTCACTGAGGAGTGCTGTTGAGAAGGCACAAACATATGTGCAGCCCCTAGATCTTCCTCTGCCTAGGCACAAGGCCCAAATCCTCTTTGGGTGGCAGCCGTTTTCCTGGTGGTGGTGGTGGCAATGGGGGCAACCCCCTGGGAGACAGCGGCACCTGCAGAGGCGGAGGCATGGTAGGAGGAGGGGAGGGAACGGGCTACGGGTGGCCGGGGGGTGCCCCCGAGGTGGAGGAGGCGGGGCTGGGGAAAAGCGCATTGAATGGCCCCCATGGTCACTCCCTGGTCCGCCCCAATCCTGAGCAGCACGGACAGGTATGCCTCCTCTCCTCCCTATTGCACCTTGCCAGGTTGTGCATTACCTCTACATGATTGGCGCAGATGCTGGCCTGGATCCCCCGAAGACAGTGCACCTGCTGACGCATGAGGGCCAGCATCTCCACCTGTGCAGCCTGGCCTAATGTTGGGAATGGAGATCCCTAGGGCGTAACGTGTTGAGGAGGTGGCAGTTTGGAAGCTGGGAGGGTCTGGGGCCCATCTGGAGGGTGTTACAATATGGAGGTGGTGTGGTGGGCCCCCTGCGCTGGTTCCTCCTGTGTGGGGGCTTGCTCTTTCACTTCCTGCTCCGATGGAGCTGACGCCTCTGGCTCGCCACTGGACCCAGAACTCCTTGATGCTGAAAGAGAAAGAAAAAAAGGTATATGCCATTAGTATGATGAATAATATATATTTTTATGTGCATTCCTAACTATCTGACATCTAGGCTTCAACCTGGATGATACTCCTAATTGTAACTCAGATTAGCTATCATTTGCTAGATGTGATCTATACTTTGGCTCTTGGTCTTGATCGTTCTTGTCTCCTAACAGTATATTGATTCTGGCTGTGGTCTGTAACTGCATAGGCTGCAGTGGATACACCCATATAAGGACTATCTATTGGTTGATTATGGTTGTTGTGTGCAGGAATGACAGTGAATTGGCAGCTTCATGGATTTAATGATGCATCCATCTATCCCTTGTTAATTCCATGGAGCTGACATGTCAGTATCCTTGTTGGTCATCATGTACATGTGTAGTGTGTGTGATGTACATTTGGTGGCATGTTGGTGTATGTGATATTCACCTGACATGGAGGATGGGTCCTGCTGGGCCACCAGGCCTGAAGCTCCAGTGGCCACCCTCTCCCACTTATTATAGGTCACGGTCTGGTCCTTGTCCTCCTTAGCCATCATCTTCCTCACTTTGCAACTGATGTCGTTGAACATGTGCTTGACAGACCTCACATCCCTTGGCGTTGTGCCTACCGCAGTAACCTCAGACGTACTTCCTTCCTAGCCTGAGGCCTACTTCCCTCCCCCTGCAAGAATCATGGGTGGCCAAGCATAGCACAGAGGAGAACCACATTCTCCCGGTATGAGTAATTGTGGCCCTGTGCTTGCTCTTAGCCTCTTGCCCTACCAACTGTGGACGGGGATCCTTGCCTCCCTGACCTGTCCCCCAACTACCACCCCCTGGGATCAGGCTCCATCCCCTCTGTGCCTCTTCTAAGTGTGCCTGGTGTTAGGGCCACCACCCACCTCCTCCTCTACACTCCCTCCCTCCTCCTGCTCCTCCACCTCCTCCTCCTCCACCACGTCCTCCTCCTCTCCTCCACCATTCCTCACCAACTCTCCACCACTACTCCCCAGGGCCACCACTCTCTCCTCTCTCTCCTCCTTGCCTCTCCTCTTCTCCTCCTCCCCACCTCTCCTCTCCTCTCTCCTCCTCTCTCCTCCCTCCAAAATAATCCACAAAATAAATTTAGGATAAATCAGTACTTATTTTTAAGAATGTTTTATTTTTATTCCATGTGACTAATTGTAGCTCTACTTTATGCATGATGTGGTGGTGTCTGTTGCTGATTGTACACAAAGCTACTTCTGTGCTCACTCACATAGCTTGAAGGAGCAGTGTCAAAAAGTCCCAAATAGTGACTCAGTAGCAAAGGTGACCATGCAGTGTTTGATCAGAACTGCAAATTGAGTTATTTGGAATAACAATAAAACATTTTACAAATAATTATGTTTATTTTTTTAAATATCCTCAATTCTTATTTCTTTTTTATTTTTATATACATTTTTTTTAATTGATAAATAAAGATACACAGAGAGAAAAGATACACTATATTTACATACATTAATACTTGACAGTATATCCATTTCTTCATTACAACAAATTACAACATTGTATACGAGGGGGCAGCAAGTTTTTGCTATTTTAACCTTACAGCCTCTTATTTATTTTCATTCATTTACTTAGCCCCTCATACATTTTCTTTAATTTCTTCAAAAAGAATAATAGACCAAACACCAACAAAACATAACAAAGAGAAAAAGAATCAAGGCAGGGGAAGGGAGGAGATACTCCACCTTCCACAGATCTATATCTTTATAAGGAGGATACGAGAATACCTAGACCAAACTTCAGCAGCAATTATTTTATATGATTCAAAGCCCAAATGTATCCCAAAGAGTCCATTTAGTTGTATCCTTGTATTTCAAATCTGTACTTACAAACTCAAAATGAATTAAATTTCTCTCCAAGAGGGGATTTTCTCCGACTTCCAGTTTGAGGCAATGAGCCATTTAGCTATCATTATAGTTTGAATTATTATGGCCAAAGCTTCAGATTTTGTTTCAGAGTGAAAAACGTGTAGTATAACCCCCTGGGGATACGGAATAATAGTTTTCCCCACAATTGCTGATATAACTAAAACATTATTTCCAAAAATGTAATATCTGAGGCCAACCCCCCCCCCCCCCCCCCAATGTGCTTTATAGAGCATTTTTGACCACACTTTCTCCAGCAGTTTTGTTGTTCTAATGTGTCTGAAAAATTACTAATTTTATCCAGGGTCCAATACCAACGATTAATAAGCTTGAAATGTATTTCTCTATACGACACGTTTTTGAGAAACTTATTTCATGTTCTAAATGCTTTTGTCCATATTTCCATGTCATAAGAGGTATTCAGATCTTTTTCCCACAACTTCATATTTATAGTTTTATTTTCCTCTTTACTATTTCCTATAATGTTGTGACATTAGCAATTATTTTTTTACACTGAGTGGACTTAATCATTTCTTCAAACAGGGTTACATTTTCTCTAAACTTCAGAGTTTTATTAAAAACTTTTAGGGATATTTTTAGGCTGTCATAGTGAAACCAATTCTTTCTTTCTAGATTATACTTTTTGATTAAATATTCTAAAGAGGCTAAGTTTCCATTAACCAGCATTTCCTTTCATCTAGTTATTCCTTTGCAAAACTAAGTATGCAAAAAAGGCAGTACTACAAATTCAGCAAGTATTTTAGTGGAAATTATGGGACTTAGTAAGGGCACTAATTTTAACTTTGGGTTAAGCTTTTTCCAAAATTAAAGACCATTTTTTACTATCAAAGAGTAATCCCTTGCACTCTTTTTGGACTGTTCCAGAAATAATAGTTGGTCTAAATTTCTTTTTTCCAGCAGAAAATTTTCTATCTGGAACCAGGGTTTCTCTTTACTGATATGCCCCCAAATAATCGCGTCAAGGTATGCTTTAAAACTGGGAAAAGATAAACCTCCCGCTTCAAATTTTCTAATCATAATATTTTTTATCAACCCTGTTTTTCTTACCTGCATTTTTCCTATTCCCATGCCCTAGACAAGCAAAGGCCTTTAATAAAATAAAACAGTGGTCTTTTAAAGGGCTACTGTAGTCCAAAACTTCCTGACGTGCATTTAAAAGAGCATGCTTATGGAATTACAAATGTTATTCTTTTCCTCGCTGAAAGTAACTTATTGATGAAAATTGATAATATTGATGAAAATTAACACTGCAGTAAGAGACAAAGGAGGCTAATGGAATCCATGTTAATTATTTTCTTATCTGAGTTGAATTAAAACCAATTGAAAGAAAAGCACAATATATGACAGTTCAGGCACACATAATGTTCATTGTCTCTTGTAACATATAAGGACAGAGGAGGTAAAAATACTTGCACACTTTCTATATAATGTTTCTACACTATAGATTAATCATGCACTTTTCATATTAAAACTATTGTTTAGTTCACCAGTAACATCACAAACACACGTGCAAACTGCAGTAAAGCAAATATTTAGCCAGAAAATATAATTTTAAAACAAAGTTTACAGTGCCTTGCAAAAGTATTCACCCCCCTTGACTTTTTACCTATTTTGTTACATTACAGCCTTAAGTTCAATGTTTTGTTAATCTGAATTTTATGTGATGGATCAGAACACAATAGTCTAAGTTGGTGAAGTAAAATGAGAAAAATATATACATTAAACTATTTTTTAGAAATAGAAACGAGAAAATTGGCATGTGTGTATGTATTCACCCCCTTTGTTATGAAGCCCATAAAAAGCTCTGGTGCAACCAATTACCTTCAGAAGTCACATCATTAGTGAAATGATGTCCACCTGTGTGCAATCTAAGTGTCACATGATCTGTCATTACATATACACACCGTTTTTGAAACGCCCCAGAGGCTGCAACACCTAAGCAAGAGGCACCACTAACCAAACACTGCCATGAAGACCAAGGAACTCTCCAAACAAGTAAGGGACAATGTTGTTGAGAAGTACAAGTCAGGGTTAGGTTATAAAAAAAAATATCCAAATCTTTGATGATCCCCAGGAGCACCATCAAATCTATCATACCCAAATAGAAAGAACATGGCACAACAGCAAACCTGCCAAGAGACAGACGCCCACCAAAACTCACGGACCAAGCAAGGAGGGCATTAATCACTGAGGCAGTACAGAGACCTAAGGTAACCCTGGATGAGCTGCAGAGTTCCACAGCAGAGACTGGAGTATCTGTACATAGTATGTACATCTGTACATACATCTGGACAATAAGCCGTTTGATCCATAGAGTTGGGCTTTATGGCAGAGTGGCCAGAAGAAAGCAAGAAGAAAGCCATTACTTTCAGCAAAAAAAACAAAATGGCATGTTTTGAGTTTGCGAAAAGGCATGAGGGAGACTCCCAAAATGTATGGATGAAGGTGCTCTGGTCTGATGAGACTAAAATTGAACTTTTCTGCCATCAAAGAAAACGCTATGTCTGGCGCAAACCAAACACATCACATCACCCAAAGAACACCATCCCCACATTGTGGTGGCAGCATCATGCTGTGGGGATGTTTTTCAGCAGCCGTGACTGGGAAACTGGTCAGAGTTGAGGGAGAGATGGATGGTGCTAAATACAGGGATATTCTTGAGCAAAACCTGTACCACTCTGTGCGTGATTTGAGGCTAGGACGGAGGTTCACCTTCCAGCAGGACAATGACCCCAAACACACTGCTAAAGCAACACTTGAGTGGTTTAAGGGGAAACATGTAAATGTGTTGGAATGGCCTAGTCAAAGCCCAGACCTCAATCCAATAGAAAACTTGTGGTCAGACATAAAGATTGCTGTTCACAAGCGCAAGCCATCCAACTTGAAGGAGCTGGAGCAGTTTTACAATGAGGAATTTGCAAAAATCCCAGGGGTAAGATGTGGAAAGCTCATAGAGAACTTTCCAAAGCGACTTGGATTGTTGCAAAAGGTGGCTCTACAAAGTATTGAATTTAGGGGGGTGAATAGTTATGCACACTGACTTTTTCTGTTATTTTGTCCTATTTGTTGTTTGCTTCACAATAAAAAAAGAAAAAACATCTTCAAAGTTGTGGGCATGTTCTGTAAATTAAAGGATGCAAATCCTCAAACGATCCATGTTAATTCCAGGTTGTGAGGCAACAAAACACGAAAAATGCCAAGGGGGGGGGGGGGGATACTTTTGCAAGGCACTGTACCTCAGTGATGTCCACTGTTGTATCCCTCCTCACCTCTCTCAATGTCTTGAGCACTACATAAAGGAAGTGGAAGGTTCCAACTGTGATAACATCGATTAGGCTGTCTTGGTAATACTTGAATAATGTTATAGTTGAAATCTTCCACTTCCTTTCAGTAACACTCAGGTGGGTGGTGGAGAGGTACAGCAGTGACCATTAATATATTAAGCTGTGTTTTTAAATGATATTTTCTGGCTAAACCTTTGATTTGCTGCAGTTTGCAAATTTATTTTTAATGTTAATTAATAGTTAACTAAAAAAAAGGTTTAACATGGTTCTGAAGTTAGCACTAAATGCATATATTGAAAAATTACAATTTTGCACATATAATACACCCCTGTGTGATACAGTTTATTCACATTGTTCTATGGACACTCATGCTTATTGTTAAATTCATGCTTATTGTTAAAAAAGGGACATAACACATGAAAGAAAGCATAACCCAAATTTCTAAATCAATAACAAAAACTCATCTTCACCTAAAGTACACTGACCTCTTAAAACAGCCTGATAATTGTAGTGCTATTGTGTATGTAACAGAAGATCAAATAGGATAATTAGATAAGAAAACAGCAATGTAGGTCAGTCCATAGTTCTTATCTGTCATTATATCTCACTCCAAGCCTTTCCATCTGAGCACAGATTAATGGCTATATCATCCTGTGCTTCAGGCACAAAAACTAGATTATAAACTTGTCAGGTCAGAGGCTCCTTACTCATAAAGAATCTATGCACAGAACAAAAGTATTGACGTGATGTGTATTGTAATTAGTGAGAGTAGTTATATGTACACAGGTAGAAATAAATGACCTACATCTAAAGTCTAATTTAGCTACATTTTACCACTAGAAAGGTTTCTTCATCTGGGGTTAATACTAATCTTATGCATGACCCCTAATTTATGGCTTCTAAAGACATACAAGGGTTAAAGCCAGACAACACATACTGAATGCTTTGTCACTGCCCGCTCAGGCCTGAGGTCATTCTGTGTAGGTTGTGATTAAAACAAAGGAATTTAGGATTTAGCATATATGACTAAACGTATTAGTAACATATTCTAAGTTATTGTTTATGCTCACTGTTTTCCAGGAAAATGCCAACTAAATATGATTAACAATGTATGCATAGAATTATTTAAAATTAGTCAGAGGCATCTGAGGGAGTGTTTGGTACTGACACTGCTATAACTGTGCCACTGAGCCAAGATTAATGATGCCACCTATAACATTGTGTGTAGTAAGTAGAGCAGGATATGGGGTGGTTGGGGATGAGAAATGGAGAGAAGAAGAGGAGCAGCTAATAAGGTTGATGTAAGAGGTGATTCGGGTTCAGAAAGGCAAGATTGGAGCAGATGAGGAAAGAAACAAGGCTAAAGATAGGTGATATTGGGTTAGCTTTAAATGTAGGAGAGAACAGGAAGAATGGACAAGGCTGTAGATTTAAATGTAGGAGAGAACAGGAAGAATGGACGAGGCTGTAGATTTAAATGTAGGAGAGAACAGGAAGAATGGACGAGGCTGTAGATTTAAATGTAGGAGAGAACAGGAAGAATGGACAAGGCTGTAGATTTAAATGTAGGAGAGAACAGGAAGAATGGACGAGGCTGTGTCTAGCTAGCAATGGAGAATTGTGAAGCTAAACAAGGAATATCCTTAAACCAAATGCGATCTTTGATCTGATTATAACTATTATTTCAAATCATTATTAGGTTCCTTCAATTCCTCTGTGTTCTTTGCAATCCCTTGAACCATGCATGATAAAAAGCATTTAGAGAGACTGCTCCATCTTAGACTGCTAGTCTGTCTGCAGCTGGAGGGGATGGTTTAACCTATGGAGCCTTATTCTGCCATTGACTACTATTGTCAAGGGGCTATTTGAAAATAACCTTTTGTAACAGATGTGAAAACAGAATATTCTCCTTCTTATTCTTATTCTTATCATATAAATGAAAGTTTTAACCCTCTACAAACTGCTTTGACAATTTAGACTATTGCAGCACTCATTTTTTCATTTAAAATATTAGAACAAGAGCTCATGATCTGCAGTTTACTGGTAGGCAATTCAGAATTAATATGTAAAGGTAATATGGGTGGTAGATATGGAAAAGCCACACACAGAAAATAAATTGTAGATTAGCAGGGATATGCATTCGACTATGTTGAGCAGTGGCGGAGCTACTGCTGGTGTAGCAGGTGCAAATCATCAGGGCTCATGACAGGATAGGGGCCCTGTGTTACTGGAGGTAAGGAAATAATCTTAGTAAATGAAGTGAGGTTGGTAGATAATTATATCATAGAAAGGTGATATGATCACCATAGGAGCGATGTGTTCATTTACCTAGATTTTTTTTGTTTTATTGGTCTCCTATGGGATGTATAGAGAAGTTGCAACCGGGCTACTAGTACCGCCACTTATGTTGAGGCTTCATCTAATCTATTTTTAGTAGAAAGAGAAATTAGCTGAATATAAAGGCCTATTTGTTCTTATCTACCATCAAATTCTATGCCTCTTTTACAGTGCATAACTTTACAACAGCAAAAGTAGTTTTGCTGTGTACTGTCAAAGATCTACATCTATAAAAGCAAAAGATAAACATACTGCTAGCAAGTCTGCGTTAGTGAATTAATTACATGTATCCTCCTTCCATTACGAATACCCAATGTCATTGTTGAAAACTGGACACCTTAAAAGATTGTGCTTGACAGATGTCATAGAGCAGTGATCACTACTATATCTCCCTGAGGGCTTTCTTCTGTCCATATAGTTGACCCAGATTTATGCCTTTTTTTTTTTACTTCACATTGACAATTATAAGCCATGTGCTTTATGTTTCAGTTATTCACATTGCAGCACTTCTATTGTTATGCTTTGTGTTTAACATTGAATAATATTTGGTTTACACAGACAGAAGCCAGAATACAATGACAATCTGAAGAAATAGTCATATTTTTGGAATGTATCTGTAGTACAGTTTCCTGTGTTTAGCTCAAACCAATTTGGCCATTGACTGGAACATACAGTTTATACTTCATTCACATCTACACAATACGTTTCTGTATTTTTGATAGCTCATTAGCTACCCCAAAGTCTTTTAGAAAAAAAAGTAGGAACAATAGAAGCTATTTATTAATGCATGTGTCCAGAATTCTGTATCCATTGCAATTCAAATAATTAAACAGAACAAAATATGGTAACTTGTGTTAAACAATATAATGTTTAATTTCTCTTAATTAGTACAGTGCAAATCACACAGATATATAACCCACTGTGTTGTGTTGAAACTGTCTGGAGCCACTGTGAAACAATTAAACATTAAGTCTGTAAATAAAAGCTTGTCTTTAACATTTTTTATAAACAAAATGTTTATTATGTTTTTAATTTTCTTCACATTATTTAATACTTCCATGTTATGGTGCTGCAGGCAAGCGCTGGGTGGATTGAATTGCTGGTTTCTGCTAACCAGTGTGGATAAATGTTGAGTGACAACTGCTTCATGCTGGTATTGTGATAATTATTGGATTACAAATAAATTGGTACTGAAAAAAATATTTATTTTGAATTGTAATACTTTTGAATGATATTGATTATTGGCTGCAATACGATCAAATCTGATAACTGAAAGTGTTGCACAACAACCTACTAGCTCATTCTGAAACAGTAAAAGAACATAATGATTATAAGCTTTCTCATGCCTTTGTTGAAATGGCGCAGGAATCGTGTATCCAGAAGACGATGAGTCTGTGATGTTTCTACATAGGCTGAACTGATTCAATACAAAGCTCCTCTTTATTTTCTATGATTGATTTCTGCAAGTTGGCATTAATGTTTGAAATCCAACTGCTATCAAATTGTACGAATCACATATATTATATTCTAAAACAGACATCTGTAAGCTATAACTATATGACACATTTGCAAATTCCTATATAAGTGTAGCTTTCATTGCCATTTCTATTCCAGGAGGAATCCTGACTTTACTCATTGTACAAAATGACAGGATTGAGTCACATTATTATGACCATATTCTACTTTTGACGTCAGCAGCGCATAGCCATTGAAATGGATTTTGGGAGACACAGAAAGTCCCCCCCCCCATTTAAGTTCTAGGGAAATGTACAGAAAATGTCCCACAAGTTAGTCAAATGCAGACTAAACCTTTTGCTAATAAACTCATACAAGGGTTTTTTGGGCTATAGTATAAACTATATAAGATACTCTGCAGATGGACAGCTCTGCGGAATATTTCAGTTTAACACATAGCTCACACCTGCTAAACCCAGACAGCTGGCTTATCCTTCAGTTAAGTGCTAAGTAAATGCTCTTGAGATTGTGATGCTGGCTACTACAGAGCAGTTGCTGTTTTGCATCTACACCTGAGATGCTATGTTTAACATACATTCTTAAGGAACTACATGGGCCTCCTGGTGTAGGTTGGAACTAGTTTCTTATCAAGCCCCATTGAAGAAGCAGGTCATGACAATTGATTGGCAGTGCTGGGACCTCTGTAAAATACAGTAAGATGGCAACATATGGAGAGATGACCATGACAGAGGTAAAAGAGATCTTCAGGCTCAGAGGATGTAACAGGACAGGGATGACTAAATCAACAATGGTAAAGGAGCTGCTCCTAAATGATGAACTATGCCTAGTAGAGGGACGTCTGGAGGAAGGGGTAAACATAATACCGGTGACCCAAACTCCAGGACCTGGTACTAGGCTGTCTGCAACAAAGGAGGAGGAAGTGTCCATATGGTACCAAAGATGGAAGGAGGTAATGCCTGCAGATTTAACCAAGGATCATCAGAGGGACCTCCAGACACAGATCATATGGGGTGCAGATGGAGTGGAGAGGGATAGGTAATGGCCCCTTCCCAGCTCCTGTGGATGGGGCATGCTTATCCCCGATAGAGACAGAGAATTTTGTGGTGCCTGGAGAGGACATTCTAAACAAATGTATGGCGTTCCTGGGGCTATGGCCAGGTCACAAGCTAATGGAATGGCTGGAGGAAGTCACCCTGGAGGCGCAATATGCTGTTTGAGTGGGACCTGTTGGGACATCTCACGTGGAGCCCTGTTTGTCATTGAGGCTGGAAGAGGCACTTTGGGACACTTTATATGGGGATCCGGGCTGTGGCTTGTGGACTGAAAAAAGACAGCTGTGTTTGTTTGCCAAGCACTGTCAAATGCTGGGACTGGAGATAGGCTCCCAGGCAGCTAGCTTACTTTGGCCTTTGATGCAGCAGGAGTTACAGCTGGAGGAGGAGTTTCCAGTCAAGGCCATCAGGAGGAGATGGTAAAAGCAGAAGGAACAGTCCTCAGTGGAACTATTGTTTTATTGGATGCCCCTGAAAAAAATCCCTGGCTTTTGGGCGGTAGGGTGGCGATGAGCAGTCACTTGAATTGGCTTTCCCCCTGGAACCATTTGAATTGGGTAAGCCAGAAAGCCCAATAGATCACCAGGGACTCAAACAGTGGACAGGGGAAAGAACAGACATGGGGAGGGGAAGAATGGTGCCACTTGTGGTCTCCTAGGCCCATGGACTGTTGTATATACCACCAGCCAGCTGTTTGTACTGACTTGGTTGGGGCCCCCAGGATTACCCCAGATTTGTTCACCACTGGATGGGCCAGTTTTTCTGGATTGTCACAGAGGTTACCCCAGGGTGTGGATTGCCGCCTGACTTCCGTACATTGACTCTCCTGCAGCTGCCAAAAGACACTGTTTATGTGCCTCTAACACTGAAGAGGAGGGGCCACTGGCCTGACTCAGAATGGATAACACCAGAGAATGTCACTAGCACTGAAAAGGAGGGGGCCCTGGCCTGACTCCAGCATGGATAACACCAGAGAATGTCACTAGCCCACTTTGCAACTCCAGCATCCCAGTGTATCCAGATGAAAGCTCAGGCTTGACAAAAGGAAACTTCTGCTCCTCAATTGTACCTATGGGACTGAGCACTGCTCCATATTCAGCAGGTCAGGAAATTTCACCGACCTAGAAGGGAAGGGCTGGACAAGGGAAGGATCCTCCCAAGGTTCTGCATGGCCTACTAGCCTGGATGTACTGTTTCCCTTGGACTACCTGGAAGGTGCTCCAGGACAGTGATCTTGATACCGCAACATACTGCCAATCATCTGATGGAGCATTGACAAGAGGGGTGCAGTTGTAATGAATGGATTTTGGGAGGCACATGGGGATACTTTGCCACCCCATTTCTTCATGCCCAGAATTTTACTGGACTATTGTGTACTGTGTATTGGCCCTGGGATTTGGGAACTTCCCTGGGTTAAAATATGATTACAATATTATATGTATTTTGGTTTATGAGTCTACTAGGTTTTGTATGGTTTAGAATGCCAGGGTTACTATGCTACTTGTGGTCATGCACAGAGCCTGGAGAGTTTGCTAGAGTAATGTGCCTAGGCCTGAGGTGATAAGTTCCTGCTCTGCACAACTCAGTGGGACATATATTGTTTATATTGTGTATGATTAGATTGTGTTTCATGTTACAGGTATTGTTGTAAATCTTATGTTGTTTATCCTGTGATTGAGGTGTGGACATGTTAGAAGTAAACCATAAGTTCTGGGAAAATGTACAGAAAATTTCCCACAAGTTAGTGCAATGCAGACTAAACCCTGTGCTAATAAACTCATACAAGAAGGTTTTGCGCATTGCGCTTTTACGCATACTAACAGGGGTTCTATGATGCACCCCAGTAATGGCTATAGTATAAACTATATAAGATACTCTGCAGATGGACAGCTCTGCGGAATATTTCAGTTTAACACATAGCTCACACCTGCTAAACCCAGACAGCTGGCTTATCCTTCAGTTAAGTGCTAAGTAAATGCTCTTGAGATTGTGATGCTGGCTACTACAGAGCAGTTGCTGTTTTGCATCTACACCTGAGATGCTATGTTTAACATACATTCTTAAGGAACTACATGGGCCTCCTGGTGTAGGTTGGAACTAGTTTCTTATCAAGCCCCATTGAAGAAGCAGGTCATGACAATTGATTGGCAGTGCTGGGACCTCTGTAAAATACAGTAAGATGGCAACATATGGAGAGATGACCATGACAGAGGTAAAAGAGATCTTCAGGCTCAGAGGATGTAACAGGACAGGGATGACTAAATCAACAATGGTAAAGGAGCTGCTCCTAAATGATGAACTATGCCTAGTAGAGGGACGTCTGGAGGAAGGGGTAAACATAATACCGGTGACCCAAACTCCAGGACCTGGTACTAGGCTGTCTGCAACAAAGGAGGAGGAAGTGTCCATATGGTACCAAAGATGGAAGGAGGTAATGCCTGCAGATTTAACCAAGGATCATCAGAGGGACCTCCAGACACAGATCATATGGGGTGCAGATGGAGTGGAGAGGGATAGGTAATGGCCCCTTCCCAGCTCCTGTGGATGGGGCATGCTTATCCCCGATAGAGACAGAGAATTTTGTGGTGCCTGGAGAGGACATTCTAAACAAATGTATGGCGTTCCTGGGGCTATGGCCAGGTCACAAGCTAATGGAATGGCTGGAGGAAGTCACCCTGGAGGCGCAATATGCTGTTTGAGTGGGACCTGTTGGGACATCTCACGTGGAGCCCTGTTTGTCATTGAGGCTGGAAGAGGCACTTTGGGACACTTTATATGGGGATCCGGGCTGTGGCTTGTGGACTGAAAAAAGACAGCTGTGTTTGTTTGCCAAGCACTGTCAAATGCTGGGACTGGAGATAGGCTCCCAGGCAGCTAGCTTACTTTGGCCTTTGATGCAGCAGGAGTTACAGCTGGAGGAGGAGTTTCCAGTCAAGGCCATCAGGAGGAGATGGTAAAAGCAGAAGGAACAGTCCTCAGTGGAACTATTGTTTTATTGGATGCCCCTGAAAAAAATCCCTGGCTTTTGGGCGGTAGGGTGGCGATGAGCAGTCACTTGAATTGGCTTTCCCCCTGGAACCATTTGAATTGGGTAAGCCAGAAAGCCCAATAGATCACCAGGGACTCAAACAGTGGACAGGGGAAAGAACAGACATTGGGAGGGGAAGAATGGTGCCACTTGTGGTCTCCTAGGCCCATGGACTGTTGTATATACCACCAGCCAGCTGTTTGTACTGACTTGGTTGGGGCCCCCAGGATTACCCCAGATTTGTTCACCACTGGATGGGCCAGTTTTTCTGGATTGTCACAGAGGTTACCCCAGGGTGTGGATTGCCGCCTGACTTCCGTACATTGACTCTCCTGCAGCTGCCAAAAGACACTGTTTATGTGCCTCTAACACTGAAGAGGAGGGGCCACTGGCCTGACTCAGAATGGATAACACCAGAGAATGTCACTAGCACTGAAAAGGAGGGGGCCCTGGCCTGACTCCAGCATGGATAACACCAGAGAATGTCACTAGCCCACTTTGCAACTCCAGCATCCCAGTGTATCCAGATGAAAGCTCAGGCTTGACAAAAGGAAACTTCTGCTCCTCAATTGTACCTATGGGACTGAGCACTGCTCCATATTCAGCAGGTCAGGAAATTTCACCGACCTAGAAGGGAAGGGCTGGACAAGGGAAGGATCCTCCCAAGGTTCTGCATGGCCTACTAGCCTGGATGTACTGTTTCCCTTGGACTACCTGGAAGGTGCTCCAGGACAGTGATCTTGATACCGCAACATACTGCCAATCATCTGATGGAGCATTGACAAGAGGGGTGCAGTTGTAATGAATGGATTTTGGGAGGCACATGGGGATACTTTGCCACCCCATTTCTTCATGCCCAGAATTTTACTGGACTATTGTGTACTGTGTATTGGCCCTGGGATTTGGGAACTTCCCTGGGTTAAAATATGATTACAATATTATATGTATTTTGGTTTATGAGTCTACTAGGTTTTGTATGGTTTAGAATGCCAGGGTTACTATGCTACTTGTGGTCATGCACAGAGCCTGGAGAGTTTGCTAGAGTAATGTGCCTAGGCCTGAGGTGATAAGTTCCTGCTCTGCACAACTCAGTGGGACATATATTGTTTATATTGTGTATGATTAGATTGTGTTTCATGTTACAGGTATTGTTGTAAATCTTATGTTGTTTATCCTGTGATTGAGGTGTGGACATGTTAGAAGTAAACCATAAGTTCTGGGAAAATGTACAGAAAATTTCCCACAAGTTAGTGCAATGCAGACTAAACCCTGTGCTAATAAACTCATACAAGAAGGTTTTGCGCATTGCGCTTTTACGCATACTAACAGGGGTTCTATGATGCACCCCAGTAATGGCTATAGTAAAAACTATATAAGATGCTCTGCAGATGGACAGCTCTGCAGAATATTGCTTAGCTCACATAGCTCACACCTGCTAAGGCCAGTCAGCTGGCTTATCAAGTGCAAAGTCAACACTCTAGAGATAGTGACCTTGGCTACTACAGAGCAGATGCTGACTTGCACATACACATGAGATGCTCTGTGTGACATGTAGGCATGCGTTCCTAAAGAACTTAAGAATGCACTTTGGCCTGATTGGTGGCTACTAAATGTTCCATCTCATGCATAGGCATGTCTTTATTGGCTCTTTAAGAGTGCACATTGTCCTGATCTTAATTTACATGTATGTTTGCACCCATTGGTTACCAAAAAATGCACAATTCTCTAAATGGTTGTTCACCACTGGAGAAACTGTATAAATATGTCCATAGTTTATAATAAAGGTTGTCAGTTTTGGTTTTCACATAAGCAAGGTGTGAGATTATTTAATGTTTGCCTGTATCCTGAGTGGGGAGTGGTCCTGTTGTGAGACCACTGGTATCCTGCCTGAATTATCATCTGCACTTGGGTGTTTCCTTATCCTGAAGCCATCTTTTGTGCCAGAGGTAATAAGAACTACAAGTCCTGCTGGAGTAGGTTGGAACTAGGTTCTTATCAAACCCCATTAAAGAAGCACGTTGTGACACTTCCCCTGCCTCCAAATTCCACAGACTTGAACCCGACTGAGCATCTGTGGGACCACCTTGATCTCCGTGTTCGCTGCATGGATGATCCACCACGCACTCTTCAGCAGCTGTCAGGTGCCCTTTAGTCTGTGTGGCTCAGATACCCTTCTCAACCTTCCAGCACCTTATTGACTCACTACCATACCGTCTGGCTGCTGTCAGTGCTGCACTTGGTGGTTATTCAGAATATTAGCTGGTGGTCATAATAATGTGACTAAACTGTGTATTATAACTGGTGAGCTCAGTTGAAAAATCCCAGGTATGTTGACATATGGAGAGAATATAGCATAGATAATTGGTTTAGTTTAATTTAACGTATATTTTTTCCTATGACCTCTGATTAATTTAGATTGTGAGTTTTTAATCTTGTAAGGTGCGTTGGGAACAAGCACTATATACGTTTGATTTTAAGCTCAAAGAAAGTATCCTCCATTTTTTGTAATGTGTTAATATTGTTTTTTTTTACTTGTACTTAAGTATAGGAGTCAAGTACAAGTATAAATTTAGGATAATAATTCATTGATCAATTTTTCTGCAGGTTAATTACCCTCATATAAAAGGATCCCCAAGCTTGCTATAAATTTAACTCAGTAAAGTTCATAATATGGCTCCTTTGTTTTCTCCCTTAGATATGAGGCTATACATAGCTAGTATTGAAACCCAAAGAAGAACAACAAGGAACATGTTTAAACCAACAGTGAACTTTTGATCTGATAATAGCTGTGAATTCAAATCAATGTTACGTTCCTTCACTTCCTCTATGTTCTTTGCAATCCAGCAAACCCTACATGATAGTTAGGTTCTATAACTTTTTCATACCATTTGAAGTTCTGTCTCATATAAGAGCAAATACAACATGGAACATGCAATATTAATAATGGTCTTTATTATATACTGTCTCTTATTCTGAAGTTTCATGTAGTGTGCAGACACATGGTCAAAAATGTCAACATACTCATAAGAACATTGCAAACCCAAGTACAATTCATGTGGATTATGGCTGATAGTCATGAAGTGCTAACATGTAACATATATATATATATATATGTTTTTTGTCACTACAGAAACAAATATGTGCTACACATTTCCACAATATGTCACGCATTAGAATATTGAGCAGCTCCTTAGAATGTTTTAGCATCAAATGCTAAATAATTATTTATTTCAGTAAAATGGCTAGTGTAATATGTAGCCAGATTATAGTAAAATGAATTTAAAATGAAAATTTGGGTAACAATGTCCCTTAATATTTGTCCCTCCACCAGTGCATGAATTTAATTCAAACTCCAATATACAGCAGCATGTTTTTGCCTTTGTTAATTGCAAATGTATTAACTACTGATTTCATCAATATGTACCCAAATAGTCCACATAAGATGTCAACAAGCGCTCCTTCACCAAGCAAACCTTTTCATTTTCCAGTAATGATTTTTTATCCATGA
Organism: Discoglossus pictus; assembly: GCA_027410445.1. Classification (NCBI taxonomy): domain Eukaryota; kingdom Metazoa; phylum Chordata; class Amphibia; order Anura; family Alytidae; genus Discoglossus; species Discoglossus pictus. The sequence goes on from CM050167.1 coordinate 203,276,586, forward strand.
GCAGTGAGGGCCTGTAAATCTATAATCTTAAAGTCCTTTTACTTTAAATGAGTTCAACATTTTCAATGAACAGCTCATAAACTAGTCTGTGAATCTCTTTACAAAAGGACTATTTCCTCCATTCGTTTTGCTGGTAATGAAATAGACTGTTTGTCTTTTTTAAATTTGTTTTTCATTATTAACTTGGTTGTTCCCTTGCATCTGTTGCACACGTGGTTCAGCAAACCAAGAGAACACACTGTGCCCAAAACGAAAAACATAATATGACATAAACAGTCTCCCCATGGATGAATCTGAGACAGGCACTTGAACCAGTAAGCTGCAGGACAGTAAGTGATTTTCTGTCTCTTGACTCTATTTCTGTCGCTTTTCTCAGAATTCAATATCAGCTACGCACTTGTGTTATTCAGCTACCTTTCAAGCTTTACAAATGTAGAAAATTCAATTTGCAGAGAGTCACAGAGTTTTATATTTTAAATATTTGTACAGATTAGCTATACATGAAAACCAGGTCTGGATTTACATCTCTGGTGTCATTCTAGATTTACATCTCTGTTGCACAATTTTCTTTATGTGCACACTCTAAGCTTTCAAAATTCTGTACACACACACAGTGTATATATGTGTACATGGTACTGATGGGTTTAGAAGAACATAGAGAGTAAATGTAATATATCAGGGTCAGTGCCCTGTTTTAACCAGGTCTTGGGAGACTTAGAAACGTAGAAATACTTTTTTCACAATTTATTATGTCCCAGCCAGCATACAAAATAAGCAAAAAACAAACAAATAAAACCTAGGTTCTTCAAACCTAGCTTCTAGTCTACTTCACTATTGCAAATAAACAGTTAAAAAAATACTGGCCTTTCTCCAGTGTCCCAACTGTACACACTTCTCTGGGTTTGACTTGGTTGTACTCCCAGGCCTCTCTGGGACTCTAGGACTTTACTACTACTTGATCATCAACTTCTGGGCTCTTGCTTCACTACAGTCCTCTGAACTGATTTTAAACTAATACTGCATGCTCTTAGCTTTCTCTCCATGAGCCCCTGCCTTCTCTAGCAGTCTGCAGCTCAGACCAGCCTTAACTGCTGTCTGTTACTCTCAGGTTCCTCATAGCCTTCACTCTTTCTGTTAGGCCAGCGAGACCTAATGGAGGAATCACAGGCGGAGCTACCGCAGGTGCAACTGGTGCAAGGCACCGAGGCCCCTGGCCACTGATGCCCATATGTACCTCCCGTGGGTCCCCTGTGGTCTCCGCACCCTGCTGTGGCCCCCTTAGCCCTTTAGTCGCCACTCTAGTCTTCTGTGGCCTATGCGGATTCCATGTGGCCCCTGCTGATTCCTGTGGCGCCCGTGGATCCCCTGTGACCCCTGCAGGTCCTCTGTTGCCCCCTCAGGCCCCACACCCCGCGGTCTCTGTGGCCCCAGTGCCTACCATGGCCCTTGCGAACCTCCGTGGGTCCCCTGCAGCCCCCTATGGCCCACAGGCCACAGGCCCCCCCTCAGGCCATGTGGGCCACTAGGGCACCCTGTGGGACCTCTTTGGCCTTCCTCAGTACCCTATGTTTCCCCTCAGCCTCCTGTGGCCCCTCACAGACCTCTATAGCCTCCCTCAGCCTCCTGTGGCCCTCCGTGGCCACCTCAGTCCTTGTGGCCCCCTGTGTTCTCCATCAGCTTCATGTAGCCCCTTGCCGACCTCTGCAGTCCTTCCTCAGCTCCATGTGGCCTCCCTCAGCCCTTGTGGCCCCCTGGTCCTTGTTGGCTCCTGTGGCTCCCCGCGGGCCTCTGAGACCCCCCCCGTATCTTTGTGGCCCCCGTAGATCTCTGCAGCCTCTCTCAGCCTTATGTGGCCCCCTCAGTCCTTGCAGGCCTCTGTGGCCCTCAGTGGACCTCTGTGGCCCACCTCGGCCTTCTGGCTTGGGGCACACTCTAGGGGTCACACTGTCCGAATATGAGCTGAATTGAAAGCCCCCAACTCTATCACAGCAGGCCAAATATCTGTGGGTGTGTTGCGGGTTCTCACTGTGCTACAATTCCAGTGAAATTCAAGTGAACAAGGCCGCAACTTGCTGCCCGAGATTCGAAATCATAACCCCTGGTCCCATATGTAAGCAGAGCAGGTCTTGCGCATGCAAGTCCGTAGCTACTGCATAGTCAGAGCCATTGATAAATGAGACCATCATCATGACGACAATCAAACCTGCGGGAACTCCTACAGGCTCACTATAGGAAACCTTGCTGTGAGGTCCCCATCATGAACCCCATGATGCAGGGATCCTCATCAGGCACCCTGCAGGGTCTCCACATTAACCCCTTGCTGCAGGGGTCCAAATTGGGACTCAGCAGCATTTAAACATTTAAAACCCCTGCCGTGGGTCCTTAAAGGGCCTGCGGCACACAAATTGGGACCTCTGCAGGGTCCCTACATTAACCCTTGCTGCGGGAGTCCTGATTAGGACCTCCGCAGCTTTTTAAATTCATATTTCCTACCTTGCAAGTCCTTAAAGGTCCTTAAAGGACCTGCTCTACAATTGTAATTAACCCCTGCCTAAAATTAACCCCATCACTTATAGGACTCTATACAAACCCCAATGAGTCTCTAATTAAACACATTAGTCCCATAAGGGTCTATATATATAAACCCTTATGGGACAATAATTAACCCTGACTTTAACACTATAAATGCCATGAGGGTCCTCCAGGATCCTCATGACACTAAGTTTAAGCACTACTCTACACTACACTATTATCCACCACAATAAACTAATAAATCTAAATTAACCGCCTCTCAGTAATTAGCCCCCTCTAAGTAATTAGTCCCCTCTAAGTAATTAACCCCATTTAACCCTCACCATACCTAATTAACCTTATCACTAACAACTTAACCCTATCTAGACCCAGTTATCCCTATCTAGTCCTTTTTAACCCTATTTTTCCCTTTTTTACACTAACTGTACCTATTTACCCCTAATTGTTCCTATTTAACCCTAACTGTACCCAATAAATACTAACTGTTCCTAATTACCCCTAACTGTACCTATATAACCCTAACTGTACCCAATAAATCCTAACTGTACCTAATTACCCCTACCTGTACCTATTTAACACTAACTGTACCCAATAAACCCTAACTGTAACCAATAAACCCTAACTTTACCTAATACAACCCTGCATCCCATTCTGATTGGCTGAAAGCATTTGTGCGTTCTGATTGGCTGAAATAACTGTCAATCAGATTTCAGCCAATCAGAACGCACAACTGCTTTCAGACAATTAGAATGGAATAAAGGGGTGTATCCCATTCTGATTGGCTGAAATGTGATTGACAGCAATTTCAGCCAATGCGAACACCCAAATGCTTTCAGCCAATCAGAATGAGATACAGAGGTGTATCCCATTCTGATTGGCTGAAATCTGATTGAAAGCAATTTCAGCCAATCAGAACTCACATTTTATTTTTAGATCTAAGCATGCGCGGCAACCTTAATTTGGAGCTCCATTAGCAGCAGTTTTTTTTATAGAAATCAGGATTTTGATGGAGGGACCTCTCCTGGCCCAGAAGAGTGAAGACTGGGGTATTGGGGATCATCTCTGGAGGGGCATTTTGGTCAGGTCAGTAAACTCATTAACCCTTTCATTTTTACAGGTTGTAAGTCTTTTTATTTTAATATTGGTTTTTATTTTATGTAATCTTTTTAATTTTTTTGTGTAAGTCTATTTTTTTAATGTTGTTATTTTCATGTAATTAGTATTTTGTTATTTTTTGTACTTACTGGGTTTTTATTTTTTGCAATGTGGGTGTTTTTATTTGTTGTACTTATTAGGGTGTTAGGGATTTTATTAGGGGGTTAGGTAGGTAGTGTAGGGATTAATAGGGTAGGGTAGAGGGGGGTTAATAGTATAGGATATGGGTTCATAGGATAGAGTAGGAGTAAATAGGATAGGGGTTAATAGGATAGGTGTAGGGGTTAATAGGATAGGGTAGGAGCTAATAGGATAGGGGTTAATATGATAGGGTAGGGGTTAATATAATTGAGGTTAATAGGATAGGATAGGGTTTAATAGGATAGGGGTTAAAAGGATAGTATAGGATAGGGATTTATAGTATAGGGTAGGGGTTAATAGATTTGGGTAGGGGTTAATAGGACAGGGTAGAGGTTAATAAGAGAGGGGTTGATAAGATAGGGGTTAATAGGATATGGGTTAATAGGGTTAATATGATAGGTGTTTATTGGGTACAGTTAGGGTTAAATAGATACAGTTAGGAGTTAATAGGATAGGATAGGGGTTAATAGAATAGGGATCTATTGGGTACAGTTAGGGTTACATAGGTACAGTTAGGGGTAATTAGATACAGTTAGGGTTTATTGGGTACCGTTAGGGTTTATTGGGTACAGTTAGGGTTTATTGGGTACAGTTAGGGGTAATTAGGTACAGTTAAGGTTAAATAGGTACAGTTAGGGTTTGATGGGTACATTTGCATAGAGTTAGGGTTTAATAGGGACAATTAGGGGTAATTAGGTACAGCTAGGGTTTATTGGGTACAATTGGGTACAGTTAGGGTTAAATAGGTACAGATAGGCGTAATTAGGTGCAGTTAGGGTGTATTGGGTACAGTTAGGGTTAAATAGGTACAGTTAGGGGTAATTAGGTACAGTTAGAGTTAAATAGGTACAGTTAGGGGTAATCAGGTACAATTAGGGTTAAATAGGACTAGATAGGGATAACTGGGTCTATATATATATATATATATATATATATATATATATATATATATATAGTGTTAAGTTGTTAGTATTGGTTAGGGTTAATTATGTATGTGAGGGTTAAATGGGGTTAATTACTTTGAGGGGGATTAATTTCGATTTATTAGTTTACTGGGTGGATAATATTGTAGTGTAGGGTAGTGCTTAGACTTAGTGTCATGAGGGTCCTGGAGGACCCTCATGGCACGTATAGTGTTAATGTCAGTGTTTATTATTGCCCCATAAGAGTCTATATAGACCCTTATGGGACTGATGTGTTTAATTAGATGCTCATTGTGGTCTGTATAGAGTCCCATGAGTGATGGGGTTCATTTTAGGCAGGGGTTGATTACAATTGTTGCGCAGGTCGTTTAAGGACCTTTAAGGACCTTTAAGGACCCGCAAGGCAAGAAATATGATTTTGAACTGCTGCGAGGGTCCTGATCGTGACCCCCGCAGCAAGGGTTAATGTAGGGACCCTGCTTAGATTTTGTCATGCGGGTCCTGGAGGACCATCATGGCACATGTAGGGTTAACCTTGGGGTGAATAGTGTCCTATAGGGGTCTATATAGACCCCTATTGGACTAAGGGGGTTAATTTTAGTCTAATGGGGCTCTGTTTAAAGCCCCATGAGTAACAGGGTTAATAAAAGGCTTATGGGGGTCTGTATTGACCCCCATGAGTGACAGGTTTAATTAAGGGATTTTGGGGGTCTCTATTGACCCCCATGAGTGACAGGACTAATTAAGGGCTTATGGAGCTCTATATAGAGCCCCATGAGTTATAGGGTAAATTAGAAGCTCATGTGGGTCTATATAGAGCCCCCTGAGTGATGGGGTTAATTTTAGGCAGGGGTCAATTACAACTGTAGCGCAGGTCCTTTAAGGACTATTTGTGTTAACATTTTTAAATGCTGCAGGGTCCCGATTGGGACCCCTGCAGCAAGGAGTTAATGTGGAGACCCTGCGGGGGTCTCGATTGGGACCCCTGCATCATGGGGGTTTACTTTAGGAGTGTGGGGGGTTAGGAGCAAACGGCATGTTTAGGGGGAGCATTCGTAATGTAAGGGTTTTAAAGCCCTTGCGAGTCCATTCTAGAACCTGTAGAATTTTGGGCTACATTTCCATTTACGGGTTTGAATACAAGTGCAGCCTTGGGGGATTGTAGCAACAGAATAGCGATTTGCGATTTAAGCCATTGTAACGCATGTGAAAGTGAAAGATCAATGGCTTTAGGAGGCTGTAGGCTACTGGTTTAACCATCACCATTTTTTCAAGGCAGTAACTCGTAACCCGTTTGGAGCCTGCAAAAATATGCCAATTGAATAGGAAATTAACTTGCAACATCACTTACTGGCTACCAGATCGCCCAAAACCTCAACTGAATACGGCTATATATATATATATATATATATATATATATATATATATATATATATATACAAATATATACAGGTATACCCCGCTTAAAGCTACCCCGTTTAGAGCTGATTCGCTAAGAGCTGTTTTTCCTGCCTTTTAATGATAAAACCTCTGATTCTCTATGGCATTGCCTCACTATAACGCTGTTTATGTCAGCCGGACCTCTTTTCATGCTCTGATTCGCTAAAATACTGTTTCTTTCTCCAAAGAAAACAGAATCCAGGATGACCCAGAAGCTTCAACATCAATAATTTAAAGTTTATATTTCTGCTTATGTTCAGTGTGTAAGTGTTATGTTTGCTGTTTCTTTAAAGTTCATATAAAACCCAAAAAGTTTAAATTTCAATTAATATATATTTTTTTTTCATGAGATCCCTTATCCCTATCTTCCCCATGTTAAACTGCCCCATTTAGAGCTGTTTTGCTTAGCGCTCCTCTTGCTTGGAACCTATCTATAGCGTTAAACGAGGTATAGCTATTTATGTATAGTAAAAAAAAAAATATAGTAAAAATAGCACATTTGTGTTCACATTTGAATTTCTAAAACAAGTTAACAAACTTGTTTCCTGCTCAGGACTCCAAGAAATACAGTTTTGCACTGCATTCTGGGAACCTGGGCAGGGACATGCAAATGTGCCCACAAAGGCTTCCCTCTTTAATCCCAATACCATTTCAAACATGGCTCCTTTTAAGCATATGCCTGCTGTATTTGTGGGAGGGGCCCTCTCCCAATGGTCAAACTATCGGGGTAGAGAACCATAGCCCTCCAAATGGAATGCCCTTTCAGACAAGTAGAATAACGTGGTGAGGGGTTGCCAAGAGGTGCCGGGTGCTACTGGACATTCAGCCTGCTCAGAGAGCCAGATAAGTCCTTGCGCAAAAGCAAGGACTGCTGATATGCCCAGGAACAGGAGCGATAGCGGATGAGGTCGCTAGTGAGCTGAAGGAATGACGAACTGCTGGTAACCCCGGGATCAGCAGCGACTGCGGAGGAGGCTACTCGAGGGAAAGCGTATTAGGCATTACATGAAAAGACATTAGCGGCAATAGACGAGAGGGCTAGTGTATGACGTAGGAGAAGGAGTGGTGCGGTGGTGCCTAGCGAAGGCTGATGTGGGGCTTGCAAGTATGATGAAGCCTATCAAAGGCACGTGCAACTATGAAAGCGTGATTGAGGTGAAGCCTAGCGAAGGCGATGTGGCTTGCCAATGTGGTTGAGCCTAGTGAATGGGATTATGAAAGCGTGATTGAGGCGGTGCCTAGCAAAGTCGAGTATAGGATTTATGGAGGTATCGGAAGTGGTGCCCAGAGAGGGCAGAGTAGAGAGTGTATATCCGGGCCAGAAACCACATGAATAAGGCATAGGGAAGCCGAAGTGCTACCTTGGATGAGGACAAGAGCATAGACAAGTAGGTTCAGGCCCAGATCTATAGAAGGAAAGAGCCAGGAAGTCTGGATAACTTACCTCAAGAGAAACCATCGCTCTCCAGCAATGAGTGCCATTTTGGGCAAGAAAGGGAGCCAGAAACTGCACAGCAGGAGGCTCTGCATAGTATTTAGGTCACAGAAGTGATGCCAGAGAAGGCCGATAGGAGAGCGTAAGAAGGTTAGAATCTTAGTAGATTGGGGCCAGAAACCAAATGAATGAGGCATAGGGAAGCAAAGTGCTACCTTGGAAGTGGACAAGGGCATATACACGGAGGTTCAGGCCCAGATCTAGAGTAGGAAAGAGTAAGGAAGTTAGGATAACTTACCTCAAAGGAACCATGGCTCTCTAGCAATGAGAGTGACGTTTCAGGCAAGCAAAGTAGTTACAAGGAGATATGCACAGATGCTGAAATGAGAGAGCTGAAAATGGTGGAGAGAAGCAAATAAACAATGAACAGGCATAGTTAGATGACAGAGCTTAGAGGTAAGCTGCAGAATGTAGAGTCAGAATGAGCAGAGCTGCAAACAACTCAAGTGAGATATCTGAAAAGGCGAAAAAACTAACAGAGCAGCAGACAGGAGCAGCAGTACCCTGCAGGACACAGAGCCAAAACAGCTGAGGTGCAAACAGGAAACAGTTATAAAGCTGCAGAGAGCCCCATCTAAGGAAGAGGCGGGGCAAGAGAGGGACTGACCGTGTATGAAGCAGCGGTGAACCCCACACTCGGTAGAGGCAGGGCGAGAGAGGGACCCGAGCACAAATATATATATATACCTCCACAAAATATATAAACTGACATATACACAGCATTCCTAAAGAGTGTGCACAGAATGAATTATACATAGCTTATCAACAGAAAAGAAAAATGATAGATACTAATTCTTTCACATTATCAACTATAATAATTATGGTAAGTGTGTAAAGCTCCATGGAAGCGTATACACTTACCACTTTCTAAGTCCATACAGAGTTGCACACATGCGCAGCTCTGTATGGACAACGTGCGCGTGCACACGCGCAGCTCGCGCCCGCACATGGTGCGCTTGCATTGCGCTGCAGAGCCAATAGCAAAAGAAGAGGAAGAGGCGGGGGGAATACACAGGGGAGAGGGGGAGCAAGACATAGGGGGGAGGAAGACACAGAGGGGGGAAAGAAAAAGGGGAGGGAGAAAAGACACAGGGGAGGGGAGAAGTGGGGGAGAATAGACACCAGGGAGGGGGAGGGAGACACAGGGGAGGGGGCAGAAGAGACACAGGTGAGGGGGGAAGAGGCACAGAGGAGGGGAGGGGGATAGAGACACAGGGAAGGGGAGAGGGGGAAGGGACACGGGGGGAGAGATACATGGGGAAAGAGAGATAGGGGAGAGGGGGGAGGAAGACTCAGGGTAGATGGGGAGGGAGACACTGGGGATGGAGGAGGAAGACACAGGAGAGGGGAAGACACAGGGATGGGCAGAGGGGGAAGAGAAACAGGGGAGTGGGAAGGAAGACGCATGGGAGGGTAGAGGGCTGGGGAAAGACACAGGGGAGGGGAGAGAGGGGAAGTGACACAGGGAGGATGGAGAAGAGACATAGGGGAGAGGGGGGGAAGAGACATAAGGGATGGTAGAGAGGGAAGAAACACAGGGGGGGGTAGTCAAAGGCGAGGGGAGAGGGGGGAAGACACAGGGGAGAGGAGAGGGGAAAGAAACCGGCACATGGTGCGCTTGCATTGCGCTGCAGAGCCAATAGCAAAAGAAGAGGAAGAGGCGGGGAGGAAGACACAGGGGAGAGGGGGAGCAAGACATAGGGGGGAGGCAGACACAGAGGGGGGAAAGACAAAGGGGAGGGAGAAAAGACACAGGGGAGGGGAGAAGTGGGGAAGAATGGACACCGGGGAGAGGGGGGGGGGGAGAAACACAGGGGATGGGAGGGGTGAAAGAGACACAGGGGAGGGGGGGAGACACACAGAGGGGGGGAGGGGGATAGAGACACAGGAAAGGGGAGAGGGGGAAGGGACACAGGGGGGAGAGATACATGGGGGAAAGAGACACAGGGGAGAGTGGGAGGGAGACACTGGGGATGGAGGAGGAAGACACAGGGGAGGTGGAAGAAACAGGGGTGGGGAGAGGGGGAAGAGACACAGGGGAGTGGAGAGGGGAGAAAGACTCAGGGAGGGGAGGGTGACACAGGGGAGGGGGAGGAAGACACAGGGGAGAGGGGGAAGAAGACACAGGGGAGGGTAGAAGGGTTGGGAAGGACACAGGGGAGGGGAGAGAGGGGAAGTGACACAGGGTAGGTGAGAGGTGGGAAAGAGACACAGGGGAGATGGGGAAGAGACACAGGGGAGAGGGGGGGTAGAGACATAAGGGACGGGAGAGAGAGAAGAAACACAGAGGGGGAGTCAAAGGGGAGGGGAGATGGGGGAAGACACAGGGGAGAGGAGAGGGGGAAGAAACACATTGGAGGGGAGAGGGGGAAAAGACAAACGGGAGGTGAGAGGGGGAGACACAGGGGATGGAGAATGGCAAGAGGCATGGGAGGAAGAGACACAGGGGAGGGGAGAGGGGTGAAGAGACACTGGGGAGGGGAAGAGACACGGGGGCAGGGGAGAGGTGGGGAAACGACACAGGGGAGAGGGGGAAGAGACACGGGGTAGAGGGGAGGGAGAGACACTGGGGAGGGAAGGGGGGAGAGACACATTGGAAGGGGGAGACACAGGGGAGGAAAAGGGGAAAGAGACAAAGGGCAGGGGGAAGAGACACAGAGGAGGGGAGGGGGATAGAGACACAAGGAACGGGGGAGGGGAAAGGGACATGGGTAAAGATACATGGGGAAGAGACACAGGAGGGAGGCTGGAGGAAGACACAGGGGAGAGGGAGAGGAGACACAGGGGAGAGGGGGGAAGAGACACAGGGGAGGGGAGGAAAAGACACAGGGGAGGGGAGAGGGGGAAGAGAGATGGGGGAGACACAGGGGAGGAGAGAGGGGGGAAGACACAGGGGAAGAGACATGGAGGAACAGACACAGGGGAGGAGAGAGGGGGTAAAGAGACACAGGGGAGGGGGAGAGACACAGGGGAGGGAGGAATGAACATACTGCTTCTCCCCCACACAGTCACCCAATATTACAGATACATACACCTCCCCCACAATTTATTGATACAAAATATATGTATTGACAATTTTTTGATAAATATACAGTTCAGACTGTCTCATTCTATAGAGATATACAAATAGCTTCTTCACTACTAGAGAGCTAAATAAAATATATTGCTCCTCCGCTGTCTCTGTATATGTACAAATACCTAATATTCCTCCATACTAGACAAATAAATAAAATATATTGTTTCAGCGTCCCCAATCCCCACAATATAAACATGTAGACACTGTGCCCGAAAAACTGCGGATATATACATAAAGTACCTTCATACACTATATACATAAATACTAGCTACAAAAAACAAAAGATAGCAAGGCCTTCTAATATAAATATACATATACAGTAACACAAATAGACACAGAATTATGTTTCATAGCATAGTGCTTGTGGATGATAAAAGCCCCAGTTATATGTATATTTTTCATTTAATACTCACCATTCCCCTACATGCAATGAAACGCTGTGAACTGCAGTATTCCTTATTTTACAGTCTTAAGTAGGAAATGAGTAACTCTTCACATGGAAGCTCTTCTAGGTGTCTGCCTAGCCAACCTAATGAGAAATCTGAACACTGTCAGGGCCGGATTTACATCTGAAGCACCCAAGGCTCTTCAAGTTCTGCCCCCCCTGCCCTCACCATAGGCTCATATGTAATATTAACATTCGTGTTAAGTAGCCCAGAAAGGTCATGCAGGCCAGCTATGCATATGCCATAAAATGTACACATAATAATATAATAATTTGTATGTGGACTGCACATAGTATACGTATATAAATAAATGTATGTGTGTAGATGTATTGATACTGTAGCTAAATAGATAGATAGACATATTGTTACTTACATATATTCACATATTTCAATCATACACAGATTGATTTTTTAGCTATTTAATTACATCGAGAATGTTTGTGGAACAATATACTCTATATTATGAAGTGCGAACAACTAATTGAATGTATCAGTGTCCTATTGGGAGCTTTAGTATTTACCAGCATTTCTGAAAGCCAAAGGAATATGTACAGTACTGGTATTCACATCTTGGACCACAGTAAAATTACCACTGAAATTAAACAAACAATTATTCTTATAAATTATTATTATAGGAAGCTGTTCAATACAGCTTTTCAATAACAGAGATTATCTGTTGTGTGCACTGGCAGGGGTGAGGCTCATGTGTAATCAATGCTTTGGCTGGTCTGATAGTTATCTAACTTTATACTCTTCCTGCACTTCCTGCTCTGTGGTCTTCCATACATGCAGTTTGATGTCTCACACAGAAAAATGTCAGCTCTTTGACCTTTCCAAGAACACTGTTATCAGAATAGTGCATTGCATTGGAACTGTGGGAATTGTATTTCTTTTGTCTGCAGTTGAACTAATTTATGCTATCACATGACTAAACTTTCTAGTCTGCTATTTAAAGAACAGAGTTAGTGTCTTGATGAGCAGAATATTTCAGCCAATCAGAAAAGAGCTTTTTAATTGCTGCTTTCATGGTGAGTTCTTGTAAGAAGCACTGTGTAAACCACAAATACCTGCTTGAAGCCTGTTCTAAATCAGTTTTCACTGCAAAAATATGGAACCTACCGCAATCAGGCACCCCTAGGCACCTGCCTACGCTGCCTAATGGTAAATCCAGTCTAGGCATCTTCACAGGAGGTCATTAATGTCTGGAAAAGTTAATTGTTAAGGTGAGGCTAGTATAATATTTTACCTCCACAGTTGATATCTTGGACAGCTGGAGTTTTTTTGTTTAACACCTTTGGAAAATCTATCAAACCACTGACAAGCCAGGAGAGGACAGAGACTAAGCTCACACAGGACAACTTTACACCTGTGCCTGAAAAAAAACTTTATAATCTTTTGAGGTCTTCCTGTGTGAGTGTATGTTGATTCACTTACTTTTGTTTTAAATAGAAATATTTTTTTACACTATATGAGGTGATTTGCACTTCCTTTCTTAACCCATATATAATAAATACATAAAATCAGTCAATCAATCAATCAATAAACATGAAATGAAATATCCCCATGGCAGTTCACAATGGCCTCCATTCAATGGCTCCTATAAGAAAAGAACTGGGTGAAGTTCACTCCTAAATCACTACAGAGCTATCACACATGTAAATCTAATGTGCCATCTGAGTGCTTGAAATATCCCTAATATCCTAAGTCCCAAGTGCCTGCCTCATAATTATTTTAAAAATCACTACAACATTGTTCCTGCAATGATATACAACTCGCTGAAGTTTACTCAGAAGTTTATCTAAGTGCTGTCAACCATTGTAAATAAAAATGTCTCATAGAGGCCTTTACTAATCAAATCCAACGCGATATAGAAGCTAACACCTTAATTGTATCAGATTTGAAGCTTGTTTACTCAAATCCGACACAAATAAGAAGTTAATACCAATACCTCCCATGAGCCATGGTGTCCTCAGGACCCCCTAAAACCTGCTGTCTCCTATGAACCTGGGTATCCCTGGGATCCCCCCTTAACACCTATAACCCCTATGAGCCTGGGAATCCCTGTGAGCCCCCCTCAATAGTCACTACCCTCTATGAGCCTGGGCATACCCGAGATCCTCCATCAATAACCGCTACCCCAGGATTCCCACATTTAAAGTATAACCTTGTGGGGTTTTATGGTCCCCCGTGATATGAAATATTAACCTGTTACTATGGGGATCTCTATGGACCCCTATGGTAAACTAAAGTATCTGGTAACAGGGTTCATTTTATGTGTCATGGGGGTGCATAAGAACCCCCATATTTATAGAAGAATATACCATGGAGTATGTAGGGACAACCATGTTATAGGGGTTAATATTAGTTGTGATGGGATCCTTAAGGCCCACCATGGTTATATTTAGATGGGGGATTCCCAGGGGATTTCGAAGCTCATAGAGGGTAGCAAGTCATATACATAAATGTCATAAACACACTGCATTCATTTTTATTATTAATTATATAGATAGACAGACAAATGGAAGAATGTTAGCGCTAGTGTCGTGTGTTCACATTAGTGGGTACCATTGCACAGCATTGCTATGGAGAATGCTAAGATTCAAACCCGGAGGCCCCAATTTTGCAATCCTTAATTTCTCAAAATACAACTGGAGATGTCTGGTAGTATGTCGTAAACAAGACACATTTCCTTATGTATTTGGAGGAAGTGGGAAATATAGAAGATTATATAAATTGTGTAGGCTATGGTACTGTCATTACCTACTAATTACTAACATAAGTAGAATATTTTATCTTTGCTAGTATGCTACTTATAATAACAACTTTTCTTCAAAGATATATAAATGCATTTTCCAATCAGTGAACATAAAAGAAAATGTGATATGGATTTCTTTATTTACATATATATTTCCATGCAGACACACTTTTGTATCATCTTGTAATTATCTCCTACTTCATAACATTACATCTACTGTGCTCTAGCATTGTGCAGTCTGAATGATTCACTTCCTTATGAATATCTGGAATGTATTAATGTAATTAATTAATTTCTACATTGGCTCTAGCTCTGTTCCTATTAAACTGCTATGTAATCTAATATCTCATGAGTATTACTCCCATCTGCATATAATAACAAATTAAAAGTTTGAAACAGATGGATATGGGTGTTGGTTTGACTTTATTTATCTCCAAAGCTGATTAAGTTAAAATACAAGAACAATGCTGTGCGTCGCCAATTCTTTTATCTGAGTAAAAAAGGGTGCTATGGAATTTACCAACATATATTTTCTATCCTATAATAACAGAGCCTTATTTATCCAAGTAAATTGGAACTGACATAAATGGCACTAATAATCAGGAGTTTGTAAAAAGACAAATAAAAAAAAAACATTATCTCCCACTCTTGGGAAAGACCAAATACAACTGGATTAACACTTGTACTTTTCATACTTGATTAAAGGGCCATGGAAGTATATAGTATGTCTTGGTAATGGGCAAAATGCTTTTAGAAATTGTAAAATAAATACAGCTTTTCATTTGTAACTATTAAATCCATTCTCCTTATTGGCGGAAAACATTTGATTTTTGTTTCTAACAGAATTAGAACCTAGGAGAAATGGGTGGAATCTTGGAGTCATTACTATTGAAAGCTGTCACTGTGAATTACTCTTAAGAATTAGGAATACATGTAAGATCAAATCCTTCCCTTTCATACTCCTGGCCAACTAGCTGTTCAAGAAGGAAACGCCCATGTCGCAAGCATGTGTTAAATTTAGAATAAGTTCAGGCTGTTAGTTTACATAGCCTTTAAGTAAATATATATATATATATATATATATATATATATATATATATATATTTGTTTGTCTTTGAAATTCAAGCCGTAAATGCGGGTCCTCGCGAAGTGATGGGCCGCATTTGCGATGGTGGAGGCTCCAACGTCGGCTGTGTTTGTCCACAAATGCGGACCCTCGCAAAGCGAGGGGCCGCATTTGCAGTGGTGGAAGGTCCAACGTCGGCTGTGTTAACACACACACGCACGACTTTAAAAAAAAAAAACCTCAAAGGCGCCTCACAGGCACCTCACACGCGGTTAACACACATACGCACGACTTAGAAAAGAATACACTGCGTCGTACACATAAAAACCAACTGCGTCCCTCGCAAAAAAATTACGGCTGTCTCGCAAAAAAATACGCCCCCAAAACGACCCATTCCCAACACGCAAAACCAGAAGACAACGGCGCGCATGAAAACATCAGAAACACAAGAAATAAACACAACAAACACATAAAACCCTTATTTACAGCAAGGGGGGGCAACCGGCAACTCGAAAAGTTAATTTACATGTCCATTTAAGTCCAAAAAAACGAGTTTAAACTGCCGAAAATCAGAGAAAAAATGGACGAGGAACAAAACGAAAACGAGGCTACAGACGTAACTATACTACAGTGACTCGCAAAACTGAAACAACACTACAGTCAACTTTACGAGGTACGTAACACATACTATGCGGCACTTGCTACACTGATATTAAACACCATTTTGAAAACTACTACGCATAAAATGGCGGATGGAGCGCAAATTGGAAGCTGGAACGCAAATAGTGCATGCATATTGCGTTCTAACGGTCTGAGGCACTTGAAAGTTTATAAATACTGCCTACTTTCCAGAAATTTCTATATTTCTACTCAGGTGATGAACGGAGTGACTGCATAGTTAACTGCTGCTGTTACTTGAGAAGAGAATTGTTTCCTAATTTCCTACTTTACAAGCAAATTACAACTGAGAGGTAAGCTATAATATATTACATTTTATTATCAAGACAGGACAAAAAAAAAGCAACTTTAACTATGAAAATATGATTCATGTATAGTGACATGTGACACGCACATTTATGTGTATAGCCCCTACATCAAACTAATCTTAACCCAAACTAATTAAACAAGTATATTTAAATGACATAAAAATTTAAAAAAACTTTCACTATTAAAATATGATTCATGTATAGTGATATGTGACACGCACATATATGTGTATCATGTATAGTGACATGTGACACACACATTTATGTGTGTAGGCCCGAAAACAAACTAATTAAAGAAGTATATTTAAATGACATTAATTTATTGTAATTCAATATATAACCTAAAGCTCAATCTTTCTCCTTTTTTTTACTATTCAAACAGACTCTGCATCAACAGCGTCACTCAAGAATTTGCACCGTGCATTGTGAACCACAATCCCTTTTAAAGAACACAAAGAAAGAAGAAGAGGTAAGATAGAAAAATACATTACATGCTTAAAAAGACCATGCTTTGCTAAATCAAAAAGAACAAATATACAATTAACCATTTCACGTTCTTTTTCAAACAGACACTACAAGAAGACCGGCGGATTAAGACTGGCAGGAGGGGACCCTCTGTCATTCGACACTTCAATCAAGGTAAAGTATAACAAGTACAAAAAATAAATGAACTATATATGTTTAATGGCTGCCAATATAACAAATGCAGCAACCAAAAAGTGGTGAACACAAAATAGGATAATGCTAAAAACATAGCCATAATATCAAAAATAGAAAAAACATTCATTTTCACTGTAGAAAAAATTAAACCTTTATAAAAAAGACTAATTAAGCAAATCAAGTATGCAACATATGGTAGACACAAATAGGATTGTACCAAAAATCAAACAAACAAATAGCAAAGTAAATTAATATTCTTCTTTAATGTTTAAGAACCTATAAGCCTTACAAAGAAGCCTAAATAAGGATACCAAAAGTGGTGGACACAAAATAGGATTGTACCAAAAATCACACAAACAAATAGCAAAGTAAATTAATATTCTTCTTTAATGTTTAAGAACCTATAAGCCTTACAAAGAAGCCTAAATAAGCATAGCAAAAGTGGTAGACACAAAAAAGGGTTGTACCAAAAATCACACAAACAAATAGCAAAGTAACCAGACCATCGGATGAGGACTTTCAACAGAGGACCAGACCATTGGACGAAGACTTTCAACAGAGGACCAACAAAGATTCTGCTTGAAATCACACTTCAACCAAGGTACAGTATAACAAGTAAAAAAAGAGAAAACTAAATAAACATGTTTGCTCTGCATCCATGTCAACAGAAAAAAAAAAAGAACAACCACCACTAACTATAACTTTTACCAAAATATAACTGACACATTTCTCATCTACCTCTTATTTGTCTTTTATGGACAGTAATGTTTAACAGTAAATCCAAACTTCAATGTAGCCAGAACAAAAAAAAATTGCATAGTCCACAAAAGGCTCAAAACACAGGCTCAATAAAATTCGTCATTCTAAATTCCCAGTCCTAATGTACAATATTAAGTATAAAACCTAACCACACACATAAAATACAATAGTACTACAAATAGTACTAACACCCAAAAAACAACAATAGAAACATTTTCAGACACCCAACAAATAAGCCTTGAAATAACATTTAAAAATACTATTATAACAATCCCATGTACAATAAATTACAAAGACTAATTTATGCCCTCTACTATCCCTATAAGCCAAAAATAAAAAGCATAGTCCAGAAAAGTCTCAAAACACAGAGTCAATGAAATTTGTCATTCTAAATTACCAGTCCTAATGTACAATATTAACCATACAACGTAACCATACACATAAAATAGAATAGGACTAAAAATAGTACTAACAACAAAAAACAATAGAAACATTTTCACAGCCCCAACTTATAAGCCTTTAAAGAAAATATAAAAATACTATTAGAACAATCCCCTGTACGATAAATTACAAAGACTAATTTCTGCCCTCTACTAGCCCTATAAGCCAATAGTACAACAAACAAAAAAAATTAACAAACCAAAAAAATACACCTACTATATCTACAAGAAACTATAGTGTAATTACCTTGAGAATGCTACGCATGTAAGACAAAAAATACAACCTGCGACAGAAAGTAAAAGCAAAAAGATAAAAAAATAAAAAACACTTATTTAACAGTACTAAGAAAGTACCGCTACAATCAACTAGAATCACATAGATACAAACTGTTGATAAGAATTGTTTGTAAAAACAAACGTAACATCTGAAAATAAACTAATGATACATAATTTTTTTTACAGATTAACATGGCTGATAACGAGAGTAAACAAGAAAAGAGAAGACGGCAAGCTAGAGAACGACGACAGAGAGCAGACAGCCAGCAGACACAGGAGCAGAAGGAAATTCGACGAGAAAAAGAACGCAAAAGACGTGCAAGCAAAAGACTATCAGCTGCACAAACTAAAGATACGCCAAAAAAAACTACCAAGCAAATAAAGCATTTAGAACCTGTTCCTCAAACATCAGATGACATTTTACCTGAAAAAATAAAAGAGATACCAAAAAAAGCCACAAAAAAAACAAAGCATTTAGAACCTGTTGCTGAAACATTACATGACATTTTAACTAAACCATTACAAGATATACCATGAAAAGCCACAAAAAAAACCCAAAGCATTTAGAACCTGTTGTTGAAACATTACATGACCTTTCACCTGATGAATATGAAAGTCAAACTGCTATATGCTTTGCAAATTGTCCTTTACTCAAGTCTTTAGCAGTAGAGGTTCATAGTTGTGGGGACATGACTACTCAATGTCAGTTTTGTGAGGCTTATTATTTTAAACAGGAGAGACCCAGAGATGGCCAATTTATTAGTTGCTGTCAAAAAGGCAAGTTCAAACTTCCAGAAAGAAAAGAATTTCCAATCTATTTACAAAACATTATGACTGAACCTACTTTTCCAAACTACAAGAATTTTAAGACAAACATAAGATCCTACAATAGTGCCACATCCTTTGCATCTATGGGGGCAAAATTAGCTGCTAATGTACCAGGACATGGTCCTTACTGTTTTAAAGTCCAAGGCCAAATTTATCACCGTACTTCCCATTTACACCCATAGGAATTAGAGAGCAAAGAAAATTCACTCAACTATATGTCCTAGATACAATAGAAGCTGTTGACCAACGTATGCAGATGGAAGAAAATAAAAAATGCTTACCCAGTGTTTTTATAGAGCTAAATAACATTATGGACAATAACCCCTACTGTAAAGCTTATAAAAAATTGTCAGAAGTAGAAAATGAACAACAACTTCATGCACAAAGACATCAATTACCAATGCCCAAGATTTATATGGTGCTTAAAAGAGACAGACATACTGATAAACGTTGTTATAACTTGCCAACATCAAATGAGGTTGCAATGGTGTTTCAAAATTATGAAGGAGAACCACCATTTCAAAGAGACATTAGAATATATCCCAGAAATGAGGAGCAACCATTCATTAATATGAGTATCTTAAGTCCAAATTTAGATCCAATGACATATCCCATTTTTTCCCACACGGAGAAGCAGGTTGGCAACCAAAATGAACACTTCCCAGTTATCCAAATGCTAAAGCCAAAGTCCGAAATAATGTTTCTATGCTTGAATTTAAAGTAGCTCAAATTGCCATTCGAAATACATTTAATCCAATTTTATGTGGTGGAAAACTAACACAACAATGGATTATTGATTAATATTTGCAGGTTGAGGCCAATAATTTAAACATTATAAAATATCAACAAGATAAACTACGTGTAGAACAATATTCGGGACTAATGGACTATGTTGCTGACGTGGCTACAAGCAGAGACATGACAGCTGGCAAAGCCATCATTTTACCATCTTCCTTTCAAGGATCTCCTCGCAATATGAGAGAAAGATACAATGATGCTATGGCTATTGTCACCAAATTTGGCAAACCCGATTTATTTCTTACATTTACATGTAATCCACAATGGCCAGAAATTACACAAAATGTACTTCTTGGACAAAGTGCTTCCGATAGACCAGATTTCGTAGCCAGAGTTTTTAAGATTAAATTAAATGAATTAATATGTGACATCACTATAAGTCAGTTATTTGGCAAATGTCTTGCTTATGTATCTACCATTGAATTAAAAAAAAAAGAGGCCTTCCAAATGCACATCTTCTGATAATACTTCAAGAAAAAGATAAATTAGATACTTCTGACAAAGTGGATGCAGTCATTGTTGCTGAACTACCAGATCCAGAACTATATGGTAGACTATATGAGATTGTTACTCATTGCATGATTCATGGACCCTGTGGTGATCTTAATCCACAATCACCATGTATGGAAAATAAGAAATGTTCCAAAGATTTTCCAAAAGATTATAGAGACAAAACCTATGCCAATTGTGATGGATATCCACTTTATAAAAGAAGAGAAGGAGATAGTGCCATTAATCGTGGAAAAAAAGTTGACAATAGATACGTAGTACCCTACAATCCACATTTACTCATGAAGTATAACGCCCACATCAATGTAGAAGCCTGAACTTCTATCAAATCCATTAAATATGTCTACAAATATATTTACAAAGGCTATGATGCAGCTACTGTAGTCGTCAAAAGTGCAGACAACCCTGAAAGTAGTGAGTTAGTACATGATGAACTTGCATCTCATGTAGATGCTTGCTATGTCAGTGTGCCAGAAGCTATGTGGCGGCTTTTAAAATTTGAAATGCATGATAGATCCCATGCAGTATATAGATTAGCAGTACATTTGCCAAAAAGACATTTAGTGTATTTCCATGCTGGAAATGAAAGTAATGCATTGGTCCAAAGTGTAGATCGTCACACTACACTAACTGCATGGTTTGAATTAAATTCCACAGATTCACAAGCAACACAATTCTTATATATTGAAATTCCATATCACTATGTTTTTGTGAATGGATTATGGAGACCGAGAAAAATATTGCAGAGGCAATAAAATAATCCCAAGAATTTACACAGTCAGTCCAAGAGATGTTGAACGTTTTTGCTTACGGATATTACTTTTAAATGTTCCTGGAGCACAAAGTTTTGAACACTTAAGAACTGTTAATGACATAGTATATGAATCCTTCCATTTAGCTGCAAGACATACAAACTTACTAGCTGATGATACAGAATGGGAAAGATGTTTAGAAGAAGCAGCACAATGTCAAATGCCACGGCAGATGAGAGAACAATTTGGATTTGTTTGTATCTTCTCAAATGCTCCAAATGTATTAGCTTTGTGGGAGACATTTAAAAGTAATATGGCTGAAGACTTTATGCGACGATACAATGAACCGATTGCACACTTAAAAGCGTTAATGGAAATCCAAGAAGTATTTTTAACTCATGGATTAAGTTGTGCAAGTTTTAATTTACCTGATCCAGGTCTTATAGATGACATAAACTTTGAAGACTATGACATTCAACTACAAGTAGAAATAACAGAAGAAAGACTTGCAACTTTAAATACG
The DNA here is from genome assembly GCA_027410445.1 of Discoglossus pictus. Classification (NCBI taxonomy): domain Eukaryota; kingdom Metazoa; phylum Chordata; class Amphibia; order Anura; family Alytidae; genus Discoglossus; species Discoglossus pictus. Next base: position 203,298,147 of record CM050167.1, read on the forward strand.
TTATAATTGCAAGCATTTAATGCCATTAAAAATGCAATAGATGATGACATGGTGACAGAGCGTTATTTCTATCTTGATAGACCTGGCGGATCAGGAAAAACTTATCTATATAATTTATTAATGAGTTCTGTACGAGCAGAAGGTCAAATAGCACTGGTGTTTGCCACTACTGGAATTGCTGGAGTTTTGTTAGAAGGTGGAAGAACTGTACATAGTGGCTTTAAACTGCCAGTGCCTATTTTAGAAACTTCTGTGTCAGATATTCGCATGACATCATTACAAGCAAAGAAATTAAAAAAATGTAAATTAATTATAATAGATGAGGCCACAATGATGTCATGCTATGCCCTCCAATGTATTGACCATTTGCTTCGTGAAGTCATGGATAATACTTTTCCATTTGGTGGAAAGGTAATGTTGTTAGACAAACATTACCTGTCGTTGTGCATGGAAATCGAACTGACATTACCGAAACCTGTATAAAGTCAAGCACACTATGGAAACATTTTACCCATCTTCAACTGCAACAATACATGAGATCAGAAGGCCAAACTGATTTCAATGATTGGCTTATTAAAATTGGAGAAGGCAGAACAGAAAAAATACCACATTTACCTGACAACACTGTAGAGATCCCACCTCATATGATTTGTCACCAAGATATTATATCGGCTATATTTGAAGGTAGCATAAATAAACAGGAATATTCGGAACTTGCCAACCAAGTCATAATAACGTGTAAAAATAAGGATGCATTAATCCTCAATAATGAAATCTTAAAAAAAATTAATGCACCACAAAGAAATTATCACAGTGCTGATTCTGTACTTGCTGATGACAATGAAAGTCAGGCTAACTTTTCTACTGAATTCATAAACTCACTAACTCCTTCTGGAATGCCACCACATATTTTGCAGCTAAAGAAAGGTGCAATTGTCATGTTACTGCGAAATATGAACCCCAAAAAAGGCCTATGCAATGGGACAAGATTAATTGTTCAACAATTAAAGGACCATTTTATAGATGCTGAAATTTTAACTGGTACCCATAAAGGAGAGAGAGTTTTCATACCAAGAATAGATTTAGCACCAAGTGAAAGTAGTCTCCCTTTTATACTTCAAAGAAGACAATTTCCCATTATTATGGCATTTGCCATGACCATTAATAAATCACAAGGTCAAACGTTCAAATCTGTGGGTATTTTCTTGGAAGAACCAGTATTTGCACAAGGTCAATTGTATGTTGCGTTGTCACGTTGCAAAAATCCACAGGCTATTAAAGTTTACATTGAAAAGAATGAAAGTCAAGGTGATTTATTAGAAAATGGACGTAATTTTACTAAAAACATTGTCTACTATGAAGTACTATAACTTTTCATTAAAGAAATAAAACCCATGCAAAACAAATTTAAAAGCTTTGAAAAATACAAAACAATAAACAATTCAGTCATAATTAATGGAAGTACTGTTTATGTATGATTCGCCTCACAAAACACTTGCCTTGCATTATTTTTACAAATTATGTTAAAATGTTAACTATGTTACTGTTTCTAATGTTACAAGTTTCAAAACAATATTTTCAAGGTCATTACTTAGACTGATAAGAAAGTTCAAGTTTAAAAAAATATACTTTCAAGTTCTTTACTTCAACATATTACAAAGTTTATGTTAAGAGCTCAACCACGTTTTAAGTCACAATGTAAATATTGTCTCTTATGTTAAGATTACTCCCTGGATTAATGTTTATGGCCAGTTCATGGGGTCAGGAAGGAATTAATTTAATTGGGTACGTTTCAAGGAGGGTTTTTACTGTTGCCTTCCTCTGCATTTAATGTATATTGAAGTTAACAATTATTCAGATAGAAATTGCATGTTAAAAAAACATTACCTCAAGTTTACAATACGGATTAGTTTAAAGTTCAACTGTTTTTACATTCAAATGTTAATACTTTTAATACAAAATTATGTTAAAATATTAATTCACTATGTTACTGTTTATAATGTTCCAAGTTGCAAAAATGGTTTTTCAAGTTCCTTAGTTATACAGATAAGAAAGTTCAAGTTTCAAAAAATATTATATCAAATTTCTTACATAAATATATTACAAAGTTCATGTTAAAATTGGGTACGTTTCAAGGAGGGTTTTTACTGTTTGTCTTCCTCTGGATTAAATGTATATTAAAGTTAACAATTCTTCAGATAGAAATTGCATGTTACAAAAACCATTACCTCAAGTTTACAATACTAATTACTTTAAAGTTCAACTGTTTTTACATTCAACTGTTAATACTTTTCATACAAAATTATGTTAAAAAATGAATTCACTATGTTACTGTTTATAATGTTCCAAGTTCAAAAAATGTTTTCTCAAGTTCCAAAGTTACACAGATAATAAAGTTCAAGTTTCAAAAAATATAATTTCAAGTTTCTTACTTAGATATATTACAAAGTTCATGTTAAAATTGGGTAAGTTTCAACAAGGGTTTTTACTGTTTGCCTTCCTCTGGATTCAATGTATATTGAAGTTAACAATTCTTCAGATACAAATTGCATGTTAAAAAACCATTACCTCAAGTTTACAATACTGATTAATTTAAAGTTCAACTGTTCTTACATTCAAATGTTAATACTTTTAATACAAAATGCTTTAAGACTTATTGTTCACCAACAGAACATTTTACAAAATTAAACATGTTTAATATCACAATACTTACAAGTGTCAAATATGTATATTAATAACTAAACAACTTTCCAAACATACACATCTCATTGCCATCATTTTTTGAAGGACAAGTCGCTAGTATTATTATAACTATTGATTTCTTTTCTCGGTCAAGTGAAATAAAGAAACAAAGAAACTGAAGATCTCCAAACAAAGCAGGATACAGCCAGGATACAGACACGTTTAACAAAACCCATTGATTTTCTTCTCTTCTTTCGTGTCTTTTAACAAACAACTTGCTATTTCAAATAGAGCATCACTGATTAACACTATTGCAGTATACAGTAACATTTTTATTGGACAACATTTTATTTTGATTGACAAGTTTTAAAGAGATGTAACTAAAGTCAAAAGCAATACTGATTAGATTTTACAAAGTATACCTATACACACAAAGTTGTGCAAGGTAATTAAATAAGATAGTGATGTGCTTTCCCTCCAAAGGGATTTACAAAAAATTGAGGAATGGGCATCTAAATGGCAGATGAGATTTAATACAAATAAATGTAAAGTTATGCATCTGGTGAAGAAAAATAGCCATGCAATTTATAATCTTAATGGAGCAAATCTAAGTGTATCAGATATTGAAAGGGATTTGGGAGTGCTTGTGGACAACCGCCTAGGTAACAGTGCTCAAAGCCAAGCAGCAGCTGCAAGGCAAATAAAATATTAGCATGTATTAAGAAGGGTATAGAAGCCAGGGAAGCAAATATAATTCTGACACTATACAAATCTCTAGTACGCCCTCATTTGGAATATGGAGTACAATTTTGGGCACCACTTCATAAAAATGACATTTTAGAGCTGGAAAAGGAACAGAGGAGGGCAACAAAACTAATAAGGGGAATGGAAGGGCTAAGTTATGAAGTAAGACTAACCAAATTAAACTTATTTTCTCTAGAAAAAAGGCGTATATGATTACCTTATATAAATACATCCATGGTCAGTATAAAGATTTGCGCCAAGAGGTTTTCAACTGACAAGAGGACATCCCTTGAGGTTAGAAGTAAAAAGAGTCCACCTTAAAGAAAGAAAAGAGTTCTTCACAGTAAGGGTGTTTAATCTGTGGAATTCTCTACCAGAGGAGGTGGAGACAGCGGATTTGATAGATAACTTTAAAAGGGGACTAGATTTATTTCTAATTAAAAAGGGAATTCAGGGTTATCATGCATAATTAGAGAGGCAGTATTGATCCAGGGAGAAGTCCGGTCGCCGGTGTCTGGGATCAGGAGGGATTTTTTTTTATATACAACTAATTAATTAATAGTTAATCCGCATATTGCAGATCGGAGGATATCTTGAAAGATTGAACTTGATGGACTGAAGGTCTTTTTTCAACCTTAAATACTATGGCCCTCATTCAATTGCGATTTGGCCAATTCAATAGGGCTCTAAATAAGCACATAACATATTTTTTTAAAATAAGTTTTTAGTTAGTGAAAACCTTGTTTTTGGATAGTTGTTTGCTAACTAAAAACTTCTTTAAAAAATATGTTATGTGCTTATTTAGACCCCTATTCAATTGGCCAAATTGCAATTGAATGAGGGCCTATGTAACTATGTAACAAAGTGAGATGGCAAAAAAAATAATTACAGATAGATTGGAAAAGGGTAGGGAGCATTGTAAATCACAAACATAAGTTATGTGAGAAGTCTGAGGTAAAAAACAAAGGCAGAAATAAGAGAAAACAATCTTTTTTTTTTGTGCAAAACTCAAATGTTTACAATTTGTGCTAGGGTATGCAAACTTTTGAGCACAACTGTATATATATATTATGATAATACAAACCAATCGCCCTTTGTACTTTTCTTCCAGATATGGATAAATAATAATACTATTGCAGTATAAAGTTATACATTTTTAACAGACGTATTTGTAGTGACAAGTTTTCAAGAGATGTAATTCAAGTCAAAATCAATACTGGTTAGATGTTACAAACTATACATGAAAACAAGAAGATATGGTATAGGCACAGGGTTAGGGCCATTGTAAAATTTAAAGAGAAGTCTGGGATAAAAAATAAAGTCAGAGATAAGAGAAAAAAATCTATTTATATATTATATAAATTATTATCATTATCATTTATTTATAACAAGCCAACATATTCTGTCTTTAATGTAACTCTGAACTAAAATAAATATATTTAGAAACATGAATGGAACAAAATGACACTGCAAGAGAGAAATATAGAATATAGAAGTTGTATAGTATTAGAGGATCTTGATGAATATATGGACGGATACAGATGGCCACACAGATGTTTATCTGTTTTGTATTATTTCCAGCAGCTGTGATGAAGTTGCAGCCCCAGCTCTGCTTTTCCCATACAGCAGCTAAGATAAAGAAAGATTGTTCTCTGATTTGTCTCCAAGGCGTCTTTCAGCTGAAGAGGATGGTGCTGGGGCAGACAGTCAAAATGTCAAAATACTTGGATTACAAAAGAATAACTGTCACAATATATCAGTTCTGAGAGAGGTGTATTTTTTCCTTGTGAATGACGTGCTTAGAAAAGTGACTGTGCATTTACTGTGACAAACAGGACAATATTTTGTGTCATAATGTTTTATCCAAGTGTATGGAGAGCAAAGTAATGATGATTTTGCAAATGTGAATTACTTCTCCATTAAAAAAAAAATTAGATAGAACTTATTTACATATGTGGTAGTAGCCCTGCTAAAAAAAAAAAATATTGTGTGTCAATCAATTCTTTAATAAGAACTTGCTTAGAAATGCAACCACCATTTGATCAATGGTTCTAATATCCATCCCCTGCAAACAATATACAAAAAGAAACCCCTTAGCTGCACAGATTCACTTAGGTGCACAAAGATATTGAGTAGAACTATGGAAAATTCCAACAAATTCCAAACTTAAACATTGTTGTAGCTAAAATTTGGGAAAACACTGAAATGGAAAACTGTCAGCTAGATTGAAAGGCTCCATAGCTCAACCTAAAATTAACTGGCTTCCCTGGTTTGCAATAATGAAAAAATACGGACCTGGGAAGGGCTCTTTGAAATGTTGTAAATTTATATACAGCATGTTTTTATCTACCCTTTTGCCATCCCTTTCCCATGTTATCCCTTGTAGTATTTTGTGTCTCTCATTCCCACATTTGCAAATTGTATTAATGTGTTGCTTTTTCACTTTTGCTATATTGATATTGCATTGCACAATTTATTGTTGAGATTGTTTAAAATGAAACAATAAAGAGAGAATAAAACAGATTGGCAAGTAGTTAATACAGTTGATATTTAATTCAGGCAGCGGTGTATATCTGGCTAGGGCAACAAGGACTCGGTCTATGGCAACAAATTGTCACTGGGCAGCAGACTGCTTCATAAATGCATGTGAGATATTGTTGAAAATAAGGGGGGAAACAATCAGATTTAAATAATGATATTAAATTAGTACTATTAGTACACCTCTTGCACAATGAATATAGAAAAATAGTCCCTACACAATACATATATGTAGAAACCCTCAGCACAACATACATACTATCTTATGTATTATTACATAGGGAACTGCTACTATTTACCAGCAGAAATGCAGGTAGAAGGAGCTGACGATTGCTCTTTGTGCTCAAAGAGAGAATAGAGTCATTAGCAACTTCATCAGGGAGACAATTGTAGACTATTAAGTATCCCACATTTGTCCTCCAGATAGACCAGTTCTCTCCCTCCCTCCAATAATTACCTGTGCTGTCATGTCAATACATTGCTGTTTGTTGGTAGCAGGTAGAAGCACAGTACAAATCTTACAAGGGAGTAGATGCTAAATAAAATTATTAAAAAACAAAAGTTATGCAATCATGCACCTTTATCAAAACAAAAAAATTATATAGATTAAAAGGCAAAGTCTTCCCATAAGTAATTTGAAGTGGTTGATTTCGCCACCTATTTATTATAGTCATAGAGGGCTCCCTGTACAAAAAATCATAAAATATAGGGGTGATTTATTTATACCCCCAGTTCCTATGCTACTATTTGCAATAGTATATGAATACTCTTCTTCTACCTATAACATCAGATGTAGCAGAGGATTTCAGAGCAAAGTAAATTTTAGGGGTAACTTTATTTTTACATGTCATGCATCAAATATCATGCATTAAAGATGCACTTCCATTTGTGCACATTCACATTAACATGTTATACATCCACACAAAGTAAAGTGATATACTGTATAATACATTTTCCCCTCACAAGCATATAAGCTTTACACAAGCATATACGCAATGAACATATCTACCCCTGACAGACAAAGGTACTTTATAATATATCATAGTGCTAATGTTTGCTAATCAATTAATACTGTGAGGATTAATTATACAGAAGTGTGACTGTGCTGTTAATAACTCATGTGGCTTGATATATGTATTTAAAAAATATATTTTGCTGAAACCTTACAACATGGAATATCGAATCATTCTAGTATAACTCTTGTCCAAATGCTCATAGCATGGTTAAATGAATATAACTTTCTTGTAGAACATGTTTGCTATAGTTTTATTTCAATTTACTGGTGATATGTGTCTTGAATACTAATTAATTTCAAACACACAAATATGACAGTTGATAGCAAATAGTGATCATTGTACAAACAAGGTCAGATTTACATTAGAAATGCCCTGTGCAGACTCTACACAAGCTCCCAATCACACACACGTATTTTAATATTAAAGTTTGTAATATTTAGCCCACAAAGGCTTGATGAGAGCTGTATTTGTAGATGATAGTGACGAGAGAAAAGGCCATTAAAAATGTTTTACATCAGGCACTTTCCGTCTCTTAACAACACTGAACCCTGCTGGAGACTATGACAATATAAATATACTAACAACTTGCCCATCAAAAATGACAGCAATAAAATTTGAATGCTGGCAATGCTGCTTGCCACCCAATGTGAGCATCTTCGGCGCTCCCCCTGTCTACTTCCTCACTTGTGTCTAATTTCCCCCCTCCTCTCCCTCTCTTGTGTCTCCTTTCCCCCTCCTCTCCCCCTTGTGTCTCCTTTCCCCCTCCTCTCCCTCCCTTGTGTTTTCTTTCCACCTCCTCTCCCACCCTTGTGTCTCATTTCCCCCTCCCTCCTTTGTGTCTCATTTCCCCATCCTCTCCCTCCCTTGTGTCTGATTTACCCCTTCCTCCCTTGTGTCTCATTCCCCCCTCCTCTCCCTCCCTTGTGTCCCATTCCCCCTCCTCTCCCTCCCCTTTGTCTCATTTCCCCCTCCTCTCCCTCCCTTGTGTCTCATTTCCTCCCTCCATCCCTTGTGTCTCTTTTCAGCTCCTCTCTCTCCCATGTCTTTTATCCCCCCTCTACTCCCTATGTGTCTCATCTCCCGCTCTCCCTCCCCTGTGTCTCTTCCCTCCTCTCCCTCCCCTGTGTCTCTTCCCCCTTCTCCCCTGTGTCTCTTTCCTCCTCTTCCTCCCGCTGCACTTTGTCCCTTTCCCCCCTTTCCCTCCCCCTTCCCTGTGTCTCTTTGCCTCCCTCACCCTTGTGTATCTTTCCCTCTCCCTCCCTTTCCCATTATCATCCTCCTCCCTCATCCTCCTCATCCCTTTCCCCCTCTCCATTTACCCCCCTCCCCCTCACTTACCTTCATCTGGTGAGCTCCTGCTGTTCTCTGCTCTGCATCGCGTCTTCCAGCTGTCCTCCTGGCATATGCTAAAGAAGTAACGTCACATGCGCGTCACATGATTAGCATATGCCGGGCGGACACAGGCGGAAGACGCGATGGAGAGCAGACAACAGCAGGAGCTCACTGGATCAAGGTAAGTGAGGGGAGAGGTGGGGAGGGTAATTGGAGAGGGGGAAAGGGATGGGGAGGGAGGAGGATTAGGGGAAGGAGACACTGGGGGTGATGTGGGCAGCGATGCAATGAGCAGCGACCAGGTACTTTGGGGGTAATGCAAGGCCGGGGGCCTCTCGATGAGCGCCTCCGGCGCTCATCGCAAGTCCTCCCCTGGCAGGAACCAGGTAGTCCCACGGGCCGCTCGTTTCGCAAGGCTCACATTGGGCCGCAAGCATGACGACAACTCACAGTTTGACAAATATAATAGGTGATGTATATCCTTTGCAAAATAGTAGAATCTGTTATCTTTCACATTTTAACTAGCATAAGTTGGCTTAAGGGGCAAATAGGACCTTATAAATACCATTCGTAGAGTGGTCTGAGAAATATAAAACTTGTTTATACTTGCAGCAACACTTCTCCTGCACAGTGCATCCATTAGTAGCTCTTCACGTAGGAGCTTTAGATTTTCTCTTGCTAATAGCAAAGTACCATGTTAAGGATCTCAAATTACTGATACTCCTCAGAAGAAATAGTAGATAAAATTGAGGTAATTTATATTATAACAAATGTAACATAGTAACATTGGGCCATATTTAATTGTCCAAATTGCAATTACATGAGCCCGTAATGGAGCCTGTAAATGTTACTGATATTCAATTGGCAACTTTTAGCTACGCGCATTCCAATTGCTCAAAATCACTGCGGTTGCCAAAAACGTAACTCCTCCTATCTCCTCCTTTGATGTTTCAAGGCGGCAAATGTTACCAGTTCTAAAGATGCAAAGTAACTGTCCTTTTACAACAATTCAACGAGCCCGCAATTGCCACACCCATAAATGTAAAAATTAAACGAGTGCTCACAAGTGGGTTAAACACTGCAAAAGCAAATAAACATACATTACTGTACTTAAACATACTGAGAAAGCAATGAAAGGCTCATTGCAGCCGACGTTGGAGCCTCCACCTTCCACAAATGCGGCCCCTCGCAAAGCATGACGACGATTTGTCATTTTACAATTATTATATGTTATAGGGTGGTAGCCTAATGTGGTGAAAGCTTGTAAATATGATTAAGACATAAGTGTTGTGTTAATCACCATATAGCCTAAATAAGGTTGTACTAGGCCCCATGTTTAAAAACACTTAAAACCAAAATAGTGATTTCTGTGATAGAAGTAAATAGTTGTCTATTGGACCACACAAGTTGCAACTGTCCTAGAACATTGCAGGCTGTAAGAGACCTCTCCCTGGGCTGCCCTTGTGGGAACCTCACACTGTTAGGACATACACTGAAATAAAAAAGTTCTAAGTGTTGCTAAATTCCTAGATCTCAAGAAAGCCTGGTGGCCATTTCACTGCTGTTATCTGCAGCTTTCTCAAAGGCACAGTCTGTAATGTTAAATGACACAGGCGTACCGTTCTTCCACTTTCTTGCAGCCTTGTAACATTAACTTCTACAAATGTAAACTATAATTAATGCACATATGCCATTTCTGGAATGGATTTTCATTATGATATTTTTATTGATGGATCTAGGAATGCTATCTTACATCAAGTAGAGAGCATAATAAAATGTGTGTCCATAGCTAAATCAAAAAAGAGCTACAAAGCATAATCTTACAACAAAAAAAAAAATATCGACCTCTATTAAATTAGAAACTATGGGAGAAACACTAAGAAATAACTTCAAATATTGAGACAAATTGAATTCAAAATATACTTTAATTCCGTTTCCAAGCCCAATAACCCCACTAGGTATTATGGCTTGTGCATTAGATATCCCAATATTGGCAGTTCTAGCTAAAAATGGGGCGGTATACCCTCAGAGATAACTTTCAAAAAGGTTCCATTATGTCATTTAAAGATGTAGTGATCAAATACAAAGTATCTAACTCATTGTGGCTTGAATATCTCCGAATGAATGAACAGTTGAAGGCCTTGGGGATTATTATAGAAATCAGAAGAAATCTGACAGATTGTGAAAAATTAATACTAGAAAAACACAAATCTCATTTAATGGCTAAATGTCATAATATAATTAAAAAAACGCAGATCCCCATTAAAACATCTTGTCATAAAATGTGGGGAAAAAGGTGAGAAAAGAATGGCCTATAAAGACGTGGGTTTCTGCTTTTCATATTACAGATACATTTCTGCAAAATGCATCTTATAAAGAAACATACTTCAAAATAATAAACAGGTGGTACTATGTACCGATTAGAGTATATCAGATTAATAAAATGAATGAAGCCAAATTCTGTTGGCGTAACTGTGGACAAAAAGGTACACACATTCACATGTGGTGGGAATGCCCCATATTACAAAATTGGTGGACAGAATGCTTTTCTCAAATAAAATTAATTTTTGGGATAGATCTCCCCTTTAAGATGGAAATACCAATATTTCATATTTTCCTAAAGGAAGTCATGCTGGAAGCTAAAGCACTTCTGATCCAGGTTTTTATGGCAGCAAAAAATTCTATTGCCTCAAATTGGAAACAAGGAAAAGTTCCCAACTGGTCTGAAATGTTGATAAAAAATAATAAAACGAGATTATTAGAAAGAAATATAGAAGAACTCGGGATTTCCGGTCTTCCACAAAAAAAGTGGACAATATGGGATAAAAAGCATGATTGACGGAGATCATTCTCTTTTATGGACAACTCTCCCCTCCCCTCAACCCTTTCTTCCCCAGCGCTGTCCGGTCCAGTAACATTGTGTGTGTTTTTCTTTTTGTATTTTTTTTTTCTTTCTTTGGATTTCACTTATTACTTGTAGAGACTATTATCCAAGGTCCCAATCAATACCCCTAAGATCCGTTATATTTAAAACACAAGATGCTAATTAAAAAGTCACAAAGGAGTTAAATATTCAAATGTAGTGCCCAAGTGGGTCTAAGGAATAATGTGGGTCACAAACTGACCTTTTGCATGGCTGAGAAAGAATGGGTCTATTATCGGCTATTAGAAGAGTTAACTAATGATAACTTTACTATCCTTGTTATAAATAAATTTGGGGATGGTCGATATTTGATATTTATGAGAATTGTATTGTATAAATAAGTGAAACAGAAGAAGTATTATTGTATTTAAATGTTGTTGCATTTTTTGTATTGTCTGAAAATTTTAAATAAAAAAAAAGTAAATAAAAAATATATATATTCGTAGCTAGGAGTAAGAGCTGGAAGCAGAAACCAGGGGAAAGCAAAGCATCAAGATAGGAGTCAGACAACAGAATTCAAGAGCAGAGCAAAGTTCCAGAGGGCAGACAGACAGCATACGAGGACAAGCAAAAGGGCAAAACCAATTTGATCAGTCAGAGCTACACAATGCAAGGACTGCAGCATAACCATTAACTGGCAATGCCGTGAGGCAGCAAATTCTATATTCATTTTAAATTTATAACAAGCAGTATCTGGTATAAAAAATTAACGTGTGTTTTATAACATTAACATTAAAACTTTGAGTTTCCTAGTAGGGTTATAAGTCCCAAAATCTATGCAAGGTTATTACGGTTACAACATACAACTTTAAACTTAGCCAAAATATAAGTTAAATAAATTGTCACATCAATTGTAGCAGAAGATATAACTAAAATGTGCAAACCAAAATGTTTTTGTATTATTATGGCCTGTGCACTGGCAATATCTGATGTTCTGTCCCACAAGAGTTAAACTAATAAGTAATCTTAAGTTTTGTCTTGTATGTGCTATGCTTTCTGTTTTCTGCCATCAGTCAAGTATAAGAGTAATTAAATAGAAACCAGAAAACATTGCCGTAGAAGCATCTTATTCTAAATACAGCTATATAGCTTGCAATCCTAGACGAGTAAAACTGGAATACCACATTACATACTATCTTTATTGCCAAACTTCCTTTACATTTCTTTATATTTAAAATGTCATCTTATTTAATTTGTTATTTACTTTCAGGTTTTGTATTATCATTTTTGGGGGAAATGGTAGCATAAGTGGGCAGTCAATATCAGTTGATCTGCACTGTAGAATGTATTTATTTTAGAAAGCATTATCCACCAATAGTGTTGATTCTTTGAGGTCAGACCCCTTAAGTTATTATGAAAAATTTTAGTTTTTATCAGTGAAAAAGTAAAAGGACACTGAGTGATTCACAAGGTTACACTTCCTAGTGAGCTGAATAGATATTAACAATAAGTGAACAGAGAATTAAAGAGTTATATAATGCATTGTTTGAAAAAGCAAATAATCGTCTAGCCTGCTTACTCAATATATTATTCATGGAAAATGTCAGACTTTTCCCATGCAACAGTTTGCCCTATTTATTAAAAAAATATATTGGGTGTTACAGAACAATGTTGGTTTGTGGGATTTAGTTATTCAGCTGAAATAAATTATTCTAATGATTCATGAACTACACTGACACGGAGACAAATAGACCTTTTATTCAGTGCTTTGGGTGTAAGAAGGTAAGTGCTTAATTGTTCTGAAGCCTCTTGTTTAATAACATTCAGTCTGTGCCATGAGCTTGATATGTGGGTGATCTCTTGAAATCAAATATTGTTACCGCATGCCAGAGATGTTGCGTTTTAGCATCTTTATGCAAAGAATTCCCGGAACTTTACAAAAGACAATGAAAATAATTGGCTGGCTGTACACTAAAAAAATGCAATCCGAAAAATGTTCTACAGTCTGAGTAGGAGTGCAGTAAATTAACAAAGTTGCCTTTTTTGTTTAAATCAGATAAGATTTGCTCATGTTTCACACATTGCTTGCAAGAAATAAAAATAAAAAACATTTACTATGCATGAATGTTTTGAGACTAACAGCCCTATGAAATTCCCTCAACGTAAGTGAAACTGAAGCCCATAACGTAGCCTACAAGACTTAAGGCTATTAAATTGGCCCTGTAAAGCAATCTGCTAATGATCTGCGGGGTACAGGCAGAAAAAAAAACACTGGGACATTGAAATTTGAACTCCTCGGCCGCAAATCCTTTGATCTGTCAAGCCCGTAACTGTTATGTTAGTAAATCGCTATTAAATTGCTATGAATCCACTGGCGTTCAAACTCGTAACCGGCAAATGGAGGCAAAAAGCTAATGGGTACTAGAGATGACCCACAAGGGGGTTAAAGTCCTATACGTAGCACTATAAATGCAAATATCAACACACTACTGTATTTTCAACTAAAGGGAAAGTGATGTTAGGTATTAAAATAAATAGCACAACATTCTCAAGTTTGCAAATCCGCAATATAAAATACTTTTATTTCTGTTAATATCTGTGTTATATCGATCACGTCAATCAATGTGTTAATATATATAATGGAACTTGCATGAACTAGAATATAATATTTACTGATTTATTAATATTGCATAATTTCTGGAATGCGGATCCGATCGAAACTCATAATTGAAACCCGTAAGGCTTTGAAATCTAACCTCCATTTTTCAGTGACGTAATGATGACAATCTCATTTGCCATTGGCTCCATCTAAACCCATAACTACGGGTTTGACTAATTGATCAAGTTCACGGGCGCAAATCCAACACGCGCAAGAATGGTTTACAGGTTTGTGACTATTGCCTGTAACTCGCGGCATGGTTCAATTTAATAGCTCTGTAACGCAGCTGAATTTCAAGACCACAGCATTTGAGGGTGCCGATACAGGCTTCAAATTTAATTGGGCTGTAAGACAGGGGCCCCCATTTAAGAAGGTTCCAATTGGTAGTAAGATAGACAAATAATACATATCTAACATACAGAGGTCTTGTAACAATAAAACACAAGTGATAAAACTTTTGTACATTTACTTGAAGTTCTATAAGTGAACTTTTTCACATTAAAATGTCATGTGCAATGTTAACTTTGCTTCAATATTTTAAACCTAAGCATAAAGAGTACACTTTAGACACAAATCGCTCTTCCTTTGATGTATAACTATGTATTATTTAGTCCTTAGCCTCAATTAATTTTCTTTTTGGATTATACATAAATTATGTATGAAATATGTTCTAATTTTTTAGATAAAAATGCTTGGATTAGTACAGTAGGATTATTATTTGGGGTTTACAGATAATTTAGCTATTTAAATATACTTTCAGGGGTCATTATATCTAATCTCTCACATTTGAGAAAACTGTACAGTGTAATAAATTTAAAGTGGCAGAGCCCTGGTATTTTGTCAGGGGTAACTCTGTTGAATGAGTACATATCTAATATTATTGTTATTGCAATTTCTCCAATGTCTCTCTCTCTCTCTCTCTCTCTCCAGGTCACTACTCCTCCATCTTTGCATGTTTTCTTAGTTTAATTCTTAATAAAGAGAAGAAGCCATTTATTTAAGCACTGTTACTAATATAAATATAGATAATGTTTTTGTATGCATAAATCATGTTAGTAAGTTTCAAGTAGTGAACGGTGATGATTCAAACCAAGCTAAAAATGCAGTTTGGATGTTTACAAAATTAGTAAGTCGGCATTACATTATCTTTGCTAACATTTATCACAAAAACATACTAAGACTCACAGGGAGTGAGATCCACCATCCCATCCTAGGGAAATTTCACTATCTTCTGGCTCAGAGTTCTTTGCATATTTTCATATCTCCCATCTAGTATTTGAAACACCAACAATACGGGGAGCGGAGGCAGAACAGTACATCGGGGAGAAGCAGAGGCGAAGCTACTCCTGGTGCAATCAGTGCAACACACCGAGGCCTCTGGCCTCTGAGCGGTGCCTGGCCTCTGAGTGACCCCCGCAGACCTCCCACGGGTCCCCAACAATACGGGGCGAGGAGGCAGAACAGTACACTGGGGAGAAGTAGAGGCGGAGCTACCTCTGGTACAATCGGTGCAATACACCGAGGCCTCTGGCCTCTGAGCGGCCCCTGGTCTCTGAGTGACCCTTGCAGAACTCCCTCAGGTCCCCTGTAGCCCCCACTGGTCCTCTATGGCCCTCATGGCCCCCCTGTGGCCCCAGTGGTCCTCCAGTGCCCCCGATGGGGTCCCTGTGGCCCTCTAGTGCTCCCCTGCAGTGCCCCTGTGGCCCCTATGGGTCTTTGGTGGCCCCCTCAGGTCTTCTGTGCCCCTTGCATGACTTGTGGCCCCCTGTGTTCCCCCTCAGCTTCCTAGTGCCCCGTGCAGATCTCTGCAACCTCCCTCAGGCCCCTGTGGCCCCCGTGGCCCCCTATGGTCTCCCTCGGCCTCATGGTCTCAATGGTACTTGCGAGCCCCTGTGGCCCCTTGGACCTCTGTGTATAGATGCATATGTAAATGTATATGTGTATATGGTATATACAGTCAGGTCCATAAATATTGGGACATGGAAATAATTCTAACCTTTTTGGCTCTATACACCACCACAAATGATTTGAAATGAAACTAAAAAGATGTGCTTTAACTGCAGACTTTCAGCTTTAATTTGAGGGTATTTACATCTAAATCAGGTGAACGGTGTAGGAATTACAACAGTTTGTATATATGCCTCCCACTTTTTAAGGGACCAAAAGTAATGGGACAATTGGCTGCTCAGCTGTTCCATGGCCAGGTGTGTGTTATTCCCTCATTATCCCATTTACAAGGAGCAGATAAAAGGTCCAGAGTTAATTTCAAGTGTGCTACTTGCATTTAGAATCTGTTGCTGTCAACCCTCAATATGAGATCCAAAGAGCTGTCACTATCAGTGAAGGAAGCCATCATTAGGCTGAAAAAACAAAACAAACCCATCAGAGAGATAGCAAAAACATTAGGTGTGACCAAATCAACTGTTTGGAACATCCTTAAAAATAAAGAATGCACCAAGGAGCTCAGCAACACCAAAAGACCCGGAAGACCACGAAAAACAACTGTGGTGGATGACTGAATAATTATTTCACTGGTGAAGAAAACACCCTTCACAACAGTTGGCCAGATCAAGAACACTCCCCAGGAGGCAGGTGCATGTGTGTCAAAGTCAACAATCAAGAGAAGACTTCACCAGAGTGAATACAGAGGGTTCACCACAAGATGTAAACCATTGGTGAGCCTCAAAAACAGGAAGGCCAGGTTAGAGTTTGCCAAACAACATCTAAAAAAGCCTTCACAGTTCTGGAACAACATCCTTTGGACAAATGAGACCAAGATCAACTTATACCAAAGTGATGGGAAGAGAAGAGTATGGAGAAGGAAAGGAACTGCTCATGATCCAAAGCATACCACCCCATCAGTGAAGCATGGTGGTGGTATTGTCATGGCGTGGGCATGTATGGCTGCCAATGGAACTGGTTCTCTATTATTTATTGATGATGTGACTGCTGACAAAAGCAGCAGAATGAATTCTGAAGTGTTTCGGGCAATATTATCTGCTCATTTTCAGCAAAATGCTTCAGAACTCATTGGATGGTGCTTCACAGTGCAGATGGACAATGACCCGAAGCATACTGCAAAAGCAACCAAAGAGTTTTTTAAGGGAAAGAAGTGGAATGTTATGCAATGGCCAAGTCAATCACCTGACCTGAATCCGATTGAGCATGCATTTCACTTGCTGAAGACAAAACTGAAGGGAAAATACCCCAAGAACAAGCAGGAACTGAAGACAGTTGCAGTAGAAGTCTGGCAGAGCATCACAAGGGATGAAACCCAGCGTCTGGTGATGTCTATGCGTTCCAGACTTCAGGCTGTAATTGACTGCAAAGGATTTGCATCCAAGTATTAAAAAGTGAAAGTTTGATTTATGACTGTTAATCTGTCCCATTACTTTTGGTCCCTTAAAAAGTGGGAGGCACATATACAAACTGTTGTAATTCCTATACCGTTTACCTGATTTGGATGTAAATACCCTCAAATTAAAGCTGAAAGTCTGCAGTTAAAGCACATCTTGTTTGTTTAATTTTAAGTCCATTGTGGTGGTGTATAGAGCCAAAAAGATTAGAATTGTGTCGATGTCCCAATATTTATGGACCTGACTGTATATATATATATATATATATATATATATATAGTGTGGGGAAAAAGTATTTAATAACCTGCGGATTTTGAACGTTTGTCCACTGACAAAGAAATGATCAGTCTAAAATGTTAATGGTAGGTGTATTTTAACAGTGAGAGACAGAATAACAACAAAAAAAAACCAAGAAAATACATGTCAAGAAAGTTATAAATTGATTTGCAGGTCAATGAGTGAAATAAGTATTTGACCCCTTCGACTTAGTACTTGGTGGCAAAACCCTTGTTGGCAATCACAGAAGTCAGACATTTCTTGTAGTTGGCCACCAGGTTTGCACACATCTCAGGAGGGATTTTGCCCCACTCCTCTTTGCAGATCATCTCCAAGTCATTAAGGTTTCAAAGCTTATATTTGGCAACTCGAACCTTCAGTTCCCTCCACAGATTTTTAATGGGACTAAGGTCTGGAGACTGGCTAAGCCACTTCAGGACCTTAATGTACTTCATTGTCGTGCTGGAATACCCATCCACAACGCATTTTCAATGCCCTGGCTCAGGGAAGGGGATTCTCACCCAATATTTAAGGGTACATGGCCCTGTCCATCATCCTTTTGATGCGGTGCAGTTGTCCTGTCCCCAAAGCATAATGTTTACACCTCCATGTTTGACGGTGGTGATGGTGTACTTAGGGTCATAGGCAGCATTCCTCCTCCTCCAAACATGGCGAATTGAGTTGATGCCTAAGAGCTCGGTTTTGGTCTCATCTGACCACAACACTTTCACCCAGTTCTCCTCTGAATCATTCAGATGTTCGTTCTCAAACTTCAGACGGGCCTGTACATGTGCTTTCTTGAGCAGGGGGACCTTGCGGGCACTGCAGGATTTCAGTCCTTCACGGCGTTGCCTGTTACCAAATGTTTTCTTGGTGACTATGGTCCCAGGTGCCTTGAGATCATTAACAAGATCCTCCTGTGTAGTTCAGGGCAGATTCTTTACCATTCTCATGATCATTGAAACTCCACGAGGTGAGATCTTGCATGGAGCACCAAACCAAGGGAGACTGACAGTCGTTTTGTGTTTCTTCCATTTGCGAATAATCGCACCAACTGTTATCTCCTTCTCACCAAGCTGCTTGGTGATGGTCTTGTAGCCCATTCCAGCCTTGTGTAGGTCTACAATCTTGTCTCTGATATCCTTGGACAGTTCTTTGGTATTGGCCATGGTGGAGAGTTTGGTATCTGATTGATTGCTTCTGTGGACAGGTGTCTCCCTTTAAGAGCGTGCTCCTAATATCAGCTCGGTACCTCTATAAAAGACACCTGGGAGCCAAAAATGTTGCTGAGTGCTAAAAAAAAACCTTTACCTGCAACTTCCAGAGCATTAGTTAAACATGTGTCTTGTGTGTCCTGGAATGTTTCAATCGCATATATATTCGATTTTAGATATAGAGGTTTTCACCTGTTGGAAAAATAGCTTGTGTACAAACAACGCCCAGTTTTCAAAATTGTTTTAAAGCTTTTACTTATCCATCTATCTATATGAACCCTTCCCATAGCAGGGAAGGGGTTAAATAATACAAAAAGACAATTTGGAGGATTTACGACCCCTTTGTCTATTACCCACTACTCCCTATGTACCTAGGTATACCCAGAGACCCATCCTCCAAACCTGGGGAATTTCTGGCTCACCTCCCCACACCCCTTGTGCTTTGGGGAGGGCACATTAACCCCATTGGGTTGCCTATGGACCTGCATGTGGCATTCAACCATATGGATCCTTGTGAACACTTACACTTAATCTGTTACCATGGGGATCCCTATGGACCCCCATTATAATCTAATGTATCAACATGGGGCTTCCTAAGAACCCCCAAGGCACCTACTTTAACCAGTTATCATGGAGATTGATGGACCCCCATTGTAATCTACTGGTAATCTCAGAGAAGAGAATATAATCTTTTCTCTGATTAAATAACCAATCAACAAAGGGTAACACTAGAATGAAACCCTTTTCAGCCAGGGGATCTCCGTTAGTTTATTTTATTTTATTATTATATTTGTGTGAGTAGTGCCTAATTTTAGAATCTATTATTGAAAACTAGTAGTTACTAAATAAATACATATGAAAGCAAAATTAGATTTATTTTTTTTAAACGAGATGTTAGCAAGGTAAGGAGATTAGGAAAGTTTTACTACACATGCAGCCTAATTAAATTGGGGCTATGTTTGAAAAAGTAGCCCATAGTGAAAAAAGTAAGGCCGAAGGCTATTAAATTAGCCTTGTAAAACGTTTCCTTTGCCAACCTGCGTGTTAGAACGCAGAACAGCCGAAAAAGTTTTGTGGAACGTGGAACATCGCAGCACGCAACCCTTCGATCTGTCAAGCCCTTACCCACTATATTCCCATTTTGCTATTAAATTGCTATGAAGTCCCCCTTGAGCTAGCTTGTAACACGCAAATGGAGCCCAAAGCCCATCGAGTGCTGGGGAGGTCTTGCAAAGGCTTTAAAAGCTCTTACGTTAGCTGCGTGAGCAGCAGAAGAGGCCCCCACTCCTGCCCCCAAACCTTCCTCCGGACCCTAAAGCTCCCCCTGCTTCCCAGACTAATCTCCATGCTGCAGGGGTCCCCCACAGGAGCCTAATATTAACCCTTGCTGAGGGAGTCCCAATCGTGACCACAGCGGCAGTTAAAGTGTTAAACCCTGCCGTGGGGGTACTTCAAGTACCCCAGCAGAACCTAAAATGAACACTCCTATGCTGTACGTGCCCATCAGAATCCCCAAAATGTCCCAATATTAACCTTTGCTGCGGGGGTCCCGATCGAGACCCCCGCGGCAGTTAACAATTCAAATTAAAAGGTCCTTAAAGGACCCGTGCTAACTAAAAAATTAACCCCTGCCACGGGGGTACTATAAAAATTAACCCCATCACTCATAGGGGTCTATCCAATTAACCCTATCAGTCCCATAAGTACCCTATATTAACACTATAAGTGCCATGAGGCTCCTCCATGACCCTCATGACACAAAGTCTAAACACTACACTATTAACACCCCCTCTACAATATTAACCTCCCTCTACACTATTAACCCTCTCTACCCTATTAACCCTCTCTACACTATTAACCCCCCTCTATCATATAAACTCTCCCTCTACCCTATTAACCCCTCTCTACACTATTAACCCCCTCTACCCTATTAATCCCCCCTCTAACCTATAAACCCCCCTTTACACTATTAACCGCCCCACTACCATATTAACCCGCCTCTACCTCATTAACCCCCCCTCTACCCCATTAATCCCTACACTACCTACCTAACCCTGGCACCTCACTAATTACACCAAAAATAAGAAAAACATTATAGAAAATAAAAAACATAATTTACAGAAAGTGAAAAAGCCTACATTACAGTAAAATAAAACCTACAATTACAGAAAATAAAAAAGACATTACATAAAATAAAAAAACATACATTACAGTAAAATAAAAAACATACATTAGATACAATAAAAAGCCCATAATTACACCTAAAACAAACACCCTTACTGAACCTAGAATGGGGTAAATAAGACCACTTACTTTGCCCAAAAGCCCTCCAGCGACAATGGTCTTCTTTGCGTGGTCCCAGACAAGTGCCCTCCATAAATGTCCCCAGGTCAGCACACCTAGGAGAAAAACATTACAATAAAAAAATTACAAGTAATAAATTAATAAATACAACATATAAAACAATATATTCTAAATAGTACACTCACCATTCAAAAATGCCCATCCAGCGATGCCCCCGTCCTCCTTGAAGTCTTTGCAGAAAGGGCCCCTGCAAAAAAAAAAAAATCTAACGGAGCTCCTCCCTTGAAGAGCTCCCTGCCACAAAGGAGGGTTCCCATGCATGCTCCGCTAAAATTTTAAAATGGCGACTTCTGATTGGCTGAAAACAATATCAATCATATTTCAGCCTATCAAAAGGTGCAAAGGTGTGAGCCAATCAGAATGGGATACACCCCTATATCTCATTCCGATTGGCTGATGTAACTGTCAATCATTTCTAATTCAATCAGAAGGCGCTATTGCCACAGGGTTTATCCCATGATTGTATCCAAGCAAGCATCTGCCCTTCTGATTGACTGTTGTAACTGTCAATCAGATTGCAGCCAATCAGAAGATGTAGATGCCTGGAGCTAATCACAATGGGATACACCCAGGGGTAGAGGGGGTTAATAGTGTAGAGGGGGGGTTAATATGGTAGAGGTGGGTTCATAGTGTAAAGGGAGGGGTTAATAGGGTAGAGGGAGGTTAATAGTGTAAGGGGGTTAATAGTGTAGAGGAGAGGTTAATATGGTAGAGGGTTTTTTATAGTGTAGAGGGGGGTTAATAGGGTAGAGGGGGTTAATAGTGTAGAGGGGGGTTAATAGGGTAGGGGGGGTTAAAAGCATAGAGGACGGTTAATAGGGTAAAAGGGGGTTAATAGGGTAGAGGGAGGTTAATAGTGTAGAGGAGGGTTAATAGGATAGATGGGAGTTAATAGTGTAGAGAGGGGTTAAAAGGGTAGAGGGGGGTTAATAGTGTAGAGGGGGTTAATAGGGTAGAGGGGGGGTTAATAGTGTAATGTTTAGACTTTGTGTCAATCGGGACCCCTGCGGCAAGGGCTGATGTCGGGAGCCTGCAGGGGTTACTTATCCAGGATGGCAATCTTCTTTGCCATTGGCTATGTCTAACCCTTTACTACGAGTTAGACTACTTGATTGTGTTCACGGCCGCACATCCAACATGCGACAGACTGCGTTGCAGTTTTGCATCTCCGCCCCTAGCACGCAGCCCCTTCCAATTTAATTGCACGGTAACAGGGAATTTTGAGTTCTTAGCAGCTGCTGACCTCACGTTGGAGTTACTGGGGCTCCAATTTAATGAGGCTGGTGGGGATTCATCTGAGAATTAGAACTCACATCACAGCCCCTGCAATGATTAGTTTGTTAATCTATTGTTATCCACTAAAACATAAATCAAAACACCATACAATATTCATGTTCCAGTGCTTTAAAGCATGTACATAAAAGTCAGATTAAGTGGCCACTAACATCATTAAAACGGTTCTGAACTAACATACAGAAAATGTGTAAACATTTTTAATTCAATGCTCTTTTCTTCATTTTATAATTGTTCAAAAGTGTTGTTGTGAATGCTTTTATGGCACTGTTAATTTGCAGCAGTCTATGCACTCCAAGATACATTGAGGTTGTGTTAGATCCTCAGTGGACCAAAGTGCTCCAAAATATTTATTTTGACTTTGAAAAGAATAAGTTTACATGTTTTGATTACAGCAACAAGACTTATATTGCCATATACATGATCCTTGTTTTTTTGGTTCTTGCAGAGGTAGGCAGGTGAAGGAATAACTAGGTTATATAAAAGCTCTTATAAAATAGTGTATCATATGTGTCAATTTAAAAATAAAATAAAAAACATTCACTAGATTACTATTGTTCAAGTGATGTAGAGTAGTTTTTATGAATTGCATGTCCATTTAAGAGATTGCATATCAACTTACAACATCTTTGTTTGCAGTATGTTCATAATGAGAAAATAATGAACTTGAACTATATACAAAAATCATAGAAAAAAACAATACACTATTTACATAAAGGTTCAAATGTGAAATCTTGATGGAGGAAAATAAAAGCGCTCCACTTCCAGGGTTAGGTTACAGACATCAGCACTGAGGTCCTGTTGCTTTGTAGTAATGACACTTATGAAATAAATCACCTGTATCTAAGCAACTGATCTCATAGTAACTTGAAGCACCTTTACCAAAGATGCCACACAAAGAGTGCTGGTCAGAAAATATTTTTTTTTTCCTTTTCAAGTAGCATATTAAAGAGGTAGATATTTCAGAGGTGCCTCACAGAATGCAGAGGTACTAGGAGGACACAGGTAATGTAGATCTGATTTATTTATAATAATACTATATAAAACACTAATATAATATATGTATCTGATAGCTGATGTATTTGCACAATGTATCTAAAGTTTTTTTTAAACATGTTACATTTATAATAACATTTGCAAATATATACATATTACAGTAATTTTAATGTTTATTTTAATGTTTAAGTTTTTCCAGTCATTTAATAAATGTTTTAAAGTAAGAAATTTAGAAATGTTTCCAGAGATAGATCGATAGATATATAGATAGATAGATATATCTCCATATTAGTATGTTTTTTAGATAGAACAGCATCAACAAAGAGTGTTCATGATTTTGATAGTTTTGTATTACTACATGTTGCTCAGAAAGTATTTGTTTGTTGAAGCACATAACCATAAAGCTTAATATGTGCTACCTATAATTGTTTTAACATTACTGGCTGTTACAAACAAATTCACAAAAAAAGACAAATTCTGCTTATGTTTTCCTGCTATAAATCAGTCACTATTTTGATATCATTAAAGAAAATGACGTTCAGAGTTGTGAGCTCCTGGAACGACATTTTAGAAGTGTTTCTTGTTTAGTGCCATAGGCTCCTATTCTGCTAATACTGTCCCCAATAACAAACATTTTTTGGGGAAAAATGTCTTTTAACACATATTTCTTCTTAAAGTTTTCCAAGTATAAGAACATACAGCCTTATTAAATTGCTAAACGGTAAATTGAAAAAGGCTCTATTTAAGCACACAGCATATTTTTTTTACAGAAGTTTTTAGAGAACTTCTATCCAAAAGCAAGGTCTTCACTTACTAAAACCTTCTGTAAATAAAATATGCTGTGTGCTTAAATAGAGCCCTTTTAAATTTACTGAATCACAATTTAATAAGGCTGGTAATATATATATTTTTTATTAATCATTTCAGGTACTGTAATGCTATAGCTAAGCTGAGAAATAACACCGAGATGTTGTTTTTTGATGGAATATTTATTTTAAATATTGTCATGCTGGAGAATAACCTTTCCTGAGGTCAGTTATAAAACTCTACTAAGTTCTGTAAATTAAAAAGATTTAACCAGACTTACTCTATGAAAATAAAATGAATACATGATTTTATTCCCACAACTATGCAAGAAGTACATCAGCACTCACTAGACAGGTTTGAATAGAGGCAGCATCCGTTGCTCCAAATTAATACATATTTCATTCTGCTCATGGAACAGTGGATTAGCTCCTTCATGATACTACACCTCACAAACACTTATCAACTTTGTTCTTAATTTTACATTTTTCATTTAGTTCTTTGGATTTTTTTTTACAAATTGACATTATAATCCACTGAAACATTATCTACATCCAAAAGTCTGGAAACAAACCAGGGTACTGGGTACCCCCACTAATACATAATTACAAAAAACATTAATACAATTTTTTTCATAAATGTTTTTTTCCAGTTATCTAGTCTAGTTTTTTAAACCAGAAAACTTCAAATATGGTCTTAAATATAATTATGCCTTATCTCCTCTCATGCCTCTTAAGCCTTTGCCTCTTCTCAGCTTCTACCTGAAAACATAAAAAAAGCACATTTCAGTATAAATAAAGATCATTATTAAAGGTTTTCTTGTACAATACTACAGTCCGCTAAAACCTAAAAAGTTAAATGCTAAAATGTCCTCTGAATGTACATGTGTTAAATTAAAATATTACACAACATTCTAAAACATGTAAAATAAAAAGTGAAAATTAATGTAGTCATTTACTCCCCCTTTTCTTTGCACTCAGGAAATTCTTATGAGTCTACCTGATTTTACTCTCATATAATACCTCATCAAATCACAATCCATTATCAACCTGTACATTTCCCTTTTTTTCTCAGTGTGAGGGAAAATAAGAAGTTTTTTAAAAGGGAAAAAGCTCATGCTGAGGTCAGTAAGGAGGATGTCATAAACTTGTAACATTAATGTTGATAGGTGTGTAATGTCAACAGACTTCATTTAGCATCTGTGAGAACATAGGTCAAATCCTTATGCAGATTATACCATTCTCTGGGATATAGGCAAAACTATGACTTTGCCAATCACTTCCTTTCCCCAAAGCTCCAACTTGCACGGGTGGTTAAAGGGCCAGTTAATTCAGTACAACTTGGAGCACACCACTGTAAAGTTCTCCTAAAACATGTTGAAACAATTTCAGAATTTTTTAAATAGATGCCTTTTCACAGTAGAAATGACGTGTCTGTTTACATGTGACTCTAACAAGCTACCAAAATTACAGCAACAGCTCTGCGCAGAGAGTGTAAGCAGAAAGAGAGTTAACCCTTCACAAATTCATCTGTGCAGAGTAATGACTGCTGGAAATTCCTAAATATGTTACTTGTGGGTTAACTGATTGCTGCAGCATTTATGAATACAGAGAAATACCATAGATCTTTGTGGTCATGGAGTCTACACTGCTCGCTGTCATGGAACAGTCAGGAGTGTGTTTGTAAACAGACCTAAGACTTTAGATTTTTAGCTGTTATTAGTGTAATAAAAAAAAAATAATAGATCATTTTAACATATAATCTTGTGCTCTTTCAAGCCATGAAGACAGTGAGGTAAATGGCCCTTTAAATGGACTAAATCACCTCGAGGTGTTGTTTTTAAGTTCTTTTTAAAGAACATTAAACTGTGTTTACATTGCACTAGCTATTATTTTTAAAGAAAATCATTCCTCAGATATTTGTCATAGTCAGTATGGCTTTATTTTGGTACTGTGTTATTCTGATATACACTAAGAAAGCTTCAAATAAATTATTTCAACAATCTAATCCCGGAGACAAGAGGTATACATTTTTTTCTAAACCTAACCACTTATATTTCAGAATTGATGATTTCTTTTTTTCAGACATAGAAATCAGAAATATAAGACAAGCAGAATATGGATTTAGACCACATTCAGATCATGCTCTATTGATAATTGAAATCTTATATGAATCGATTAATGATGAAAAACAATGGCAATACCCAAACTATATTTTGAAAATAAATTAATGTAGCAGTAAAAATCGGCAAGGTGCTTTAGGAAATTTCCCTGGTTAATAATTGAGAAACTAATATTTTAAATATCTGATTTGCTTGCAAATAAATAGTAAGAGGATTTTTGACAATTTAGTGAAAAAAAAACAAAAAGGTACATCTCTTTGAAAATTGGATTTGGAATTTTACAAATAAGAATAATCAATTTAAACAAATATGATTAACACTACAATATTTAAAACACAGATTAACAAGGAGCTTCAAATACAAGTAAATAATGCATTGATTAATGTACAGTCTAAAGTAGGGGTTCACAAGCTTGGTACTGAAAGGCCACACACAGCCCTGGATTTGAGGATTTCCTTTCTGTGCAACGGAATGACTGACTGATGAAGTGATTGACTCACATGTGCGCAGCAGGGATATCCTCATATCCAGTTCTGTGCTTGGCCCTCCAGGACTGAACAGCCCTGGTTTAAATAATAAAAAAAGTGTGACAGAGTAGATATACTAGAGTTAGAGAGTTAAAGTTAATATAAATGAAGATGGTAAATTTAAATCAGACTCTAAGTCAATAGTTTAAAGTCAAAAATGTTTTTCATCATTTCTAGAAATTAAATCTTTTTGGGGAATTTAAATTTACTTAAGCTTGATAATTTACAAAGAGAGAAATTAAACAAAAATAACTCCATATACTGTATTATTGCAACAATAAAACATTTTATATCTGTGTGTGTGTTCGTTCATCGTTCTTGATGAGGACCTCGACATCTCATTGATTAGTTGACCGGGCTCTGTGCATGTGAAAATGAGCAGTCCGATTAGGGCATGTCCTGTCACACATCAGGCAGATAAACCATGACACTGTGGGCAGCTCTGGTGTTGCGCAGCTCACACTTTCTTTCAGCCTCAGCAGTACTCAGAAATTTGACAGCCTTTGTGAATTAAGCTACGCCATGCTGGATGGTTCAGTGCAAGGGGTTCTCAGGTGGCAATATTGATCTCGAGGGACTTTAAGGAGGTCTTCAGTGTGTCCTTCAACCACTTATTTTTTCCTTGGTAAAAGTGCTTTTAATGAGTTCTCAGAAGAAGAGCTGTTTTGGGATTCGCTAATCTGACATTCTGACAACATGCCCAACCCACTTTGTTTGGGCTTTCAACAGCAGTATATGAACTAATGGCAGGCTGGCTCTGGAAAGGACTTAAGTATCTCTCACTTTTTTTATGCCATCTGATTCTCAGAACCTTGCACATGTGAAAGTGATTGGGCTGTTGTTCATGACTCCAGTAGACAGTCCACGTCTTGCAGGCATACAGCAGAGTTGGAAACACCACTGCTGGTTATATCTTCAGCTTATTGGTAGGATGATCTCTCCAGGTTACTAAACGTTGCAGTGTAATTTACAAAACGCAGAGCTGGCTTTCACAATTCTGTAGTTTACTTCAGCATCAATTGACACTGTTGGGGAAAGGTCACTACCCAGGTAGGTAAAGTGGTCCACTGACTGCAGTCACTATCCATTTAGAGTGATGGACGGTTCTGTGTTTACAAAAAACAACAACATTTTTTTGGGTGGGTGCATTATCTCTATGGTGACACCAAAGTTACTGCATGCAAATGAAAACATTTCTATACTGGCTTGCATTTCTGGCTCTGTACTAGCTTTCAGAGCACAATCATCAGCAAAGAGAAAGTCTTGCAGCACAGTTTCCTTCAACTTGGTGACGGCACACAGACTTTCCTTCAGCCCTACTGCTTCAGTTGAGTTCTGAAAGGCATCGGTCAGAATGGCAGAGAATATCATGCTGAACAGCATGGGTGCTAGAACACACTCTTGCTTGATGGCCTCAGATGTTTCCCTGTTATCCAGGACAGGAGCCATCATACCATCATGAATTTGCCATACCATTAGTATGAATCAGGACAGATGAATTTTGACATGACCCTCCACAGTCCATGGCAACTGACAGTTTCAAATACTTGAGGCCAGCAAAATTTGAGTATAGTTCACAATCCTGCTCTTGACACTTCTCCTGAATCTTATTCACAACAAAAATCATGTCAATGGTTCCACATCCCTTGAAGAAGCCATACTTCATTTCTGGAAGCAAGCCCTCCTCGTGATGAGTGATCAAATGGTTCAGCAGAACTTATGCAAGAGCTTTCCCTGGTGTTGAGAACAGCAAGATTTCATGATGACTGTCACATACTTACCAATTGTCCTTCCTTTCATTGAGGTGTATGATGAACACGTCTCTCATTTCCTGTGGAATTCATCCTTGCTTCCAGAAGGACTGAAATAGCTCAGTGAGTTTCTGTAGCATTACAGAACCACAAACTTTCTTAACTTCTGCTGGTATGACATTTGACCCTACGACTTTGACACTTGCAGCTGGTTGACGGCTTTCTTTACATTGTCATCTACTGATGGAGCATCCATTAAGTCATTACAGGCAACTTACAGCATCCTGTTGATGGTCTCATCATTGATGGCTGATGAGAGGTTGAGATCTGCTTCAAAGTGTTTAGCCTATCTCTGGAGAATTTCTGTCTTATATACCCACAGAAATGTTGGAGGACAGGATCTCAAATATCTGGTAAATTGGAAAAGATCTGAAGGAATATCAAAGTTACAGGCCTATGAATGACAAAGTAATATCTTCATTAGGTAGAATCTCATCATTCAAAATTACATTATTATGTAAACTTTTTTATGTATTTAGGAATCCTCCAACAGATTTTTTTTTTTACAACAGATCCATATCTTATTGAGTAAGTACATGCAGAAATAAAACTCCCAGAACCAGCCTCAATGTAATGAACAGATGCTTTGAAGAGGGAGGATATGCAGTTAATTTTTATTTATATTATCAAGCATCAAGATATGAGTTTAAATATCTTAGTCTCATTGGGACTTTTCCTTTGATTTTGAATATATGAAATGCTATGGAAGAATGTTCTCTGGAGGCCAAAATCTTAGACATGAGTAACTTAAAGGATGCTTTCAATAACAGGAAACATTTATAATTTCATTAGCTGAGAATCTGTTGGGAAATACTACTATATGAATTATTCAATTATATTAGGATTATATCTTAGTTACAATCTGATTACAGCCATTACAGAGCATGCTCAACACAGATTGCATTCATTATGCAGACCGGAGAAAATGCTTTGTGATGACTGCAATCCCATAATCGTACTTCTCCAAAACGAACATGGTCTACATAATGAACGCAATCTGTGTTGATTGTGATTGTCTGCATACTATTGTCCAGATGAAAATGAGGGATGCATGGGAAGAGTGCATAAGCAGCCACTGTGGATGGTAACTATGTGTTATGGGATCGATAAAGTCTTTCTTTTCTGTTTTCAGTGTTAATTAATGATGAAATAAAAATAGATTTAACTTGAGAAGCTGTTAGGCTTGCCCTTTAAGCTCTCACAACAGTGACATCAATGTGCTTAAATTTGTGTTTTCTCATGTATTTACAGTACCAGGAAGAAAAAGCATACTACTAATAACATATATTTCAATTGTATTTTGGAGGAACAGACTCTCAGTCAGTGGTGGCTGGTGAACTTTCAAGTTGGAGGGGCGCCAGAGCAAGACTTGGCTCCTCCCCTTACACAGACCCAACCTATTTTTAAACTCATTCCCTGTTGTCATATTGACTTTATACTTGCCCCGCCCATTGAAAAAGACTCCACCTACTGATTTTTTAATACTGTTTAAAAATTCTACAATCTTGGGATTCAGGCAAATAATAACATTTCTCTTCTGCATGAATGTAATGACACTCACCAACAGTTGACTCTCCTTCTTGGGGTGTCTTCAAGTGTAGTAGTCCAAAATAGTCTGCAGCCGCAGAGTGTTTGGACCTGGGCGTGATATAAAACAAGCAAACAAATCAGAGAGTGCAAGACCCCATCCGTACTTAAAAACAATTATGAAACCAAGCTAGACTAGGCCCCAACTATACCTAAAAAAACCATATTATACAAAGCAGGACTATATAGGCCACAACCGGATCTTAAAAACTCACATTACACCAAGCAGGACTATATAGGCCAAAACCATACATAAACAAACTTAAAATACCAAGCGGGACTATATAGGCCCCAACCGGACCTTAAAAACCCACATTACACCAATCAGAACTATATAGGCCCAAACCGTACCTAAAAAAACCTTAAAATACCAAACAGGACTATACAGGCCCCAACTGGATCTTAAATACTCAAATTACACCAACCGGGACCATATAGGCCCAACCGGACCTTAAATATTAACTTTACACGAAACGGGACCATATAGGCCCCAACCGGACCTTAAATACCCAATTTACACCAAGCGGGACCATATAGGCCTTAATTGTACCTTTAAAACCTTAAAATACAAAGCGGGGCTATATAGACCCAATCCAGACCTTAAAAATGCACATTACACCAATCTGGCCCATATAGGCCCCAACCGGACCTTAAAAAGGCACATTACACCAAACGGGACCATATAGGCCCAAACGGGACCTTTAGAACCCACATTACACCAATCGGGACCATATAGGCCCCAACTGGACCTTTAAAACCTTAAAATACCAAGTGGGGCTACATAGGCCCAAACCAGACCTTTAAAACCTTAAAATACCAAGTGTGACCATATAGGCCCCAACCGGACCTTAAATACCCATATTACACCAAACGGCACTATATAGGCCTTAACCGGACCTTTAAAACCTTAAAATCCCAAATTGGACCATATACGCCCCAACTGAACCTTAAAAACCCACATTACACCAAGCAGGACAATATAGGCCCCAACTGGACCTTTAAAACTTTAAAATACCAAGCCAGACTATATAGGCCTAAACTGGAACTTAGAAACCAACATTACACCAATCAGGTCTATATAGGCCCCAACCGGACGTTTAGAACCCACATTACACCAAACGGCACTATATAGGCCCCAACTGGACCTTTAAAACCTTAAAATCCCAAATGGGACCATATAGGCCCCAACTGGACCTTAACAACCCACATTACACCAAGCAGGACCATATAGGCCCCAACTGGGCCTTTAAAACCTTAAAATACCAAGCCAGACTATATAGGACTAAATGGGACCTTTAAAACCCACATTACACCAATTGGGACCATATAGGCCCCAACCGGACCTTAAAAACCCACACTACACCAAGCGGGACCATATAGGCCCCAACCTTACTTTTAAAACCTTAAAATACAAAGTGGGACTATATAGGCCCAAACCAGACCTTAAAAACCCACATTACACCAATCGGGACCATATAGGCCCCAACTATACCTATAAAACCCATATTATACAAAGCAGGACTATATAGGCCCCAACCGGACCTTTAAAACCTTAAAATACCAAGCGGGACTATATAGGCCCCAACTGGACCTTAAAAACCCACATTACACCAAGCGGGACCATATAGGCCCAACCGGACCTTTAAAACCTTAAAATACCAAGCTGGGACTATATAAGCCCAAACCGGTCCTCAAAAACCCACATTACACCAAACGGGACCATGTAGGCCCCAACCGGACCATAAATACCCACTTTACACCAAACGGGACCATATAGGCCTTAATTGTACCTTTAAAACCTTAAAATACCAAGCGGGACTATATAAGCCCAAAACGGTCCTCAAAAACCCACATTACACCAAACAGAACCATATAGGCCCCAACCGGACCTTAAATACCCACTTTACACCAAGTGGGACCATATAGGCCTTAATTGTACCTTTAAAACCTTAAAATACCAAGCGGGACTATATAGGCCCCAACCGGACCTTTAAAACCTTAAAATACCAAATGGGACCATATAGGCCCCAACCGGACCTTTAAAACCTTAAAATACCAAGCCAGACTATATAGGACTAAATGGGACATTAAAAATCCACATTACACCAAACTGACCTTTAAAACCCACATTACACCAATTGGGACCATATAGGCCCCAACAAGACCTTAAAAACCCACATTACATCAAGCGGGACCATATAGGCCCCAACCGGACCTTTAAAACCTTAAAATACAAAGTGGGGCTATATAGACCCAAACCAGACCTTAAAAATGCACATTACACCAATCTGGCCCATATAGGCCCCAACCGGACCTTAAAAACGCACATTACACCAAACGGGACCATATAGGCCCAAACGGGACCTTAAAAACCCACATTACACCAAACGGGACCATTGCAAGCCTCTCCCCCACTCTACCTCTCGCCCCTCTCTACTTTAATGGCCTTGCAATGAGCGCCTTTGGTGCTCATCACGCGCCTTGCAATAAGCCTCTCCCCCCCTCTACCTACCCCCCACTTCTGTACTGGCCTTGAGATGATTGAATTTGGCGCTCATCACGCGCCACGCAATGAGCGCCTTTGGCCTCATTGTGAGCCTCTCCCCCCTCTACCTCCCCCGTCTACTTTACTGGCCTTGAGATGAGCGCCTTTGGCGCTAATCACGTGCCTCACTAATTGCGAGCCTCTCCCCCCTTCCTCTGTGTCTTGTCCCCCCTCCTCAGTGTGTCGCCCCCCTCTCCCCCTCCTCTGTGTCTCTTCACCCCCTCCCCCTCCTCTGTGTCTCTTCGTCCCCTCTCACCCCTCTGTGTCTCTTCCTCCCTCCTGATTCTCTTCCCCCTCTCTCCGTGTCTCTTCCCCCCTTCTCTGTGTCTCTTCCCCCTCCCTCCCTTGTGTTTCCTTCCCCCATCTCCCCCTCCTCTGTGTCTCTTCCCCCCTCTTCTGTGTCTCTACCCCCTCTCTCCCTTGTGTTTCCTTCCCCATCTCACCTCTGTGTCTCCTCCCACCTCTCCCTCCTCCCCTGTGTCTCTTCCCCCTCTGTGTCTCTCCCCCATCTACCTCCTCTGTGTCTCTTCTCCCCTCTGTGTCTCTCTCCCCATCTCCCTCCACTGTGTCTCTTCCCCCTGTGTCTCTTCCCTCATATCCCTCCCCTGTGTCTCTTCCCCCTGTGTCTCTCCCCCATCTCCCTCCCCTGTGTCTTTTCCCCCATTGTGTCTCTTCCCCATCTCCCTCCCCTGTATCTCTTCCTTCCTCTGTGTCTCTCCCCCATATCCCTCCCCTGTGTCTCTTCCCCCTCTGTGTCTCGCCCCATCTCCCTCCCCTGTGTCTCTCTCCCCCTCTGTGTCGCTCCCCTATCTCCCTCCCCTGTGTCTCTTCCCCTCTCTGTGTCTTTCCCCCCATATCCCTCCCTTGTGTTTCTCCCCCCTCTGTGTCTCTCCCCCATCTCCCTCCCCTGTGTGTCTCTCCCCCCCTCCACTCCCTCCTCTTTGTCTATAGGAATACCATTTAGTGAACAAGGGAAGCCTCACTATACAGAGTACAGAGTCACACAATACACACACAGATATATATAAGAATGGGTTATTTTTGGTGCTGCAGTGGTGGTGCAAACCTGTGCAAACTTAATTGGTTGATGAGATCAGCAGGGAAGAATCCAGTCAGTAAAAAGAGCGGGAACAGAGTGGGAAGTGTTTGAGATAATTGGCTTTATATAAAGCCTTTCTGATGTCATATCATAACAATAACCCCTATAGGCTTGGGGGTTGTTCAGAGGGAACAGTCAGAGGGGAGGTTCATAGCAACCAGATAGCCTGCAGCACTGATTGGCTGATGCTGCAAGCTGTCAGTCAGCCAAATTGATACAATTGTAGCAGAGTCAATTAAAATTCACTCAGCTTAGAGCGTTACAGCCTGATGCTCACACATCTCACACAG
Organism: Discoglossus pictus; assembly: GCA_027410445.1. Taxonomy (NCBI): domain Eukaryota; kingdom Metazoa; phylum Chordata; class Amphibia; order Anura; family Alytidae; genus Discoglossus; species Discoglossus pictus. The sequence goes on from CM050167.1 coordinate 203,332,265, forward strand.
TAATATTATCTAGCAGTGCAGCCCTAACTGGAGAGACCAGGTAATGGGGAAGGCACACAAAGGGTTTATTTAAAGTGACAGATGCATATTTTTAACAAAAACATATGAAAGAAGACATGACAGCTGATATACCGATATAATTACATTGTACTATCTATATAAAGTTAAAATACAATATTAAAGTGATTGATACTTTTTTTGGGGATGCCTGACCATTTGCCCCAATGCACCAGACACCCCTGCTCTCAGAAGAAATCCTGCAGCCATTCTAACCCAGCCTTGCCCATGACCCACTTTCTTTTTTTCCTCCTGTTGTTTTCTATCAAAGTCTAGAACAAAGACATAGGCGTGGAGCATCTGTTTACAGTATATATATATATATATATATATATATATATAGTTCACCCCAACAACCATTTATAATATGGTGGGCAAAAGAGCGATAGAAGCCCTTCACCGTCCAGTAGTACAGTAAATAAAATGTACATCTGTGTTCACACCTGAATGTCTAAAGCAAGTAAAAAACCTGCTTCCAGTTGAGAGTTCCGAGAAAAACAGTTATTTCACTGCATTCTGGGAAGTTGAGCTGGGACACATAAATATGCTCACAAATGCCTCGCTCTTCATTCCGTAGCCATTATCAAACATGGCTTCCTTTAAGCTTATGCATGCTGTATTACACAGCTTTAATGCAAAGCCAAGGTTGGAATAAACACAGGCTGAGTATCCAATCCATGTACAGCTGTTTCATGCTTAATGGCTATCATCAGCATGGAGCGGGCTACCTGGTTGATCCTGCCAGTAGCATATTCATACACACGGCCGGTACAGTGAAACTGCGAATGGCTCATTAAATCAGTTATGGTTCCTTTGATCGCTCCATCTGTTACTTGGATAACTGTGGTAATTCTAGAGCTAATACATGCCGACTAGTGATGTCGCAAACATAACATTTTCGGTTTGCGAACTTCATCAAAATGTTCGCGAACGGGCGAACCGAGCGAACCGCCATAGACTACAATGGGCAGGCGAATTTCAAAACCCACAGGGACTCTTTCTGGCCACAATAGTGATGGGAAAGTTGTTTCAAGGGGACTAACACCTGGACTGTGGCATGCCGAAGGGGGATCCATGGCAAAACTCCCACGGAAAATTACATAGTTGATGCAGTATCTGGTTTTAAGCCATAAAGGGCATTAATCACCTAACATTCCTAAATTGTTTGGAATAACATGCTTTAAAACATCAGGTATGATGTTGTATCGATCAGGTAGTGTAAGGGTTACACCCGCTTCACAGTAACAGACCAATCTCCGCGTTTAATGCACAGCAAACAACCGCAAACAGTCCCTTTGCTCAACCGCAAACTCCCCATTTGCACAAGGTTGGATACCAAGCTAGCCATGTCATTGAAGGTCTCTTCCTCCACCCAGCCACCAAGGGTCCTCGAAAGGAGACAACAAGCCCCCTGGGACGCCTGCTGTGTTTGGTCTTCCACCTCCTCAAAGCCACCTTCCTCCTCTGACTCCTCTTCTTCAGACTCCTCTCTTTGCGTTGCCTCTGTCTGCGTTATTATAAGGTGTGTACTGCTAAGTAGTACTATTCCTATCGGTTTAATCCCTGTTACGTCCACTATTAGGGGACGTGTATATGGCATTGATTTTTGGAACATGGAGATGGAAAAAGATGCTTGGTCGGACCTCCTACTTCGAATTTGGGGCACTGCACGTGCAATGTAATGTGCCACCAGATAGGAGTGGTGTATTAAGTTGTACTATTTATTCCTATCAGTTTGATACCTGTTACGTCACCTATCAGGGGACGTGTATATGGCATGGATTTTTGGAACCGGGAGATGGAAAAAGATGCTTGGTCGGTCCTCCCACTTCAAATTTGGGGCACTGCACGTGCAATGTAATGTGCCACCAGATAGGAGTGGTGTATTAAGTTGTACTATTTATTCCTATCAGTTTGATACCTGTTATGTCACCTATCAGGGGACGTGTATATGGCATGGATTTTTGGAAGTGGGAGATGGAAAAAGATGCTTGGTCGGTCCTCCCACTTCAAATTTGGGGCACTGCGCGTGCAATCTAAGGTGCCACCAGATATGAGTGTCACTGTGCACTGGCAAAAGTTGGCAAAGTAGGCGCTGTAGGCCTCACACACACGCCTGTAGGCAGGCAAATGATATTCAATTGATTACAGTCAAAAATGTGTTGTTTTATTTCACTGTACACTACGGTTGCACCAGATATGACGTATCACTGTGCACTGGCAAAAGTTGGCAGAGTAGATGCAATAGGCTTCACACACACGCCTGTAGGCAGGCAATTGCTATTCAATCTATTACAGTCAAAAAAGTGTTGTTTTATTTCACTGAGCACAATATAAGCTGTGAGCCTCACACAGGCAGGCAACTGAAATTAGATTACAGGAAAAAAATGGTTGTTTTCAATGTATGGTACACCACCAGGTATGAGTAGTGTAAATAAGGACAATATAAGCTGTTAGGTGTTAGCATGTCACACACAAACGCTGTCAGGCAGGCATATGCAATTAGATTACACAGAAAAAAATTATAAAATAAAATAAATGATGTTTTAGCCCTAAAAAGGGCCTTTTGGGTTGCTGTCCTTGCAGCAGATATCAGATGAGTCCTTCAGGTCTGTAGTGGAAGCTAAATACACAGCCTGGCTATCTATTTCCCTATTAAATCTCCAGCAGCTACACTCTCTGTCCTCTCACAACGAATGCAGCTTCAGAATGATTCTAAAATGTATGCTGTCCTTCAGATGGAAGGCTCTGGAAGAGAGTGTATGCTGCTGATTGGCTGGAATGTGTCTGCTGACTGTG
>CM050167.1:203340120-203507620 GCA_027410445.1 Discoglossus pictus
ATTGATCAAATGGTTTATCAAAAGTTCACCACCATGTTGGGTAGAAATTGAAACTAAAAATTCTTAAAGAACAAAATGTTTTGATACAACAAATGTGGTGGAACATTTAAAATTCTTAATCAATATAAATAAACACACAATGTATATCACACTCCTTAACTTTACAGAAACACATTAACAAAAGACCAAATTTATCAAAGGAATATTATTGGCTTACTCCATTATGGTAATTCCATAAGAAATCTAGATGAAATACATCTTCATGTATATCAAACTACTTGGATCCAACAAAATGTATTTATAGTAGCAGACATCCTTACAAAAAGTTCTACATGGTCTTCAGATCTAATCTAAGAACAGTTTAATTATCGACAAAAAGAATGGTTGGATTTAGATACAATAAATAAAACTGTGGATTACATTATGATAAAAAAAAAATTGGCCATCAAGACACCATTTGAAAACTGTTGTATGTATAATACTAATGGTAAAAAAACATCTCTATTATTTATAATTATATCGATACAGTTACTAAATTACCATATAAGACATCTTGGGAAAAGGAACTTGCATCTGTTCTGTGATTTCTCCTGAACAGTGAGTGTGTTGTGTGCTTGTGCAGTGATAAGTGGGCAGCCTAGAGGGGGTGTGGTTTTGCCTGGTATATCAGTATGTGACTTTTTGTGGTCTGCTTGCATCTGTTCTGTGATTTCTCCTGAACAGTAAGTGTGTTGTGTACTTGTGCAGTGAGTAATGGGCAGCTGAGACGGGGTGTGATTTTGCCTGTACAAAGCTATATCAGTGTGTGACTCTTGTGGTCAGCTTGCATCTGTTCTGTGATTTCTCCTGAACAATGAGTGTGTTGTGTACTTGTGCAGTGATTAGTGGGCAGGTGAGTAGTAAGTACCTAATATAAACAGGGGAAGGTGCAAACACTTCTAGCATAAGAGCAGTTCAAGTATAAGTGTATGAGTTTAAATAAAAGGAGGGAGTGCAAAGGGGGAGAACATTGTAGTGCTTTATACATTTTTTCCCCACTGCAATTATGAGTCAGTCCAGTGGCAACCTCACTCAGTGTACATCCTGTCATATGTATGCACTACTGGAACAGATGATCCAGGGTCCATACCTCTGTGACAGGTGTGAGCATGTTGCCTATCTTGAAACTCAAATTGGAAAACTAGAGAGGAGTATTGCAGCACTTAGTGATATTGCTCCACTGGAAAGGGGGTTGGTGCTCACAGAGCACATTTTAGCTGGGCCTAGTATGGAGGATGTCCAGGGAGGTAGCTGGGTTACTTTGCAGGGGGATGCAGGGAGAACAGGAGCAGGAGGCAGGCCAGTTCTAAGTTGGCAAGCACCAACAGATTTGCCAGATTGAGTGAAACTGTTGGGGATGTCCATTGAGGAATAGCAAGGCCAGATAGAGCTGTTCCCTCTAACAGCCGGGAGAACAGTTCTACTGGAGGAGTGGGAGGGCAGCATACACAGAGCAACAGGCAGGTTTTGGTGATTGGGGACTATTTTTAGGAAAGTAGACAGGGTGATTTGTCACCCAAATCCCAGCAATCAAACAGTTTGCTGTCTCTCGGGTGCTCGGGTTCGGCATGTTGTGGATCAGGTAGATAAAATATCGAGAGGAGCTGGAAATGAACTGGCAGTCCTGGTACATATTAGTACCAATGACAAAGTTAGTGGAAGATTGAGTGTCCTAAGGAATGATTTTATAGAACTAGGTAATAAGCTGAAGGCAAGGACCTACAAGGTGGTATTTTCTGAGATACTACCAGTGCCACGTGCTTGCCCAGGGAGACAGAAGGAGCTTAGGGAGGTTCATGTGTGGCTAAAAATGTGGGGCATTAAGAAGAGGTTTGAGTTTTTAGAGCACTGGGCTGACTTCTCACTTGGGTGCAATCTCTATAGCAGGGATGGATTGCAGCTTAATGATGAGGGAGCTTTTGTGCTAGGGAATAGGATGAGGGAATTTTTAAACTAGTAGGTGGGTGGGAGGGACGACATAGAAGTAATGGGGTAGAAAGTGTAGAGGGGGTAAGGAACGCATTAACTAGTCATGGGGGAAGATGGGGGAGGGTTAGTATAGTCAATAGGGTGGTATTGCTAAGTAACTCAAGTACAGTGGCAGGCACTTCAGAACTACAGACTAATAACATAAGGTGTATGCTTGCTAATGCCAGAAGCTTGCTAGGAAAATGCCAGGAAAAGAAATGTTGATTTAATAGGCATTACTGAAACATGGTGTGATGAATCTCATGACTGGACTGTTAATCTGGATGGTTATAACCTATTTAGGAAAGACAGGCGCAATGGTAAAAGAGGAGGAGGGATTTTTCTGTATGTTACGCCTGAATTTAAGCCTATAGTCAGAGAAGATATTTATGGTTGAACTAGCATTAATGTTGAATGTTTGTGGCTAGAGTTAAATAGTGGAGGAGCAAATTCTAAAATAATATTAGTAGGAGTACGCTATAAACCCCCAAATATAATTGAAAGTGAGGATATACAATTATTGTTACAGATTGGAAATGCAGCTAAGCATGGGCAAGTTCTAATAATGGGAGGTTTTAATTACCCTGAAATAAACTGGATAAATGAGACCAGCAGTTCAGCTAAGGGGAGCAGGTTCTTGAGTACACTGGGGAATCATTATCTGGCCCAGGTTATACAAGAACCTACTAGAAATGAGGCTATCTTGAATTTAGTTATCACAAATAATATTGATATACTATCAAATGTTGAAATAGGGCAACCTTTGGGAAACAGTGATCACAACACAGTCTCATTCGAGATTGAATTAAAAATACATAACTGTAAGGGGCTAACGAAAACTCTTAATTTTAAAAGGGCAGATTTTAATAGTCTAAGGGCAGCGATACAAGGTATAGACTGGGACAGAGAACTGACAGGTAAAAATACTGAACATAAATGGACAAAGTTCAAATCCTTACTAAATAAACATACTTATGACCATTTACCACGTGGACATAAAAGTAGAAGGAGTAAATCCCAACCCATGTGGCTTAACAATTAATTAAAGATGAAGATGAGGAGTAAAAAGCAAGCATTTAAATTATACAAACAAGAGACTGCTTTACGTAAGTACAAGGAAATCAACAAGGGGATTTACATAAAATTGAGGAATGGGCATCTAAATGGCAGATGAGATTTAATACGAATAAATGTAAGGTTATGCATCTGGGAAGGAAAAATAGCCATGCAATTTATAATCTTAATGGAGCAAATCTAGGTGTATCAGATATTGAAAGGGATTTGGGAGTGCTTGTGGACAACCACCTAGGTAACAGTGCTCAAAGCCAAGCAGCAGCTGCAAAGGCCAATACAATATTAGCATGTATTAAGAAGGGTATAGAAGCCAGGGAAGCAAATATAATTCTGCCACTATACAAATCTCTAGTACGCCCTCATTTGGAATATGGAGTACAATTTTGGGCACCACTTCATAAAAAGGACAGTTTAGAGCTGGAAAAGGTACAGAGAAGGGCAACAAAACTAATATGGGGAATGGAGGGGCTAAGTTATGAAGAAAGACTAACCAAATTAAACATATTTTCTCTAGAAAAAAGGTGTCTAAGAGGAGATATGATTACCTTATATAAATACATCCAGGGTCAGTATAAAGATTTTTCAGGGGAGCTTTTTGTGCCAAGAGGTTTTCAACTGACAAGAGGACATCCCTTGAGGTTAGAAGTAAAAAGATTCCACCTCAAAGAAAGAAAAGGGTTCTTCACAGTAAGGGTGGTTAATCTGTGGAATTCTCTACCAAAGGAGGTGGTGATAGCAAATTCGATAGATAACTTTAAAATGGGACTAGATTTATTTCTAATTAAAAAGGGAATTCAGGGTTATCATGGATAATTAGAGAGACAGTATTGATCCAAATTAAATAATTAAATAATTGATTAATAATTAATTAACGACTAATGAATTAATAGTTAATCCTCATATTGCAGATCAGAGGAGATTATAAAAGGTTGAACTTAATGGACTGAAAGTCTTTTTTCAACCTAAAATACTATGTAACTATGTAACTATGTAACAAGGCTTGCAAAGGGGCTATTAGACTGGATAAAATCAAAAATGAAAAGTTAGTTGCAAAGGAGAGTAAGACTAACCCTAAAATATTTTACCATATTTTACCGTATATACTCGAGTATAAGCCGACCAGAGTATAAGCAAAAGCACCTATTTTACCACAAAATACTGGGGAATATGAGTGACTCGAGTATAAGCCGAGGGTGGGAAATGTGCTGCCCCCTGTGTCCCTCTTGTGTCCTCTGTGTCCCCCTCTTGTGTCCCCCTCTCTCTCCCATGTCTCTTCTACCCTCTCCCTTCCCTGTATCTCTTCCCCCCTCTCCCTTCCCTGTGTCTCTTCCCCCCTCCTCATTCCCAACCTCCCTCCTCAACTCCACTCCTCAACCTCCCTCCTCATCATCCCTCCTCATCCTCAACCTCCCTCCTCAGCCCCCTCATCCTCAACCCCCTTCTCCTCAACCCCCTCCTCAACCTCCCTCCTCAACCCCCCATTCTCATCCTCAACCCCCCCATCCTCAACCCCCCATCCTCAACCCCCTCATCAACTTCAACCCCCTCCTCATCCTCAACCACCTCCTCAACCTCCCTCCTCATCCTCAGACTCCCTCCTCATCCTCAACCCCCTCCTCATCCTCAACCCCCTCCTCAACCTCCCTCCTTAACCTCAACCCCCCATACTCAACCCCCCCATGCCCAACCCCCCCATCCTCCACCCACTCCTCAACCTCAACCTCCCTCCTCATCCTCAACCCCCTCCTCAACCTCCCTCCTCAACCTCCCTCCTCATCCTCAGCCTCCCTCCTCATCCTCAACCCCCCATCCACAACCCCCTCCTCAACCCCCTCATCAACCTCAACCCCCCTCCTCATCCTCAACCCCCTCCTCAATCTCCCTCCTCAGCCTCCCTCCTCATCCTCAACCCCCTCCTCATCCTCAACCCCCTCCTCAACCACCCTCCTCAACCTCAACCCCCCATCCTAAACCCCCATCCCCAACCCCCCCATCCTCCACCCCCTCCTCAACCTAAACCTCCCTCCTCATCCTCAACCCCCTCCTCAACCTCCCTCCTCAACCTCCCTCCTCATCCTCAGCCTCCCCATTCATCCTCAACCCTCTCCTTATCCTCAACCCCCTCCTCAACCTCAACCCCCCATCCTCAACACCCCTCCTCATCCTCCCTCCTCAACCTCCCTCCTCAACCTCCCTTCTCAACCTCCCTCCTCAACCTCCCTCCTCATCCTCAACCTCAACCTCCCTCCTCAACCCCCCTCCTCAACCTCAACCCCCATTCTCAACCCCCTCCTCAACCTCCCTCCTCAACCTCAACCTCCCCATCCTCAACCCCCTCCTCAACCTCAACCCCCCCATTCCTCAACCCCCTCATCTTCCTCCCTCCTCATCCTCAACCTCAACCTCCCTTCTAAACCTCCCTCCTCAACCTCCCTCCTCAACCTTCCTCCTCAACCCCCCTCCTCAACCTCAACCCCCCATCCTCACCCTCCCTCCTCAACCTCAACCCCCCTCCTCAACCTCCCTCCTCATCCTCAACCCCCCTCATCATTCTCAACCCCCACACCTCATTCACAACACCCCTCCTCTTTCTAAACCCCCCTCATTCTACCTCTCTAAATACCCACCCTCTCCCTTTCCCCTCCCTTAACTGCATCTGAAGCTTCTGCTCCGGCCTCCGCTCCTTCCGGCGTCTTGAAGTGGCGCGCATGTGACGTCACGGCATTAGCATATACCGGGTGCTGGCACTCGGTATATGCTAATGACGTGGCGTTCATGTGACGTCACGGCACCCGGTATATGCTAATGACGTGACGTCACATGCTCACCACATCAAGACGCCGGAAGGAGCGGAGGCCGGAGCAGGAGCTTCAGATTCAGGTATGTGAGGGGAAAGGGAGGGGGGGTATTTAGAGGGGTAGAATGAGGGGAATTAGAATGAGGGGGGGGTTAGAATGAGGAGGGGGGTTGAGGATGAGGAGGGGGAGGGAAAGAGACACGGGGCGTTAGAGAGACACGGGGGGGTTAGAGGGACATGGGGGGAGTTAGAAAGACACGGGGGGAGAGTGATTCGAGTATAAGCCGAGGGGGCCCTTTTTAGCCTTAAAAAATGGGATGAAAAACTTGGCTTATACTCGAGTATGTAAGGTATATTAATGGGAAGAAAGCCAGGAAGGAAGCTATAGAAACATTACAATGTGACACAGGCCGTCTGATAATTAGTGACCAGGAAAAGGCAGATAAGCTAAATAGATTATTTTCTGCGGTATACACAAGGGAGGTACCAGTGGTTGGGTCACTGCAACATAATGAGGCTACACTACCTTAACCAAATAACTGGTTAACGCAGGAAGAAATCCAAAAGAGGTTGGAATTTTTTTTTTAATAAAGCCCCAGGTCCTGATGGAATACATCCAAGGGTACTGAGAGAACTGAGCTCTGTAATTGCAAAATCTTTATATCTAATTTTTCAAGATTCACTCAACACAGGGTCTCTACCAGATGACTGGAGATAGGCAGAGGTGATACCTATATTTAAGAATGGAGCAAGAGCAAATCCGAGGAATTATAGACCAGTGACTCTCACTTCGGTGATGGGGAAGCTTTTAGAAGGGTTAATAAGGGATAAATTACAAGAATATGTCTATTCAAACAGGATTATAAGTAGGAGCCAACATGGATTTATGAAGGATAGGTCATGTCAAATAAGCCTAATTAGTTTCTATGAGGAGGTGAGTAGGAACTTGGATCAAGGCAACTCAGTGGATATAGTCTATTTGGATTTTGCAAAGGCTCTTGATACGTGCCACATGGTAGACTATTGAGCAAATTAAGGGATACAGGAATTGCCATAAATATTTGCTTATGGATTGAGAGCTGGCTAAAAGACAGGAAGCAAAGGGTTGTGGTAAATGGAACATACTCGGGTTGGACTAATGTGGTAAGTGGGGATCCTCAGGGTTTAGTATTAGGTCCACTACTCTTTAACATATTTATTAATGACTTGGAAGTGGGATTGCAGTGTGGTGTCTCCATTTTTGCTGATGACACAAAGTTGTGCAAGGTAATATAATCAGAAAATGATGGACTTTCCCTCCAAAGGGATCTGCATAAATTAGAGGAATGGGCATCTAAGTGGCAGATGAGATTTAGTATGAATAAATGTAAAGTTATGCATAGCCATGCAATTTATAATCTTAATGGAGCAAATCTAGGGGTATCAGATATTGAAAGTGATTTGGGAGTATAGTGGACAACCGCCTAGGTAACATTGCTCAATGCCAAGCAGCATCTGCAAAGGCCAGTAAAATATTAGGCTGTATTAAGAAGGGTATAGAAGCAAGGGAAGCAAATATAATTCTCTCACTATACAAATCCCTAGTACGCCCTCATTTGAAATATGGAGTACAATTTTGGGTACCACTACATAAAAATGATATTTTAGAGCTGGAAAAAGAGGTTTTAAACTGACAAGGGGACATCCTTTGTGATTAGAAGCAAAAAGATTTCACCTTAAAGACAGAAAAGAGTTCATCACAGTAAGGGTGGTTAATCTGTAGAATTCTCTACCAAAGGAGGAGTTGACAGTGGATTCTATAGATAACTTTAAAAAGGGATTGGATATATTTTTTAATAAAAAGGGCATTAAGGGCTATCCTGTATTAATAGAGAGGGAGTATTGATCCAGGGATGAAACCGATCTCCAGTATCTGGAGTCAGGAAGGAATTTTGTATTTTTTTACTTGTCGAGACAATTGGCAAAGTTTCACAGTTTTTTTTTTTTCTGTTTGCCTTCCTCTGGATCAATTAACAATAAATCTGCATATTTCAGATCAGAGGAGATCTAAAAAGGTTGAACTTTATGGACTAAAGTCTTTTTTCAACCTAAATTACTATGTAACTACCATATATACTCGAGTATAAGCCAACCAGAGTAAAAGCCAAAGGCACCTATTTTACCACAAAATACTGGGAAAACTTAGTGACTCGAGTATAAGCCGAGGATAGGAAATGTGCTGCCCCCTGTGTCCCTCTTGTGCCCTCTGTGTCCCCCTCCTGTGTGCCCTCTGTGCCCCTTTCTTGTGTCCCTTTTCTCTCTCCCCTGTGTCTCTTCCCCCCTCAACATTCCCTGTGTCTCTTTCCCTCCCCCTCCCTTCCCTGTGTCTCTTTCCCTCCCCCTCCCTTATCACCCTCCTCAACCCCCCTCCTCATCCTCAACCCCCCTCCTCAACCTCCCTCCTCAACCCCCCTCCTCATCCTCAACCCCCCTCCTCAACCCCCCTCCTCAACCCCCCTCCTCAAGCCCCCTCCTCAAACCCCCTCCTCAAACCCCCTCCTCAAGCCTCTCCTCAACCTCTCTCATCAACCCCCCTCCTTATCCTCGCTCCTCAATCCCCCTCCTCATCCTCTCTCTTCAACCCCCCTCCTCATCCTCAACCTCCCTCCTCAACCCCGCTCCTCATCCTCAACCTCCCTCCTCAACCTCCCTCCTCACCCCCCTCCTCAACCCCCCTCCTCATCCTCTCTCCTCATCCTCAACCCCCATCCTCAACCCCCCCATCCTCAACCCCTCCATCCTCATCCTCAACCCCCATCCTCATCCTCAACCTCCCTCCTCAACCTCAACCCGCACCCTCATCCCCCATATCCTCAACCCCCATCCTCAACTCCCTCCATCCTCATCCTCAACCCCCATCCTCATCCTCAACCCCCTCCTCATCCCCCCTCCTCATCCTCAACCTCCCTCCTCAACTTCCCTACTCAACCCCCCTCCTCATCCTCAACCCCTCTCCTCAACCTCTCTCTTCATCCTCAATCCCCCATCCTCAACCCCCCATACTCACCTCCCCATCCTCAACCCCTCCATCCTCAACCCCTCCATCCTCATCCTCAACCCCACTCCTCAACCTCAACCCCAATCCTCATCCCCCCATCCTCACCCCCCATCCTAAACCCCCCATCCTCAACCCCCCCATCCTCAACTTCCCCATCCTTAACCCCCCCATCCTCAACCCCCCCATCCTCAACTTCCCCATCCTCAACCCCCCCATCCTCAACCCCCCTCCTCAACCCCCCATACTCAACTTCCCCATCCTCAACCCCCCCATCCTCAACCCTCCATCCTCATTCTCAAACCCCCCATCCTCAACCCCTCCATCCTCATCCTCAACCCCCCATCCTCAACCCCCCTCCTACACCTCCCTCCTCAACCCCCCTCCTCAACCTCAACCCCTCATCCTTAACCCCCATCCTCATCCTCAACACCCAATCCTCAACCTTAACCCTCTCCTCACTTTACCCCTCTAAGTACCTCGCCCTCTCCCTTTCCCCTCACTTACCTTACATCTACAGCAGCATGCGCGTCACATCATTGGCCGGGTCAAGACGCAGCCGGAAGGAGCGGCTGCTGCAGATGTAAGGTAAGTGAGGGGAAAGGGAGAGGTAATTAGAGGGCTAAAGTGAGGGGGGGGTTGAAAAGGGCTGAAAAACTCGGCTTATACCCAAGTATATAGGTAAGTAACTATCTAAATATATCTCTTAATGAAAAGAAAAATGGGATAAAATCATTAGAAATATGAATAATTCTTCACGTAATATAAATTACAGAGAAAATTTCTATAAAACATTAATGAGATGATATCTTACTCCAGTAAGATTATAAAAATTAAACCCATCTTAATGATAAATGCTTCAGAGGCTGTGATGTAGCTGGAACTTTAAAACATGCTCTGTGGGAATGTCCTAAAATCTAATCTAACTATGGGAAGAAACATATTCAGTATTAGAAACACTCACAGGCTTCCGGATCCCTAGAAAACCAAAAGAAGCATTATTAGCATTACCTAAATCAGATATATCAAAAGACATACAGCTCCAAATATTGTTAGCTACTAGAATTATTATAACTAAAAATTGGAGGTCAGATAAACCCACAATAGAAGAGATAAAAAATAATAATATATACATACAATGTACATGATTCAGGTACACAAGCCTCTTCACCACCAACACTTAGCAATACTGAAGGGGACCAGGGCAACATATACCACACTAATCTACTCTAATGTATCAGAAGGGGACGCAAAAACACATGGAGGCTGTGCAGAGGCACGGGGATCAACAGCAAACTCACCTCCATCTCTGCTACACCCATCCTGGAAAGTCCCAAACCATTGCTGGTGGCCATGTGCCAAGATGTATAGCCATTCCCATTTGGTGACCTCCCATTATGTTCTTCTATTCATCAATTTACATTAGTGGTGGTGGTGAAAGGGCTTGTGTACCTGAGTGAAGCTGTGAGCTATACCATGTAGGGCCACTGTAGCTGAGCAGATCATAGCAGAGAGGTCAGACAAATCACAGTCCACTACAAAAGGAACTAGCAACCCACTCCAGTATCTTTGGCATGAAAACCTTGTGGAACAGCACAGGCAGATACCTAGCTAAATGTGCTGCAGTCCATAGGGTCACATAGAGTCAGACATGACTGAAGGACTGAACAATAAATATTAAAATGTTCCTCGGGTACTTGATCTATTTAATGTGGCTGTAAAATATGGCCGCTATTTGTTTTCTCTAATTTAGATGTGATGAGCAAGATGTATATGCAATTATATTTATATTTCAGGGTCCACATTAGAGCCTCTGTGAGTAAGAAAGGGTTAATATCGCATGAGTTTCATGTTTTTGTGTTGCTGTTTAATCAGGTAGTGTGTCTTTCATTGCTTTCTGCATGTTTCAGCATGGCTTTTCATATTGGCATATGGATGACCATTCCAACATATGCTAAGTGGTGGTGGTGGTGAAGAGGCTTGTGTACTACAATTAAGCTGTGAGCTTTATTATGTAGGGTATAGCTGGGCAGATCATAGGAGAGAGGTCAAACTTTCCACTAGAGAAGGAACTTGCAACCCACCTGTGATATTCATTTTAGGCCCTCGGGGGAATGTTCAGACTCCACAGTATCTTATTGGACTTGGCCTGTGTATTAACCCTTTATTATTATTATTATTATTATTATATTTGATATTTAGTATTATATGATATCTAATGCTATTATTCTTTTTATATGTGTTGACCTATTGCATGTAACTAGGGCTCATTAGTTTACATATATAGGAATGTGACACTAATGGGATGCATGTGGATGTCCCATAACCCCAAACATTGAAAACACACTGACATGGTTAGAACGGTATAACGAAGCTTAATTTTATTGACAGAGCACAATAAGAAATAGTCAAGACTGTGCATTAATATCATGGGTGTGGTGTGGGCGGGTCCCGAGAGAGCAAGAGGCTTGGGGGGAAAAGGGGATACCTAAAGGGGGTAATGCCCTAGTCTAGAATAAGCATGATGCATAGCACCTACCAGGGTCATATGTGTTCACTACACCACTGCAACCAGAATCTGATGAAGAAAGGATCATCAGAAATCACTTTATTTAACTGAACAAACCATTAATATGCATAGCACTTACACCTTGTCTAGATCTGTTCAATGAAACAGATGATTCAACCTCTGGACTGTGTAATCCAATCCAGTTTCACACATACACTGTGAAAAATAAAAAAAAGTGGTCAACTAAAAAAAGACGGAGGAGAATAAAAAAACTAACCATACATGTACAGTACAGTGCTAAATATTGTAACAATATACCAACTCACCTGATTCCTATCTGCAAGCATTAGTGACTATTAGCTACCTCTCTGGATAATCAGCAATATGGGAAAATACCCATTAATACAGAGAGGACACAGAGGTCAGCAGCCAGATTCATTCTTACTTACATCAGACCAAAGGATCTGTTCTCAGACTGATATTGAGGTCAGGATCACATACTTCACTAGTGAATATATTAATGCTGGCTGTCATTAACATGTAATTGAAAGACTTTTCAGGACCACCGTCAAAGCGGTATTAGTCTACATTTAAGCTAACAACATTCATGCCTGAGATATCTGACTATATGATAGCTTTGAGATTGTGGGAGCTACATGTTAAGGGGGTGCTGTCATTGAAGGAATGTCTACCTGAGAGGTACTGGGAAAATCTTATACCTTATACATTTCCTCCATAATGCTTGCAGATGCAGAAGATGCCTTCATGGACCTGAATTGTACCTAAAACAAAAAAAGAGCAAAAAAAAAATCTGAACATACAAACTAAGGCCTGACAAATCAAAGGAACTGCAGCATATCTTCTCAACAGCAGTGTTAAAGAAAACCCTACGTGTTCACAGAGAAGAGGATCATGGACCATGGTATGGGAGGTAGTCTACAGCCATCGTCTCCCTGCTGGTGGTGGTGGTTGGGGTCAGAGGGAGGCAACCCCCCTGGAGGCAGCGGCACTACAAGTGGCTGTGGTGGAGGCATGGTGGGAGGACAGGAGGGGTCGGGCTGCGGGTGGCTGGGAGATGCCTCTGTAGTAGAGGAGGTGGGGCTGTGGACCAGTCCAATCCTTAGCAGCCCGGCCAGGTATGACTCATCAGGTGGTGCCTCATCTCTTCCCTATTGCGCCTTGCCACTGAGCTCTGCATTATTGGTGGAGATGCTGGTCTGGATCCCCTAAAGACAGTCCAGTTGCTGGGGCATGATGGTCAGCATCTCTGCCTGCGCAGCCTGGCTTGGTGATGGTGGGGATAGAGGTCCATGGGGGCGTTGCTGGGTGAGGAGGTGGTGGTTATGGAGTGGGAAGGGTCTGTGCCCTGGCTGGAGCCTGGGGCGAACCCTGGGCGATGTGGGTGTGCCCGGTTGTGGTAGTGGCCAGAGCACTGCTGTGGGGGGAAAGAGGTGGTGGCTGGCTGTTGTCCTTGGCTCCATATGTCCAACTGGAGGGCCCGGGCAAATTCTTAGTCTTTGGGGGAGGGGGATGGTGGGGTCAAATCCTGGCGGGGTTGCCCGGAGGTCCAGAAGGTGATCCCACCATCCAAATTACCTCCTCCTTCTCCAAGCCTGGGTCCTCAGATTCTCCTCTTTCCTCCTCCCTCTTCACCGGTTCCCGCTGGGCGGGGGCTTGCTCCTCCACATCCTGCTCAGATGTAGCCTCTAGAAAATAAAGGTATATGCCATTAGTATGATGAATAATATATTGTTATGTGTTCATTCCTAACTATCTTACATCTAGGCTTGAACTTGGGTGATTCTTCTAATTGCAATTAAGATTAGCTATCATATGCTAGATTTGATCTATTCTTTGTTTTATGGTCTTGATCGTTCTTAGCTCCTAATGCTATCTTGATTCTGGCTGCGTTCTATAACTGCATAGGCTGCAGTGGGCACACCAATAAATGGACAGTCTGCTGCTTGAGTACTGTTGCTGTGCCCGGGAGTGATTTGTCGACTTCATGGTTTTAATGACGCATCCATCTATCCCTTGTCAATTCCATGGGGCTGACATGTCAGTGTCCTTGTTGGTCATCATGTACATGTTTAGTGTGTGAGATGCACATGAAGGCTGGGTCCTGCTGGGCCACCGGTCCTGAAGCTCCAGCGGCGGGCAAAAGTCTCAGAAGGTCAACATCCTCTTCACCTTGACCCTAATGTCTTTGAATCTGTGCTTGACAGACCTCACATCTCTTGGTGCTGTGCCTACCGCAGTAACCTCTGCCGCTACCTCCTTCCAAACCTGAGCCCTAAGCTCACTTCCCTCCCCCCTGCAAGAATGATGGGGTGGTCATGGATAGCATCGAGGAGGATCACATTCTCCGGGTGCGTATAATTGTGGGCCCTGGGCTTGCCCTTAGTCTCTTGCCCTCTTGACTGTGGACCTCCCTGACCTCTCCCTGGGGCCTGTCCCTTCCCCGAACTACCACCCCCCCTGGGATCAGGCCCTTCCCCTCTGCGTGCCTGATGCTTGGTCCCCCCTACCACCACCCACCTCTTCCTCTGCACTGTCATCCTCTACCTCCATGCCCTCCTCTCCCTCCTCCTCCTCTCCCTCCTCCACCTCCACTCCCCCCCCCCAATTCACTACTCACCTCCTCCTCCCCACTTCTACTCCCCATGGCCACCTCTCTCCTCTCTCTCCTCCTCACCTCCATCTCTTCTTCTCCTCCCCAACTCTACACTCCTCTCCCCTCCTCTCTCCTCCCTCCATAATATCCCAAAAGTAAAATAAAGATAAAAAAAGTAGTTATATGTCTGTCAAAAAAAATGTGTGTGCTATTTGTTATTAATAACTGTTGGGGGATGGGGTGGGGGTGTCTGGAGTGAACTAAGTCTATATGTCTCTATGTGTGTTCTTTAAATTATGTGTATTGCAAATATGTGTAATCTGTAAATATGTGTAAGCAAGTGTAAACTCATATGAAATAGAATATAAATGAACTAGCGAATTGCCCATCAAAAAATGACGGCCACACAATGTGAGGCTTTTGCTTCTCTGAGCACCTTCGGCGCTCATTGCGAGGCCCACGATGAGCGCCTTTGTGTGACGAAAAACGTGAAATAAGGCTCCAAATCGCTTACAACCTCACTCCCATTCTTCATGGTGCACCCCCTGTGCTGTGTGTGAGTGTGTTTTAAAATATATTTTTTTCTTGTTTTTCATGCTTTTTGATTTCTTCAGTTTGGCCATTAAATTTGTATTTTTCCAAGGTCGTATTTTGTTGGTGTAAGTGTTAGTGTCTTTGCAGTTGTGTATTTCTTAAGTCCTGTGTGCCTGGCGTTTTTTCATGTAAGTGTTAGTGTCTTTGACGTTGTGTATTTTTTTCTCGCGCTTACCCGATTTTCTAGTGACGAAACACGTCAAATAAGGCTCAAAATTGCTTGCACCCTCACTCTCAGGCTTCCTGGTTCTCCCCCTGTGCTGTGTGTGAATGTGTTTTCATTTATTTTTTATTATTTTTCGTGTTTTTCGATTTCCCCGGCCGTTAAATTCTTATTTTTCCGAGGTCGTATTTTAATCGCAGAGCTTGTATGTGTGCTGGCGCCGCTGGCTGCAATAAGCTCCTTCGGCGCTCATTGTAGCCTAAGTGCTGCGCGGCTGCTTAAGTGCTCATTTCAGGCTAAGTCCCTATTAGAAAGAAAATACAACTCAGTCTACTCATGGGGGTGTGGAACGCAAATTAATAATCTCCCTCTATCAACCATATTCGGCTAGAACGCTTTTTATTGTCTGAGAGGTCTGTGTCGCACTATGTTATACCGCAATTAGATGGTTATGGACGATCATAGCTCGTCTGGCCCTCTAACAGCTTGCGTGCGTGGAAATGATTTACGGGCTTGTGCGTCAAGCCCCCTAACTCGTGCCATGGTCTAATTTAATAGCTCTGTAACGCATTCGAATTTCAAGCTTGTTGGTTTTGCAGGCTTGCCAATGCGGGCTTGGAATTTAATAGGACTGTAGGACGCTGAAAATAGACACAAATAAATTAATTAATAACATAATAACATATGTAAATATCTTTAAAGAAAGAGAAAGTTAATCATTTCTTAAATTACCCCATTATTCATCTTCCCCAACTCTTTTTAGATTTATCACTGTTAATGTTATGAAAAATTGCAGAAAGGAACTAAGAGATTTCTGTATTTATGTATATCTACAACATAATTGTGAATTATTTGTATTTCATTTTAATTGCAATAACAAAATAATACAGTTCTACATGTGAAGCCACTTTAATACAATTGTTATATAAACTCATGTTGCTCTTGTTTGCAGTGTCAAGGGCATTCCCTATCCCTGTGCATTGGTTGCCAATTGTACAATCGAAGAGGCTAAGAGTACTACGTTTATTAATCCTTTGTTGAAGGAATCTTATCTCTATGTTGTGACTCCTTTTCCTTCTATCTAGCAGATTCTCAAAATATGAAAAGGTTAAATGCCAGTGGAATAGCCCTTAGATCCTGTAAAGTAATTCACGTCTCCTGCCACTTGCAGAAAGGACATATAGGCTTTAGAGCCTGGCTGCAGTAATTATTTCATCACCTGAAAAGTACAACAATGGTGTTGGAAGTTTTCAACCCGATGCATTATAACATGATGGACGTTATTCCTCGCATGGTGCCCGCTACTGCAGTTTCATTCCTTCTCTTCATTTTACTGCTCATTATTATCTGGAACCTTGAAGAAACGTCATCTATACCAGGTAAAGGGATATATTCTTATTCACAATTATTTCCATGCATATGGTACTCTTATGATACATACAGATTGGTTAAGCATACTCCATTTTTTTTTGTTTTCTTAGTTGGTGAAAGGGACACTGAAATGTGTTCTCTTTTTTTCAAGTAAAGCTCTCAAAACTGAAAACAATTATTCAAATATTTAACTGATCTGCCACATAAGCCAATGAGTAGTAACATATATGTATGACTCATACTTGTCTACCAAATTAAATCTACAGACATAAATATGCTCTGTGCACTTTCTGTTAATAAATAATGTATAATAAAATACAACTTTAATAATGTTTAAAGCATGATATTTTACATGCATGAATAAAAATGTGTTTTGTGCCCCTTTAAGCAAACAAGCTTATTTTTCCTTTCTATTTATGCCAATAGATTTGTCTATCACATTGAGATATCATAATATTGAGAATGAAGGAGAGTAAGCATAAACCGATCTGTAGAGATAATCCTAATCAGGCAAAGACCTGTATTTACAACCCTGTTTTTTGCAGATAACCACTTTACATTGTCATCGGGTACTGTTATTATTTTTATATTTAGCGCGTATGGTGGGTTGCTATGAATGCCCTATTTAGATTCAACCCTTTAAAACCTCAATGTGAAAGTTCATAGTCATAGTCAATGGGTTAAACAGATAATTTAATGAGTAAAAACTTTGATGCCAAACTTTTATTTTAGTATTTAAATATATTTATTCAATACATGAATAAAATGTATCCATACATATAGATTTTTAATCCGGGGATGTCTCTCTTCATGTGTAATGAAGTTAACAAGAATTTAATCTGCCAGTGCTATATTTAAGAATTCATGAATATTAACCTAATCCCGTGTATAGAAGCAATCTACAAAATTCTAATATACAGAGATGGAGTGAGGAAATGGTGCCACAGCTAAATGGCTGTTTGCTTTTAAATGATATACTAGAGAGGATTTGAATTGCATTAAATCTTCTTGGATAATTTTCTAGATCAGCAATTCACTTAAAGTGCTAAAGGTTTTGGGAAGTTCCAAAGTTACACAGTTTGTAAAGGAGGGCATATCTTTAACCCTTATAGGGACATGGAAATATATATTTTTTCTTTGTTGCATGAGGGTATTTGATAATGTGTCAATGTGTTGTCTTTTACCAAATAAATGTTTCAGAGCACTTAAAATGTATTCAGAAGTTTAACTGCTCTGCCTATCCTCTGCCAGCCAATGACATCTACAGACTGCAGTATGCTCTGCTTTTCCTGTTAGTTCCAATTAAGTTTAAATAGGTTTTACTTAATATTTTTCATGCAAAAAAAAAAGCTTTTGTAATGCTTTTTTTAACATTTATTTTAAAAAAATTGTTCCATGTCCCTTTAAACACTTTGGTACGATGCATTGTGGTGCATTGTACCAAACTGATCACAGTTTGGTTTTTTAAAACTTTATTTCTCTCACATTTTTAAATGTATCAAATTGGAATTTTACATAAGTTTGTTTACATTTTAGAATTTAAACTATTTTACAATTTTGGGAGACAATAAATAATTTTAAGTAAGCATTACTAGATGAGAGGGCTGCAATGATCGAGAGAGACTTGCAGCTTTATGTCAACTCCCTTTACATAAATAGAGAATTCTGATGTCATGATTATCTGACATCAGAATGATTAAAATGTACCTCACAATTTAAGTCATGTGAAAAATTGCACCTGGTAAAGAACAATTTAAGCCAAGAAAATACAATGATATAATAATTATTTACTTTCCAGGCATGATACCATTACTGTCGGTCATATAGTTTCATCATACTGTATTGATTATTTTAGTTGGAAAGGATGGTTTTGTATATCAGAAAATGTTAAGTTATCTCTTTGTCATCTCTTTTAAGAAAATACATTGCTAACTAAATATAATACAGTCTTATATATGTTGATGTTGAATCTGCCATTTTAGTCTCCAGTGATCCAATTCCTGAGATGGGCAGTTTATTTGAATAGAGAGAGGAGATTTCTGCACAGTGGAAATGTGGCAGCTGAAACTGCCATCACTCTCAAAGGGTTGAATGCATCCACATTATCTTACAAGGAAACTGGCTATAGAGACAGAAACCACAAGAAATAGCCTAGTAAAAATGATAGTGGACAGTAAGGAATAATTGCATGCACAAATGAAAAATGTAAAGGCTGTGTTGATTTCATTTACATTCTAAAAACTTGCATTGTTTATTTTTTCAAAAGACCATATAAACATTTTTGACCAGTGTGTTTTTTTAATGGCTATGTTCACTAGAGAGGGATTACCTATCCAGATCCTGTGTTATTGAGTCTATTTTTCAAGTTAACAGAGATCTCTTAAATTTACTGAATAAACTCCATATGATTCATTTGTGAAATGAGAGGTCTGAATATAATCATTGTAATATTGGTGGGACCATCTGCAATTATTTTGGCAGCACAGGTGTTAAACTCCATTGTGACTTTGAGCTGTTTTGGAATGCCATTATTATTAAATCATTTTGTGTTTGCAGGACCTTCATACTACATGGGAATTGGTCCACTTATCTCCTATGCTAGGTTTCTTTGGACTGGAATAGGCAAAGCAGCAAATTACTACAACAGCATGTATGGGGAATTTGTGAGAGTCTGGATTAACGGAGAAGAAACACTGATTATCAGCAAGTAAGTATATACAGTCTGTTTGTTCTTCTCACCCAGTAATATTTAAGGAGCCTTCTGTACAAATTATATGTAATTTAAAATATTTTATATTTATCAAAATATAAGAATTTTATGGCATTACACACACACATACATACATATGTGTGTATGTGTGTGCATGTTTAAAAAGGGGTGGAAAAATCCCTGGTTTACTGTATCTCTATGAATGGACTCACGTCATTGCTCAAAGAATCATCCTGACTTCCAGAAAATATATGTGGCTTCCAAGTATTATATATCTTGCTTCCCCTAAGTGTGTGCATATATACAGTGCGTTGCAAAAGTATTGACACCCCTTGGAATTTTTCGTGTTTTGTTGCCTCACAACCTGGAATTAACATGGATTGTTTGAGGACTTGCATCATTTAATTTACAGAACATGCCCACAACATTGAAGATGTTTTTTTATTTATTATTGTGAAGCAAACAACAAATAGGACAAAATAACAGAAAAAAATCAATGTGCATAACTATTCACACCCCTAAGGTCAATACTTCGTAGAGCCACCTTTTGGGCAATCACAGCTCCAAGTCGCTTTGGATAAGTCTCTATGAGCTTGCCACATCTTACCACTGGGGTTTTTGCACATTCCTCCTTGCAAAACTGCTCCAGCTCCTTCAAGTGGGATGGTTTGTGCTTGTGACCAGCAATCTTTATGTCTGACCACAGATTTTCTATTGGATTGAGGTCTGGGCTTTGACTAGGCCATTCCAACACATTAACATGTTTCCCCTTAAACCACCCAAGTGTTGCTTTAGCAGTGTGTTTGGGGTCATTGTCCTGCTGGAAGGTGAACCTCCATCCTAGTTTCAAATCACGCACAGAGTGGTACAGGTTTTGCTCAAGATCCCTGTATATCCCTGTATTTAGCACCATCCATCTTTCCCTCAACTCTGACCAAATTCCCAGTCCCAGCTGATGAAAAATATCCCCACAGCATGATGCTGCAACCCCCATGTTTCATGGGGATGGTGCTCTTTGGGTGATGTGATGTGTTGGGTTTGCACCAAACATAGAATTTTCTTTGATGGCTGAAAAATTAAATTTTTGTCTCATCAGACCAGAGCACCTTCCTCCGTACATTTTGGGAGACTCCCACATGCCTTTTCGCAAACTCAAAACGTGCTATTTTGTTTTTTGCTGAAAGTAATGTTTTCTTCTCACCATTCTGCCATAAAGCCCAACTCTATGGAGCGTATGGCTTATTGTCGTCCTATGTACAGATACTCCAGTCTCTGCTATGGAACTCTGCAGTTCCGCCAGGGTTACCTTAGGTCTCTGTGCTGCCTCTCTGATTAATGCCCTCCTTGTCCGGTCTGTGAGTTTTGGTGGGCGTCCGTCTCTTGGCAGGTTTGCTGTTGTGCCATGTTCTTTCCATTTGGTTATGATAGATTTGAAAATAGGACCCAAAATATTCCTGTCATGATTCTGTGGTAACAATTAGGGATATTCCTCTGAAGAACTGTAATGGAGAAATATGGGATTTATTTCCCATATATAAAGAAGATAACATTATATACTTAACATCAGTATATACATATCAATATTGAAAATATGTGAAGTCATAGATATATAGTGGACTATATCTGCGATATATGATCACCTCATATTAGACCAAAAATACATGAGATCCAGATATTTATCTAATATGTCTTTCTATGGATAATTGATATAAATATGACAAAAAGAAATCGAAATGTGATTTAAGATGTAATTGACTAGACTTGTCAGACCAAACTTATACATGTTACCCCTTCACTTGCAAACAAAGGTAAAGGATAACCATGACTACTGATCCGACTATAAATAGGAGGCACTATTGAGAATATCGCCTTCCCCCTTTGAGAAAGTCACACCCATGTGACGAAACATGCATCAGGGTTGCGTCTGACGTCAGCCGCCGATTTTGTAACTGAGCAAGCGCTTTCCATGTAGCTCAATGCAGCTCCATGATTCCTGAGTCCTTACTAGTTACATACATATTTGGTGCTCTAGTTCCAGCACACGGGAGAGCCCGGTGCCAAGTTCTAATAAGTGGCAAAAGATTAATCTATCCCGTATTACGCTGCAAACTAGATAAATTGTGGATATAAATATAAATGCCATTTAGAATATGGGAACTGAGCAAATATAAAGAAGCATATATACGGGTGTAGTCCAATTGTGGAAAGTATAGAGATATATACAACTACTGAATTCCCCCAGTATAGTGCTATGAACGCCCAATATACCTAATATATATACAGCATCTCAATCTCAAATACACAGGAGAGCTTAAGAATTGAGATCTAAACAAATGACAATATACTGATTGAGTACATCACATATTATAATTGTCTAATTGCGAGTTGTCGTCACACTTGCGGCCTTGCAGGATGACAACTCGCAGTTTGACAACATCCTCCCTCCTTCCCCGCATCATCCTCCTCCTCACCCTTTATCATCCTCCTCCCTCCCCCTTATCCTCCTTCTTTCCCCCCCCTCTCCTTTCCCCTCTCTCCTTACTCTGATGCGAGCACCTTCTC
This sequence comes from Discoglossus pictus, assembly GCA_027410445.1. Lineage (NCBI taxonomy): Eukaryota > Metazoa > Chordata > Amphibia > Anura > Alytidae > Discoglossus > Discoglossus pictus. The sequence goes on from CM050167.1 coordinate 203,361,556, forward strand.
TCCCTAGCAGCATGTCTTCTTCCTGTGTGCGGCCGGCATATGTTAATGGCCTCTCTCCTCTGCTGTTCACTTAAGGTGGATTCCTATATATTGAAGCATACATGCACTTTTTCTCTGCTATGAGTAAATTATCTCCTGCAGTGCTACTGTAGTAAGAGATTCAGTATCCCATCAGATCCTGTATCCTCTGGGACCAGCATTCAGAACAAACCCCACCCCTGCCTCTCTCCTCTTCTGTTCACTTAAGGTGGATTCCTATATATTGAAGCATACATGCACTTTTTCTCTGCTATGTGTAAATTATCTCCTGCAGTGCTACTGTAGTAAGAGATTCAGTATCCCATCAGATCCTGTATCCTCTGGGACCAGCATTCAGAACAAGCCCCACCCCTGCCTCTCTCCTCTTCTGTTCAGTTAAGGTGGATTACAATATATTGAAGCATACATGCACTTTTTCCCTGCTATGTGTTAATTATTATATAAGTTGTGAGCATATGAGTTGTTGCTAACGCTTGCGGGCTCGCGCAGCAACTGCGTCCCTCGCAAACTTTACGTCGGAACGCAAACAACATACGACACACGGCGCCGAAGGCGCTCCATGCCAGCAACTGCAACCCTCGCAAACTTTATGTCGGAACGCAAACAACATACGACACACGTTATCACACATTACAACCTCGCAAAAATCGTCTGCAACCCGCGAACATGAAAAAATGACCTCAAAAAATGAAGTTACACCTCAAAAGAGTTTAGGCACTCAAAAATTCTCTAAGCAAGAATGGCTGCCGAACAAAACGAAAACTAGGCTATAGCACTGTAAACACGCAAAACACCACAAGAAACACGCAAAACACCACAAGAAACACGCAAAACACCACAAAAGACCTACGGATATTCCGCAAAGATGCATACCACACATTACCCGCCATTTTACAACAATGTAGTACACAGCTACGCTAACGGTTTGGTCTCGCGCACACACACTATTACACTGCACACATTCATCACGCTTACACAGCACCTCCACACCACTAATGCTCCACCAACATCAAAACAGATTGTCAGCTCTTCAACACAATGCTTCCTGCATATATTACTTCAAAATAGGTAAAGTATATTAATTTATTAATGTATTATTATACACCAAACAGCATTAGCTCATTTACAATTTCATTGCCGTCATTTTTTGACGGGCAATTCGCTAGTATATTATAAAGGGGCACATTAAATCCAAGTATCGAATACAAAGATAAAAGAACGCCAGTAAGAGGATATATATATATATATATATATATATATATATATATATATATATATATATATGTATATATATATATGGAAAAACGACCAGTATACCTCATAGAGATATATGCCCTCTTATGAGTATAAAGAGGTAGCATTCTTTATATAGCCCTGAGAATGAGATTAGATAGGAACACTGCAGTATATTAAAGGAAATATAGAAGGGTGAGATAAGGCACCATATAACATTGGTGTGTAAATTGGTAACTTGAAGGACTTGTTATTTTGGATATATATATAAAATGGAATCTCTTTGAAATTGAGACATATATATACATACAAAGAAAAAAGAAAGCCAAGCTAAATATCTGTATAAAGCACTGATCAAGGTAAAAAAGGAGAGATTAAAATAGTTTAATTTACCTCTCAATACTGGTCTAATGTGCAAAAAATAAGGGAGTTAATATTAAATGTTTTTAAGGAATTATTTCCTATTCCATTGATTTTAAATACGTTTTTAATTGACGTTGTCTACAATAATATAAATAAAGATTTATTGTTTTGCTTTTCTCTGGTTCTTTATTTAATATATGTGAATAGGTGTTATGCACCGAGAGAAATAATTATTATTATTTCCCAACACTATAAAATATGCTCCTGGGGATCATTAAATATTTGGATATTTTTTTATAACCTAACCCTGACTTGTACTTCTTAACAACATTGTCCCTTACTTGTTTGGAGAGTTCCTTGGTCTTCATGGCAGTGTTTGGTTCGTGGTGCCTTTTGCTTAGGTGTTGCAGCCTCTGGGGTGTTTGAAAAAAGGTGTGTATATGTAATGACAGATCATGTGACACTCAGATTGCACACAGATGGACATCATTTCACTAATTATGTGACTTCTGAAGGTAATTGGTTGCACCAGAGCTTTTTATGGGCTTCATAACAAAGGGGGTGAATACATACGCACATGCCAATTTTCTGTTTTCTATTTCTAAAAAATAGTTTTATGTATATAGTTTTCTCATTTCACTTCACCAACTTAGACTATTGTGTTCTAATCCATCACATTAAAGTCAGATAAACAAAACATTGAATTTAAGGCTGTAATGTAACAAAATAGGTAAAAAGTCAAGGGGGGGGGGATACTTTTGCATATATATTACATATATAGTTGTCAGTGTTTGACCTCAAAGCGAGGTGAAGCAGCCGTGCAGCACTTATCGCTGACGGCGCTGTCACACATGTGAGCCTTGCAGCACTGTTCAAGCGCGTAACTCTAAAACCCCACCAAAACAAACAATTCTAACACACTCACACACAGCACAGAGGGAGACACAGGAAGCCTGGGAGTGAGGTTTCAAATCGAATTTCACCCATACTTGGCATCTTTAGTCACTCGAAAATCGCATAAGCATGGAAAAAAATATAGGACGAAAAACGCAAAATTTTAGAAACAGCATGAAAATAAGGCTCAGCAACACCAGGCTCGCAAAATTTACAAAATACACTTACATGAACAACGCCAGACACGCAGGACTTAGAAAATAAGCACTGCAAGCGGGAGAGGCTTGCAATGAGAGCAGACAAGAGGAAAGGCTCACGAGCACCAAAAACATTATCAGAGTTTACCAAAGTATATCACCTCTCAAAAAAGAGCATAATTAAGTCACTATTCTATGTACATGACACTTCTGTATGCTGGATGTTCCACGATTACTGAAAGTAATTTTTAGTGCAGAAATACTGTCAACCCTAATACAAGTGGCAGTAGTTGAGCTCCCCACTTGCTCCCTATAAGTGAAAGAGAATAACTAAACTAATCCCTCATACAGAATTAGACCTTTTCTAAGAGAAGAAAACACCTATCAGTAAATGGAGGTCTTTGAGGACTGCCACTACCTCAAAACCTACAAACTAACGTCCTCTATGTAAGAAAAACAAACAGTAAATCATTAGGCAACATCAGTATATATTGCATCAATTGTGTATAAATACATGTAATTCAAAACGTGTTAATATAAATTATACTTAGCTCAAAGTATGTAGATACACTTAGGTATCTCAAGGTAAGTGAGTCTCCAGTCTTTGTGGGCTATTAGGATAATTCCAGTGCCGTTTGCGTATCCATAATTGCAGCATATACTTCCCTTCCTGAATTCTTCAACCACTTCCGGTTCAGCGTAGTGACATCACTTCCGGGGCAAATGGGAGCAGCACTGCCGACGCAAGCATTTCGCCTTGGGATTCTAGAAGAAGGTCTAGTTCTGTATGAGAGATTTGTTTAGTTATTCTCTTTCATTTATAGGGAGCAAGTGGGGGGCTGCACCACTGCCACTCATATTAGAGTTGACAGTATTTCTGCTCAATTTTGCACTAAAAATTACTTTCAGTAATCAGATAATGGGAGCAGCTATGTTAGTTTTAAACGACTGGTTTTATTTTTTATATATGGTGTACCAATAAAGATAATTTTTCGATGAATAAGATTTGTGGTGTTTATTATATATATACTAGCGACTTGCCCGTCAAAAATTGACTGCAATGAAATTGTAAGGTAGCTAATGCTGTTTGGTGTATAATAATGAAATATATAATACATTAATAAATGAATATACTTTACCTATTTTGAAGCATTGTGTTAAAGAGCTGACAATCTGTTTTGATGTTGCTGGAGCATTAGTGGTGGGGTGCTGCTGTGTCTCCTTTCCCCCTCCTTTCCCTCCCTTGTATCTCCTTTTCCCTCTCCTCTCCCTTATGTCTCCTTTTCCCCCTCCCCTCCCTCCCTTGTGTTTCCTTCCCCCCCTCCTCTCCCTCCTTTGTGTCTCATTTCTGCCATCGCCTCCCTCCCTTGTGTCTCATTTCCCCCTCCTCTCCCTCCCTTGTGTGTCATTTCCCCCTACTTTCCCTCCCAGGTGTCTCTTTCCCCACCCTCTTCCTCCCCTGTGTCTCTTTCCTCCCTCCCCTGTGTCTCTTTTTTCCCTCTCCCTCCGCTATGTATTTTCCCCTCCCTCCCCTGTTTCTCTTTCCTCCCCCTCTTTCTCCCCTGTGTCTCTTCCACCCCCTCTCCCTCCCCTGTCTTTCCCCTCTCTCCTATGTCTCTTCCCCATCTACTCCCTCTCCTGTGTCTCTTTCCCCCCTCTGTAACCCCCTGTGTGTCTTCCCCCCTCTCTAACCCCCTGTGTCTCTTCCCCCCTCTCCCTCCCTCTCTTTCCACCCTTTCCCCCCTCTCCCTCTGCTGTGTTCCTCATGACCCTCACCGTGTCCTGGGGGCCCTGGATGTCGGTCTCGGCCCTGTCCCTGGGGGCGGGGTACCACCCTTCTCCGTGGGTGTCGGAGGCCTGTCCGGGTGGCTGGTGGACTCCTGTGGTGGGTTGTGGGCCTGGCGCGGGTCCCCGGGTGTAGATGACATCTCCCAGCAACTGAGGCCAAGGGCTGCGGGCGAAGGGCAGCGAGGGCTGAGGGCAAGGGCCTTAGTTGCTGGGATGGCGCTTCATCCCAGCAACTGAGGCCCTTGCCCGCAGCCCTCGCTACGCGAGGGCCGCGGGCTCACCATGTCCTGGGGGCCCTGGATGTCGGGGTCGGCCCTGTCCCTGGGGGCGGGGTTCCCAGCCTCCTCCGTGGGTGTCGGAGGCCTGTCTGGGTGGCTGGTGGACTCCTGTGTGGTGGGTTGTGGGCCTGGCGCGGGTCCCCGGGTGTAGATGACATCTCCCAGCAACTGAGGCCAAGGGCTGCGGGCAGCGAGGGCTGAGGGCAAGGGCCTCAGTTGCTGGGATGGCGCTTCATCCCAGCAACTGAGGCCCTTGCCCGCAGCCCTCGCTACGCGAGGGCCGCGGGCTCACCATGTCCTGGGGGCCCTGGATGTCGGGCTCGGCCCTGTCCCTGGGGGCGGGGTTCCCAGCCTCCTCCGTGGGTGTCGGAGGCCTGTCCGGGTGGCTGGTGGACTACTGTGTGGTGGGTTGTGGGTCTGGCGCGGGTCCCCGGGTGTAGATGACATCTCCCAGCAACTGAGGGCCGCGGGCTCGCTATGCAAGCCCGCAAGTGTGAGCAACGGCCTCAGTTGCTGGGATCCATCCCAGCAACTGAGGCCCTTGCCCGCAGGCCCTCGCTATGCGAGGGCCGCGTGCTCGGTATGCGAGCCCGCAAGCGTGAGCAACGGCCCTTACGCTCACAGGCTCGCCTCGCTTCGCGAGGCTCGCTGGGCGATGAGCGCCTGCGGCGCTCATCGCTAAGCCCGCTAAAGTTCTACGGGTTAACGGCTCGCCTCACTTCGCAAGGCTCGCCGGGCGATGAGCGCCTGCGGCGCTCATCGCTAAGCCCGCTATTCGTACGGACCACGCAAACAGCGTGACGACGACTCGTAGCAGGACAAATATAATATGTGATACTGGTGATACACAGAAAGGTCCACTGCTTCTATTGGCCGACCGGTTCAATTTCTGCTGGTAATTGTGAGTTTGTCGGTCACACTATGTTAAAAGTTACGAGCTTGCGCATGCGAGGCCCAAGATGAGCGCCGCAGGCCAGTAAAGTAAAGTGGGGAAAGGCTTGCAATGACGTAATTTTTGACGGGCAAGTAGCTGGTATCTGTATATATATACTAGTGACGGCAATAAGATTGTAAGGCAGGTAATGTTGTTTGGTTGGTGTTCCAAGATCCTTCGGCGCTCATTTCGATCCTCGCGCTGAGCGCCTTTGGCCCTCATTGCGAGGCTGTTGGTTGTTTGTGTGCTATGAGCAGTGTTGTTTTTTTTTTTTTTGTATGCCAATGAAATAATTAATGAAATAATAAATGAATATACTTTACCTATTTTTAAGTAATATATGCAGGAAGCATTGTGTTAAAGAGCTGGCATTCTGTTTTCATGTTGCTGCAGCATCTAATGTGTGTTTTCAGTGTTGTGGAGCTGCTGTTTAAGTGTCAGCAATGTGTGCAGTGTGTAGTCTAAATAGTGAGCGTGCGCAAGGAAAATCCGTTAGGGTAGCTGTGTACTTCCGCATTGTGTAAGTTAGTGTTGTAAAATGGCGCCTAATGTGTGTGGTACACGGCTGTGGCTGATTTTGCGTCCTTGTTCTTGGACTTGGGCTTTTTCGGAAAATCTGTATGTGTTGGATGATGTTGTGGGTGTTTAGGGTCGTGTTTTTGCGAACTCGTAATGTTTTTTTTGTAAGTCCCGTGGCTCGTATTTGTGGATGGTAAGGCCGTAAATCGACGTGGGAGCCTCCATTTGCGGGCCTAAAGTCTGCAGTTGTTGGCAAGGAGCGCCTTCGATTTGCAGCGTTAGCAACAACCCGCATGCTCACAACTATATATGTTATATATATATATATATATATATATATATATATATATATGTATATATATACACAGCTATACCGGTTTAGTGCTGTAGATTGGTTCGAGGCAATAGGAGTGTTAAGTGAAACAGCTCTAAATGGGGCAGTTTAAAATGGGGTAGATATTCAATTGAAATTTAAACTTTTTTTGGTTGTATATGAACTCCAGAGAAACAGCAAACATAACACAAACTGAACATTAGCAGAAATATAAACTTTACATTTTTGATGTTGAATCTTTTTGCATCATGATTCTGTTTTCTTTGGAGAAAAAAAAATAGTGGTATAACAAATTAGAGCCTTAAAATGGGTCCAGCAGGCAAAAAACTGCATTATAGCGAGGCAATGCTATAGAAAATCAGAGCGTTAAAGGGGATTTGGCAGGAAAAACAGCTCTATAGCGAATCAGCTCTAAACAGGGTAGATTTAAGCGGGGTATACCCGGGGTATATCTGTATTGGGAAATGCATGTGGTTATGTGTGAGAATGGACATTAGATTGTGCCAATGAACAGGTTTTAGAGGGAGTACATTTTCTCTTTGTCCCTATGTCCCCTCTTTCTATATACAGCACATGATGTTCTTACAAATTGATAGTAATAGATTCATATACATAGAGCCTGATTTAATTGAGCTTTCACATGTTACTGGAGCCCGTAAGTGAGGTCGCAAGTTAAGTTGCTATTCAATTGGCGTCTTTTGCGGGCTCCAAACGGGTTATGAGTTACAGCCTTGAAAACTTTGTGATGGTTAATCCCGTAACTTACAGCCTCCCGAAGCCTTTAACGTTTCACTTTTGCAAGAGTAACGAGGGCTAAAATCGCAAATCTCTATTCAATTGCTGCAATTCCCCAATCCCGCAAATGTTTTCACACCCGTAAATTTGGCGAATAAAGCAGAAAATCTTACGAGTGCTAGAGAGGCCCTGCAAAGAGGTTAAACACCTATTCGTAGCACTGTACATGCAAATAAAAAAACAATTCTGCTCTGTAAATAATGAGGAAAGCGAGGATAGCCATTAAAATTAATTGCACAAAAGTCTCAGGCTTGCAAATCGGCGGTATATAAGATTTATTTCAAGGATTAAATCGATCTCTGGTATCAATAAGCTAATACATATCAGGCCACCCACATAGACTAGAACAGTATTGGCATTCATTTTCATTATTCTGTATTTTGCGGGTTTGCGAGTCTGATCGCATATCAGACCCCCGAACCTAATTGATTGACATGTAACCTCCAATATTTACTGCCATACTAATGACGGTCTCATTTTCTATTGGCTGATTTGAAATGGGAGGTTACGGGCTTGCTTAATTGATCATGTTCCCATCCTGAACTTCTAATGACCAGTGCATGGTTTATGGAGTCGGCTTTAGGTCAGTAACCTGCTTGCTTGAGCAATTGAATAGCTCCTGAATCTGAGACAAACGGGAGCCTGCAACACACCCGCAGACATACGGCCTACATTGCACCAGTTGCGGGCTTGCCATTGAATCGCGCCCATATTTAGTAACACTCAGACATACAATTAAAAGACTGTCACAGAAATCATATGTGTGTGGGGGAGAACATGCAAGAGAAAGCATGCATTAATTAGTGCATGTATGGGAGATGGTATGCGTGAGATTGAGTAAATGAGTACCTAGGCGGTAGTAGGCATGCATATAAATGCATTCATGAGTGAGAATATTTGTAAGAGTAAGTGCGCAAGGATAGATTTAAGTCAGAGATGCCTCAAGATTCCCAAGGTGCCCCACAAATAACAAATATATAATGATATACTCATTTGCAAACTGACACTCAAAAAACCTAGATTGCAATAAAAATATTTTATTTTCATTTTTGACATCCTAAAAATTCTTAGATATATAAGTACATATATACATGTATCTATATTCAGCTAATTATATATATCTATATATCTTAAACATACACATATATACTTTGGTATGCTCTATTAATGAAGTACAAAAACCTATCCAAATTAAATCAATGCCCTATCACTTCACTGAATGTCAATAGGAAGCTACAGCATCGTAACTCCCAACATTTGCAGCCGTTTGCATTCTTGAAAAATGATACACTGTTAGTTAGTATTACTGCAAATCTGTATGATGTGTAATGTTTTAGATACACACACTTAATACGTCCTCAGTGTACCATAGACACATACACTATATTTTATCTTTCTCCTAAACTTTCAGAGAAAGCTACAGAAGAAACGGAAGAAAGTATGACATGGTAAGGGATGGAAAGCATTGGATTTTGCACTTAAATGTAGGACTTATGTTTAATATCACATATTTTCTGTTATATAGCTTTATTGTAAAGCTAAAGGTAAACAGTTACATACTGCTAAAGTTATTTAGTGGAATATTCATTTATTGATTTAAATATATTATAATACTAATAAATAAGTAGTAATGACTCAATGAAATGTGTCTATATAAACAATAAGAGCAAAGGAACAAAGGGACACCTACAGTCCCTTGTAAACGTATTCACCCCCCCCCCCCCCCCCCTTGTCATTTTGTTACATTAAAGCCTTAAGTTCAATATTTTGTTAATCTGAATTTTATGTGATGGATCAGAACACAATAGTCTAAGTTGGTGAAGTGAAATGAGAAAAATATATACATAAAACAATTTTTTAGAAATAGAAAACAGAAAATTGGCATGTGCGTATGTATTCACCCCCTTTGTTATGAAGCCCATAAAAAGCTCTGGTGCAACCAATTACCTTCAGAAGTCACATACTTAGTGAAATTATGCCCACCTGTCTGCAATCTAAGTGTCACATGATCTGTCATTACATATACACACCTTTTTTGAAAAGCCTCAGAGGCTGCAACACCTAAGCAAGGGGCACCACTAGCCAAACACTGCCATGAAGACCAAGGGACTCTCCAAACAAGTAAGGGACAATGTTGTTGAGAAGTACAAGTCAGGGTTAGGTTATAAAAAATATCCAAATATTTAAAGATCATGGACCGGGCAAAGAGGGCATTAATCAGACAGGCAGCACAGAGACCTAAGGGAACCCTGGAGGAGCTGCAGAGTTCCACAGCAGAGACTGGAATATCTGTATATAGGATGACAATATGCCATACGCTCCATAGAGTTGTGCTTTATGGCAGAGTGACCAGAAGAAAGCTATTACTTTTAGCAAAAAATAAAATGGCTTGTTTTGAGTTTGCGAAAAGGCATGTGGTAGACTCCCAAAATGTATGGAGGAAGGTGGTCTGGTCTGATGAGCCTAAAATTTAACTTTTCTGCCATCAAAGAAAACGCTATGTCTGGCGCAAACCCAACACATCACATCATCCAAAGAACACCATCCCCGCAGTGAAACATGGTGGTGGCAGCATCATGGTGTGGGGATGTTTTCCGGAAGCCGGGACTAGGAAACTGGTCAGAGGTGAGGGAAAGATGGATGGTACTAAATACAATGATATTCTTGAGCAAAACCTGTACCACTCTGTGCGTGATTTGAGGCTAGGACGAAGGTTCACCTTCCAGCAGGACAATGACCCCAAACAACTGCTAAAGTAACACTTGAGTGGTTTAAGGGGAAACATGTAAATGTGTTGGAATGGCCTAGTCAAAGCCCAAACCTCAATCCCATAGAAAGTCTGTGGTCAGACTTAAAGATTGCTGTTCACAAGCACAAACCATCCAACTTGAAGGAGCTGGAGAAGTTTTGCAAGGAGGAATGGGCAAAAATCTTATTGGTAAGATGTGGCAAGCGCATAGAGACTTATCCAAAGCGACTTGGAGCTATGATTGCTGTAAAAGGTGTCTCTACAAAATATTGACTTTAGGGGGGTGAATAGTTATGTACATTGACATTTTCTGTTATTTTGTCCAATTTGTTGTTTGATTCACAATTAAAAAAAAAAAAAAACATCTTCAAAGTTGTGGGCATGTTTTGTAAATTAAATGATACAAATCCTCAAACAATCCATGTTAATTCCAGGTTGTGAGTCAACAAAACACGAAAAATGCCAAGGGGGGTGAATACTTTTGCAAGGCACTGTAAGTTACAGAGAGTGATACAAATACTTTTAATATATACCATTTACAGATAGTAGATTGGCCACCATTTTAACCATTTACCTGCCAGAAGAGTCTTGCCTTTTTCAACTTCTCCCTAGTATAGTTATTCTGATGTTTGTATGAGTAGAGGGGCGGTTCAGGACAATAAATATGTTTTACGTACTCTACCACATAATATATGGACTCTCCAGATTTCCTCTATCACAGTTCACAATCCTACTCTCAGCTGCTTCTCACATGAAGCCTAAGGATATTACATGGAGAATCTTAAATATGCGCACTCTCCAGATGTATGGTAGTTGTGGTTCCTTTGCCTGTAGTTCCTTATTTCAAAACAAAAACATGGTGTCCCCTGCAGACAGGAACTGATTTGTTCCTGCCTTTGCTGCCTGGTAAATCTGGGTCTGTATGTGCATGAGAGTGTAAAGATAGTTGAGAATATTAAAATGCATGAATAAGAGACTGCATGCATGAGAGTGCATGTGTGAAATGGTGCAGGTGCATTGTAGAGATGAGTGACAGCTTGTAAATGCTTTAGTGGTGCAAATCATCTGTTTAGGCATGTAGTCATTCTGTAAATAAAATTATGCGAGTAGCGTATGTCAAAGAGGTAATTTATCAGTTTTGGCTTCCATCTAATAATCAATTACACACTTGGTTCAAACTATAACAAGCTTCACAGAAGCTGTAAGACAGCTCCCATAAGACTAGCAGCCGTATTAAATTACGATTCGGCCAATTGAAAAGGGCTCTATATAAGCACATGGCATATTATTTTTACAGAAGTTTTTAGTTAGTGAACTTCTATCCAAAAGCAAGGTCTTCACTAACTAGAAACTTCTGTAAAAAATATATGCTGTGTGCTTATATAGAGCCATATTCAATTGGTTGAATCACAATTTAATAATGCTGTAAAGCAGTTGCAATTGAAGCACTTTACATCCCATGAAAAGCTTGGTGATTTGTGACCATAGTTTATTAGCTGTTGTTGTGCAGTTGTTCAGTCGTATAAGACTTTCAGTGACCCTATGGACCGCAGCACACCAGACTCATTTGACAGCAACTGCCTCTCTGAACTCCCTCGAACTCCTTTGCATTGCTTTAATTACCTCATCTATCTATCCCGGTCTCTGACATCTCTTTCTTCATGTCCCTTCAATCTTTACCAGCATTGGAGTCTTTTCTATAGAATCATGTCTTCTCATGATGTGGCCAAAATATTAATAATAATATTAATAAAATAACTTTAGCCTTCTAGTGAACAGTTTGTCTTGATTTCATGTAGTATTGAATGACTGGATCTTTTTGCAGTTCAAGGGACTCTAATCCGTTTTCTCCACCACCACAATTTAATTGGGTCAACCTTCTTTATGGTCCAGTTCTAACTATACAGACCTCTTTTGATAGTGCAATATGCCTTGTCTTGACTTGCCTTAGCTTTCTTCCCCAGAAGCAAACATATTTTAATTTCATGGCTGCAGTCACCATCTGCAGAGATCTTAGAGCCCAGGAAAATACAATTGTTCATTGCCTCCACTTCTTCCCCCAGCTATCTGACAGGAACTGAGATTGCTGTTTGTCATCATCTTCATTTTCTTAATGTCGAGCAGCAGGCCAGCTTTTACATCCTCTTCCTTCACTCTAACCAATACGCCCTTTAATTCCTCTTTATTTTCAGGTTAGTATCATCTGTGTATCTGAGGTTGTTGATATTTCTTTCAACAATATTAATTCTTAATATTGATGTATTCCTCATATAAGTTCAATAAATGAGGAGACAATATACAATAATTTTTATGGATTGGGATATAGAATTACCTTTTCCTGTCCACTGTCCACTGTTGATGTATTCCAAATTTGTTAGCATAAGGCAAGCAACACTTTCAGAGCATCATCTTGTAGGATGTTGAACAGTTCAGCTGGGATTCCATCACCTACTGCAGTCTTGTTATTAACAAGTAGCCTTATTAAATTGTGATTCGGTAAATTTAAAAGGGCTCTATATAAGCACATAGCATATTTTTTTACAGAAGTTTTTAGTTAGCGAACTTCTATCCAAAAGCAAGGTCTTCACTGACTAAAAACTTCTGTAAATAAAATATGCTATTTGCTTAAATAGAGCCCTTTTTAAATTTACTGAATCGCAATTTAATAAGGCTGAAGGTGTCCTAGAGTCCATGTCACTTCACTCTCCAAGATGTTTGTCCCCAGTTCATTCGGCTACATGCTTAACTGTCCTTATCCTTGTCATGGCAATTTACCTCAGCAACTTTGTTTTTTTTTAATGTTATTAACAATGATTGGAGAAATTTAGATTTTTTTCACCTCACTAAAATCTGATATTGCTGTGACTTACTCAAAAAAAATACAAGCCGCGGGACTTAGAAAAAAAATATTATGAACTTGCAAAAATACGGACTTAACGGCCGGACCGCGCGCATTGAAAAACACTAAATACTCTCACAAATACAAAAAACACATTACAAACAACAAGGAGGGACAGCCAGGACGTCTGGGAGTCAGGTTGCACACAAATTTAAGTACAATTTACAGAGTTTAGACACAGAAAAATTGGCCGCCTAAAAAAACAAAAGCGAGGCTACGCAACCCCTAAACCCGCAAAACACCACCAGGCAGATACGACTTTTACACAAACCCATATGAGGTACAAGATACACTATTAGCAAGGACGCAAAATCATCCACACCCGCGTACCCCATACACAATCGCCGCCATTTTACACCACTAACTTACAGAATGCGAAACTACACAACTAAACAAACGTCTTCCCCTCGCACGCTGCCTATTTACACTACACACTACAAACATTGCTGACACTTACACCTCAGCTCAACAACAGTGCAAATCTACATTGGATGCTGCACGAACATCAAAACAGATTGTTAGCTCTTCAGCACAATGCTTCCTGCATATATTAATTACAAATAATTAATTCATTATCATGAAAAAATACATATACATAAAAAATAAAAAAAACACCACAGTATCGCAATAAACGACAAAGGCCATTACTGTGCGCCTCACAAGAAGTGCGGTGCTCATAGGACACGAAGTGCACCAGGGGAGAGGCTCGCAATAAGCACCAAAAGGAGATCAGCGCAGACCTTACAATGAGTGCAAAATCGCCTCTGATAGCAAAACACACACCAACCAAGAGGCTCGCAAGGAGCGCCGAAGGATCTCTGTCTGTGGCAAACAGCATTACCTGCCTTACCATTTTATTGCCCCGTCATTTTTGACAGGCAAGCCACTAAGTTAATTATAATTAAAACATATATATATATATATATATATATATATATATATATATATATATATATATATATAAAAATAGCAGGGGAGAGGCTCACAATGAGCACCAAACGCGCTCAGCCCGAGGCTCGCAATGAGCGCCAATGGTATCCAGAGGACCAAAACACTTTCATTGTGTGACATACAGCGTTACCTGCCTTACAATTTTATGACCGTAATTTTTGACGGGCAATTCACTAGTAGGGTTATAAATTAGATTTGGGGCTGTGACAGCAGTTAAGCCTTTCATGTCAGGTGGTATCCCTTCAGGGATCACAGTGGGGTGATCTCTATAAGCACTTTAAATATATTTTTAAGTGGTGTAATGTAAGTGATATAATAACAATATCTTGGGGAAAGGCACACTAATAGTACAAATATATTCTATTAACAAATGACAAGATATTGATTTTTAAATGAAAACTGATTTTGATAAAAAAAAAAAAAAAAAAGCTTTGCTTTCCTTAAAATTGTCTGTCTTGTTTGTCTGTCTATACACTAAGCAACTCAGTTGGTTTATGTTTTAATCTAACATCTAAGCCTACCGCATCAAATGTTCACTATTCTGAAAACAAAATCTTTGCTTCTATGCAATTCATTCACATTATCAATACAACTGAAAAAGACACTTTATATTTTACAAATCAATCAATTCTATATTATAGTGAATCATAACCATTTTTACATTGAGGCATATATACTGATATGTTCCTTGTATACAGGAATAATCATTGAAATCACAATCATTTGTTTTGACACTAAAGAAAACTCATTAATATAAGGGTAACAATTTTGGGATTTATTTTCAACTAGCGACTTGCCCATCAAAAAATGACGGCAATAAAATTGTAAGGCTGGGAATGCTGTTTGGCACACAATGTGAGGGTTTTAGTCCTCTGAGTACCTTTGGCGTTCATTGCAAGCCTCTCCCCTCATGTACTTTTAGTTGTCTGAGCACCTTCTGTGCTCATTGCAAGCCCCACGCTGAGTGCCTTCGGTGCTCATTGCAAGCCTCTCCCCTTGTATAATTTTGCTCATTTATTTTTTTATCTAAATGTATTTTTTTATAATAATTAATTCATGAATTAAATAATAAATTAATATACTTTACCTATTTGTAATGAATGTATCCAGGGATCAATATACTGAAGAGATAACCATCGCTGTTGTTTTTCCTGCAGCATGCAATGTACATTTGGACTGTTGGTGATCTGAGGAGAAAGTGTGAGCAATGTGGCAAGTGTGCAGTGTAAATAGGCTGCGTGCGCAAGGCTAAACCGTTTGTTTAGTTGTGTAAAGAGATATTTTTTTGAATGGTAATGTTATTAGTTGTAAGGTAGTGTTGTAAAATGGCAGTGAGTGTGTATGTGTTACGCGGGTCTCGAGCATTTTCCATCCTTCCAAATAGTGTATTTTGTACCTCGTACGTTCCTGGCTAAAAGTCGTATGTGACTGGCGGTGTTTTGCGTGTTTAGGGTTGGTGTACCCTCGTTTTTGTTTTTTTGCAGCAAATTTTTCTCTCGCAAATTCAACTTAAATTTGCGCGCAACCTCACTCCCAAACGTCTTGGCTGTCCCCCCATGCTGTGTGTGATGTTTTCGGTAATTTTTTTTTTTTGATGTGCGTGGGTTGGCCGTTAATTTTGTATCTTTTGCAGGTCGTATTTTTTTTTCTCTAAGTGGCGGTTTCATTTTCCAAGTGTTATGGGCCGTAATTTTTCACAACAAAAGTGCTACGGGTCTCGCACTGTGAATCGTGTATTTGAGTTTTCTGTTGTTCTGTAGTCCCGCGGATCGTAGGTATGATGCTTAATGCGTGCGGGGTCATAGGGATAAGTGCCTATGGTGCTCATCTCCACCAGCACAGTGAGCGTCTTTGGTGCTCCCTGCCAAAGTCATGCAGGGTCGAAGGGATGAGCGTCTATGGCGCTCATCTCCACCAGTGCAGTGAGTGCCTTCGGCACTCCCTGCCTAAGTCATATGGGGTTGTAGGGATGAGCGCCTATGGTGCTCATCTCCACCAGTGCAAGGAACGCCTTCGGTGCTCCTTGCCAGCAACTGTGGCCCTCGCTTCGTGAGCCCGCAAGCAACAACCCGTATTGCTCACAACTATATATGTGATACCATACATACTGAATGCTATTTGTTTTCAATAGCATAAATACTGAATGCCATTCACAGTGTGCTTCCACTAAAATTTCATTTGTATGCAATAAATAATAATTTAAAAGCTTTATATACTTATTTTTTATTTTCTAAAACAATCTCCCATTATCAAGTATAGTCCTTCAAAAGAACATCTTGTAAATATTGATAAGCTGTGGGCCAAGAGATGGTGCAGGGCACTGAGACTCTCCTTCAGTCTGGCCCCTGACCTGTCCATTCTTTTTTTAGTTCCTTTTTCGCAGTGTAGGGTCTATGGCAGAACTGCTTTGAGAAGGAGTCTTAGGGAATCTGCTTTGGGGAGAGGATTTGCTTTGTGCAGGGGATCTGCTTTGGGGAGGGGATTTGCCTTGGGAAGGGACTTCGGGAGGAGATCAGCATTGGGAAGTGGTTTGGAGGTTGGGAGTTCCTTTGGGAAAGGGTCATGGGGAGAGGATTGACTTTGGGGAGGGGATCTGCTTTGGGAAGGGGATCTGTTTTGAGAAGGAGTCTTAGAGAAGGAATCTGCTTTGTGTAGAGGATTTGCTTTGGGAAGGGGATCTGTTTTTGAAAGGGGTCTTGGGGTGAGGCGCTACTTTGGGAAGGAGTCTTGAGGTAGCAATCTGCTTTAGGAGGGGTCCACTACACTACAGAAATATATATATATATATATATTATTATTATTATCGTTTATTTGTAACGCACAAATATATTCCGTAGCTCTATACATAAGTTTTGTTACAGGCAATGACAAGGTCAAGATTAACACATTGCAAAGAATGGAGGGCCTTGTCTTTGAGCTTGGAATCCGGTGTCCATAGCGCTTTCCCTAAAGCACCTTGCAGGATTGAAACTCGCAGACTTACAATCTAAAGGTTGAAGTTTGTATGTGGTACAGTAGGGAGAGAGTAGTGCTGTGCATGTTAGGGTGGAAGGTTCTAGGCTTCTTTAAAGAGGTGTGTTTTTGTTGAAGTTTTGAAGGAGTTAAGGCAGGAGGATAGTCTGGTGAAGCGAGGCAAGGAGTTCCAGAGAATAGGGGCAGCGCAAGAAGTCCTGGAGGCGGGAGTGAGAGGAGGTGACGAGAGTGGTAGAAAGAAGAAGGTCGTTAGCAGAGGGCGTGTGGGGGAGTATTTGGAGATGAGAGCAGATATATATATATATATATATATATTTATATATATATATATACACACACTATCTTTACAAGTCCTTGTCAGCATTCAACTCCTCTAAGCACCCACTTCACATACTACCCACCCCAATCGCCTTTGCTCCCCCCCCCCCCCCCCCCCAGCAGAGCCCACTCCAACTTTTGTGTCACCTCACTGACACCTCTTGGAGCTTATGCAGTAATTCTCTTTTTCAAACAGGCATGCAACAATTTCCGGCCAGGGAAGGGTGTGCATCCAAGGAGGCCCAAGGAGAGACCCAGAGGGGACCCTGCGCTACAGAAAAAAAATGCAAGAAAAAAAAAACATTACACAGCACTGCCCCCCCTCCCTAGATGAGGGACCTGGAACATTGTTCCACTGGTAGCTCATCCCTTAGTAAGAAAACTAAGAGGTTTAAGTAGCTATGGGAGGGGCCAATGTACAGGGAAGAGAGCTTCCCCAGGGCCCTTTATTTATTAGCTCTGCCACTTTAAGGAAAACAGTAGATATGAAAGGTAATCAATGTTCGCTGGTTTCCATGCATTATTCAGATTTTGAGGGAATAAGTAATGGTGGTTGTAAACTATTATTCTTTAAAATAAATATGTTATTATTAAGTAGTGGATGCTACATAAAACAGCATGCACAGACAGCTCTCACAAAATAAAATGCATAACAAAACAATGAGTAACAAAGCCAAAAAAATAGGACAGTTAAACTTAACTGGTCATGCCTATCTTCTTTACTATCATATTATAGTTCTAATGCTAATATTAATTAATTGCTGTAGATAGTGTCATTATCTCAGATAGTGGATGTATCCATAAATGTATGCCTACATTAAATCTAACTTATTTATACGTTTTAAGGCACTTCCACTTTTTAATTTGCAACCAGTTTCAATTAAGTTTATTTTTATGTGTACTTTCCATTTCATTAAGAACTTTCTTGTGTCAATTTAAAATAGAATCAAAGAGAAAAAAAGGTATCCTTTTATATGATAGTGCACACCCTCTGCCTAATCAACAATATAGAGGCAAAAAAAATATTAAAACTTAACATTTAATAATGAAATTTAAAATAACTTGAGCCACCTAATTTTGCTGTTTCTTTGTCGATTTAAAATATACTAATAACGCCAGGTCACAACACTCCCTGACATACATGCTTTCTTGTGTACTTACTCTCAAACACTCTCAGGCATTCATTGGTTGCCCTCTCCCCTATGCCCTCCATTAAATTAATACCTCAGTCTGATATTTTGCTAACTAGAATTCATAATAACCACATTTTTATACAGTTAAAAATAATAATAATGATTTTATTAAGCTTTCATCAGTTCTAGTCCTTCAAGTAGTAGGGCTTCATTGATTCCTTAAAATTATTTCTTAACCAGTTCAGGCATGTACACATTATCACAAATCTGAGGAGATGTTTAAACAGTTTTTTGAATATTTGTGTACCTTAATTTAAAGACCCGTACCCGCAGCATGGACAAAATGTTTACTTCTCTGGCTATTAGTTTTTCTTGGTCTGCTAATGATGTATAAACAATGAACAATTTTCAGTTACATATTGTTTATTCCTTTTAAATTTGTATTCGATTATTGGCAGTTTAATGGTTCATAGACTGATTTAGGTGAGTGCTCTGTTTGTTTGTGTTTACTTTTCTGTACACTTATGTCAAAAGGAGATCACTGTGGTGTTTAAACATCATACTAGTATAGTATGTTTGCTGTCTCATGTGCTGTTATCATATTATGATACTAATACGTTATAACAATGAATATTGGTTTCAGCAAGTTTAATGCCGCAGCTCCCTCTACAGGAACATGGTTGATACCAAAACACAAAAGAAACTGAGCCTAGTTGCTGTTTTTATTGGTTGCTTCCTTGATATAAAAAGTTCACAACTCCTGGCTAGATACTAACAAGTGTGCAGTGATAAATTATGTACTGCAAATTACAGTTCAATGCATGGCTGCTCTAAAATTCTATCTAATATGCCGTGTCTATATTTTAAAGGGAGATTGAAAATGCAAAAAAAAAAAAGTTTGTTTGGGGATCTTTAGTTTTATTTAGAAATTAGTGTAATATGCTCACAGAGGACTGTTTCACAGCAGTGAAGCATCATTTAATGTAGATTTAATTCATAAGTAATATTTTTGTACTGCAGTATACTATCAGCCTTATTAAATTGTGATTCAGTAAATTTAAAAGGGCTCTATTTAAGCACACAGCATATTTTTTTACAGAGGTTTTTAGTTAGTGAAGACCTTGCTTTTGGATAGAAGTTCACTAACTAAAAACTTCTGTAAAAAAATATGCCGTGTGCTTAAATAGAGCCCTTTTAAATGTACTGAATCGCAATTTAATAAGGCTGTATGTGTGCATTCAATACCAGCAAAGCTTATTCCACCTGTTGAGTCCTACTTAGAAGCCATTTATTTTAGTTCATCCGCCTGGGGGCAGCACCTGCCAGACTTTTGTACAGACATTTAGAGGAAGGTAATGTCACCTTTTTGGGTTTTTTTTCAAATCTTGCACTTAACATTTAAATATAAATGTGCCCGCATGTCTATTTCATGAATTGTTCTATACACAAAACAAGTTTTTTAAAAACTGTTACATAATAATAGTGCACTTTACTTTTCAGCTCAAGTGACACTATTGATCACTTTAACTTCCAATTACTGACTTGTACTCAATACGTTGTTGTCTTTGCATCTGTCTTTCTTAGAGCTTAATAACATCTTCATTGGTAGAGAACATACATCTTTCAAAAATAAGTTAAACATGTTACGTATTTATACATTTGTATCAGCAGCTGATGAATATTCCCAGTTAACTAGGCTAGTTATGGATTTGATTTTTAACACAAGCTACATAAGTATCCCCTTCTATATTGCTATCTTGTCGTGTTGAAGGGGCTTGTGTACTTAAATGAAGCTGTGAGCTGTACCATGAAGAGTCATCCAAGATGGGCAGGTCATAGCGGAGAGGTCAGACAAATCAGGGTTAACTGGAGAAGGAGCTGGCAACCCACTCCAGTATCTTTGCCAAGAAAACTACACGCAAAAGCACAACCAGAAACAAATACTTATGTGCCTGGGGTTCTGCGGTCCATATGGTCACTGAGTGTCAGACACAATTGAAGACCTGAACAACAACAACACATAAGAATAAGTCAATGTAACCCTTGATAACTGAAATATCCAATAATTATAGATTCTATAGAATGTAGTGGTGAAATTTGCACAACATTACCCTTCAGTTCAACTAGTGTCTCAGTGTTCAGACGGTCAGTTTCCCTCCAACTCATTTATTTGTCCAGAGGCTAGCAGAAGACTTGCCCAAGACTTGCCCTAAATTTTCTATTACAAAGGCTTTATTGCCTGTAGTGGCCACTGTTGGGAAGAAGTCACAGAAAGAATGATATCACAACAACCTCCTGAGTAGAAACATAAATATATATATATACATCACATATACTGTATAGTAGTCAGTTTCCAGAACTCTTACGATGTTGGTCACACTTTACTAAACCTCGCAAAGCGAGGCGAGCCATTGACCACGCTGGACTTAGGCTGCAATGAACGCCAAAGGTGCATAGAGGGGCGAACAGTTGAGGCACGCAGGAAGGCACTCATTGCATTGCTCGCCTCGCAAAGCGAGGCGAGCAATTGAGGCACACGGGACTTAGGCGGCGAGCAGTTTCATGTGACTTTGAGCCTCACAAAGCGAGGCTAGCAGTTGAGGCGTGTGACTTCGAGGGTCGCAATTGTGACCCAAACGCATAACTCTAAAAACAAAATAATTTAACAAAAATAATAACGCATTCACACACAGCACAGGGGGAGAGCTAGGAAGCATGGGAGTGAGGTTGCAAGTGAATTTGAGACATATTTGGGGTTTTTCATCAATACAAAATCGGCTAAGCAAGGAAAAAAATGGCGGATGAAAAACGTAAAAATTCTGAAACTGGATGAATACAAGACTGAGCAAAGCCAGGCACACAAAACTTAGAAAATACATGATGGTAAAGACAGTAACACTTACACCAACAACTCCAGACACGCAGGACTTTGAAAATAAAACCAATGGCAGACAGCACGCGCCACGCAAACATTCCGCACACACAGAGGAGAAAGACACAGGGAAGGGACAGGGGGGAGATGGTGGAAAGACACACATGGCATTCCCAAAAACAAAACGTGCAGGTTAATGAAACCTGCAATCAGCGGCCCGTATAGTAGTGAGGACCGAAGGCACAGCGAACGGGAGAGGCTTGCAATGAGCACCAGAGGCGCTCATTGAGAGCCCCACAATGAGCGTTGAAGGCTCTCAGCGTGGGCCTCGCTATGAGCGCCGAAGGTGATCGGTGCAAAGCAGGAAAGTTGAAGTACACGGGGGTAGAGGCTCTAATGAGCAAAAGCCTCACATTGTATGGCAAACACCATTGCCAGCCTTACAATTTTAATCCTGTTATTTTTGACGGGCAATTTCCTACTATATATATATATATCTATATGTCTGTCGTATCTATTTATAATTTATAACAAACAATATATCTATATTTTCTTCCTTCCAGTTCATCAGCCACGTGTCATGTGATGAAGCACAGTCATTATGTGTCAAGATTTGGAAGCAAATTGGGCTTACAGTGCATTGGAATGAATGAAAATGGGATAATTTTCAATAGCAACACATCTCTGTGGAAGGTGATCCGTCCCTTCTTCAGCAAAGGTAACATATTATTATTCAAGATACTCATATACCACTGGGTTTTCGTACACACAACAATGTGGTTAAAGGAAAGAGGATTCATAATATCAGAAATATTAAGTATTATATATATATATATATATATATATATTTTTTTTTTTTTTTTTTTTTGGGGGGGGGTGTTTTGTTTGCATATTGATTAATGTATGATGTTTAATATTTAACATTGACTTATATTTAATTATTTTATAAGAGCTTTTATATCATTTTCTTTCTTCATTTTGCATTTTGTGCAAGGACCAAGCTCAAAATTAATTCCCTTACTGCAATAAAAATTTAAGCTTATTCTATTCGGTTCTTTAGACATTACAATCTCACATATGTAAAATGTATTACTGCAGTGACGACTTTAGCAGAATCTGTGAGAATTTCTCCATAGGCTTTATAAATTCTGAGGTGAACGCAATGTAAACAAAAATTTGAATACTATATAAGTTAATATGATAGCATTTTAAAACAAGTATAAACAATAAAACATTTTTCTATTTGATTTTAATTGCTCTAAATGTTGTTATCAAGCCATTTTAATGACTTTGTTGTCCTTTAAGCAGGGCCTATAGCCTGTCAGAAAAGTAGCTGTGGAATTAAAATCAAAATAGAGATTAAATTAGGGCTATAGATGCCACTTTATATGCTAGCAAAAAAAACAAAATGTAATTAATAGAGAACTTCAGGTTTTAATTCTAACAACAAAAGGCCCTAGTTGCTTTTCAATCATTTGCATTCATGTGCAAGGGAAATATATTCAGTGTAGAGACGTTGCTTACAATTGCTTAGTGAATACTGCATCGTTTTTATACAATTCTGTATAATCTTTCCCAGCAGTGCAATTGCCACTTCCACATTATTCTGAATTTAGAAGGCAATTACATTATTAATGTGTGAGATTTAACAATTCACAGCTTCAGCAGCCAATAGGTTATTGCTCTCAGCTGTGTCTCCCTTTCTAGGCTGATCCCGAAAACTTGTAGAGCAAAACAAAATTTAGAAGGATGAACAAACCATTGCATTGAAATTTGCATTTCAAAAGAGAACAAGAGAATGAGTTCAACTGCAGAGCACACAAAACTCCAGGCTGATTTAAAGGGTCACTAATGTCACAAGTTGTGTTTAGAACCATCAAATAGAAAGATGAAATGTGGAAGAACTTTTTAAACTGCGGCTGAATTGATGGAGTTAGCAGCATTTTAGTTAGGGATTGTGTAGTGTTTAAATCCCTCTGTTAATGGCTGTATGTATAATGAGGCCGAACTGAAAACAACCATACAGCGCTGTCTAATTTTTTTTACACCACTATCATGTAGCTTAGTCGTAAATATTTTGCTTGCAATGAGTGAAGTCTATTCTAAGCTAGATGTCCTGTTTTTCTTAAAGGACAACTGCATTTCAAGAAAAAAAATGCACTTCTTTTTCAAGTATGTACCAAACTAACATTTGTAGCTGTGTAAGCCATGGACATAGAACTGGGGGTTGTATCTGTATTTATCAATGGAGATAGAGAGAACAGGCACAAGTCATGTGCCATTGTTTACTTACTGGCTAAGATTGAAATTGACACCACACCTCTAACCTTTCATTGGGCAAGAAGCAGGGTGCTACAAGAAATGATGGACCCACAGCTCTTAAGATTGGTAAACACCTATCTCATTCACACAACTTCTATCAATGTATCTTGAATCTCTCCAGTGTCCTGTAGAGCCATCAAATTACATTTTTTTTCACGATTATTTACATGTCGACTACATTTTTCAAACATATATTTGTTTTTTTTCATTGTGAGTGGTCTTTTAAATTATTTTTTTTGGATTCACAGGATAAAACAGAAAACAGGTATAACATGTAAAGAGTAGGTATAAGATAATTGTGGTTAGTGTCTGCAGTGAATTGACAGTCACACCCCTTCATGCCCTTGCTATACACTTTCAGAGTATCACTCTTTCTGCCACGTGTAAAATCCACTGTGGTACATAAAGTCTCCCCTGAATTGCTTGCAATAGATATATTGTGCCAAACCATATATGTTTCAGGTTGTTGCAGCTGATCAACTAAAAGCAACATAAGTCTGTGCTATTGTGTGTGAAGAATATTTAAATGGTAGGCAATATAGCTTCATTACTTGGGTATAATCACCATTGTCCTATAGCTTCAGTCTCTCCTCCACCCTTCTCCTCCAGTTTATATAATTGGCACCATCAGTATATTTTAACTTTTTTGTGATTACCCCTGCATGAGAATTCACAAATATAAGATATTTTACTTGTGTAATGTCAATTTCATAAAGTTAAATGTACATTTAAAAAGCATAAACATTAACAAAGTTGTGATTTGCATGGGTAAATATTAAAGGCATATCTAAATTTCCTGGATTCTGAGTGCATCTGATAGAAGAAAATCTATAGCGTATGCAAAACAAAATTCATGAAAAAAATAAACATGTAAAAACTTACCTTGAATCTACCAAAATGTCTTCTTATTTCTGCCAGTGGAATTTTAGAGTAAACACCCCTTGAAACTCTGGCTAAATTAGCATAAAATTCATAGTTTGTTTTGGCCAATCAGGAGCAAAGTCGGTGCTGCAAAGCATTATGGGATTTTTAGTCTGGCACATATCCATTTCAAAAGGTGCTATTTATTATCATATTAGAGTCTCTCTCTGCAGCACATCCACACTTAATTACCACTTCTACTGGTATTTCATTATGTGTATCAACTACTGCTGCTGTTTTTTGTCCTCTCTCTGTATGGCAGAGCTAGCTAAATTGGTGATTACCACCTTTGCTGGTAGTCCATTCTCTCTCACTCCCTCTCTCCTTGCTCTGAGGTGAGCTGAGGTGTGAGCCCAAACCCAGCCTCTAATCTGATGCTGCATGCATACCGAACTGCACAGTAAGGAAGAGGTTTAAATCCCTACTTGCTTGCTGTGCTGTTTAACAATCTCATTAAATTGAAGCCAGTAACTCCAACGTGAAGCACGTAATGGCTGCAGGGTTGAAATTTGGCCTACTTACGTTGCTATTAAATTAGAAGCGGCTGCAAGCTGCCAGTGGGAGACGCTATTTTGTCCGTCAGGGTTGCGTGCTCGAATGCAAACAATTAAGCAAGCACGTAGTTACGGGTTCAAATGGAGCCAATGGAAAAAGCGATAGTTAGCGTTACGTCACTGAATAAGTTGAGGGTAGATTTCGAAGTTCAACATGCTTCATGTACAGTTTGTGATCGGACCCACAGGCCTGATATAATGCAATGTTAATAAAGTAGTAAATATGATATTCTATTACATGCGAGTTACAGTATATGTCGTAACACATTGATTGCAGGGATCGATATAACACCATATATAATCATGAAATAAAGTATTTTTCGGGACCGATTTGCGGGCTTGAGAACTTTGTGCTATTAACATTACTTACCCTTATAATAAATGTACAGTAGAGTGATTTTATTTACATTACAAGTGCTACATATTGTACTTTACCCCCTTGCGGGTGCTCCATTTGCATGTTACGTGCTTGCTTGTTAATGAACACGTTGCAATATCATAGCAGAATTAAACAATTAGCAGTTAAGGGCATGACAGATCAAAGGATTTACGTATGCGAAGTTCAATTTTGCATAGCACGTAGCCTATTCTCGGCCGTCCTGCGTGTTACAATGCAAGTCCGCTGCGACCAACGCTACGGGGCTATTTTAATAGCCCTAAACCGTAAATTTGGAGTTACGTGCTACATTCTGCAACGTAGCCCCAATTTAATGAGGCTGATAGACTAGTGCGTTTTGGTGATGTAAGCAATCTGGGGGTGTGGAAATCAAGATTTTAGTCAGCTGCACATAAATCTGTAAGTACACTGAACTTTTCAATATAATACATATTTTCTGCTAACTTGTTGCTGCTTTGTAGGAAACATTTAAAACCCACAAAACTTCTATGTAACTTTAAGTAAAACCGGTTTAAACTTCATTGAAACTAACAGGAATGCATATAACATATATATACGTCTGTAGATTTCATTTACAGACACCTATAATTTATGCATCTATACTGATCATTGGCTGACAGGGGCAAGCCCCAGGTCAGTTAAATATTTTATCAATTTTCCTCTGCATTGAGACCACAGTGATCTTTCCTTGTCCTAAACCACTAACACCAGGGTGTGTTCCTTGTATTTTGTAGCTCTGTCTGGGCCTGGTCTTATACAAACCACAGATTACTGCATTCAGTCAACCAAGCGCTATCTGAACAAACTGGACGATGTGACCAATGAGTTGGGGAATGTAAATGTGCTGAAGCTAATGAGACTCATTATGTTGGACACCTCAAACAACCTCTTTCTAAGAATTCCTCTGGATGGTAAGCATATCCAGCCAGACTATAAAGGCTAACTAGGAGACTGCCCAGGAGGTCAGTTTGTAAATGGTGCCAAATACACTATCTGTTGCTATATTTATTATCATAGCAAATATTTTTTATCGCTAATCAAATATTAGTAAAAGCTTACTTTATACTTCCCATTTTTCTGGCTGATAGGTATTGTTTATTCATAGTCCTTTCAAGTCTTACTGTTCAACTCCATTGTTTGATATTTCTTGATATTATTATTATTAAACTTATGGGATACTTACAGAATCTTACCTTTTTCTATTTGTCGATAAAGATGACATTAACATGCACAATATTAATAAATATGCATCTTTCATATTTATAGTATGTTATTTTCATATAAAATGCAAAATATTTCACTTTTGTTTCGTTTTTGTTTTTTCCAAGAAAATGAAATTGTCTTAAAAATCCAGAAATATTTTGATGCATGGCAAGCACTTCTTCTGAAACCGGACATATTTTTCAAGTTTTCCTGGCTCTACAGGAAATATGAGATGTCAGCGTAAGTACTTGTATTCCTTCAACTCGCCCCCAAAAAGAAAAAACACATGTAAAATAACTAAATATATTTATAATATTTTTCTGTCTCTCATTTTATAGCAATGATCTAAAAGAAGCTATTGAAATCCTCATTGAACAAAAAAGACAGAAACTTTCAACTTTAGAGAAGCTGGATGATAATATGGATTTTGCATCAGAATTAATTTTTGCTCAGGTGCCTTTAAGTTCAGTTTAAATAAAAACATTATATCTAAAATTGTATCTAAAACAATAGTTAATATTTTAAAAGATGTGTGACAGGATGAAGTTGCATGGGCTCATTCCAAAGCAAAAGCAGTGTAAACCCAGAGTAATTATAATAAGTAATTATGTATATATTTGCTTACAAATAACATTGCTCCCTGCTATGGTCTGTATCTTATTATGTATTATATATGTTGAGTTCACAATGCTATTTGTCATTGTTGGCATGCAAACTGGATGTTTCCCTAAGGAGTTTCTACTGCTCTCACTAGATGACATCTTGAGTATGAAAGATCGTTAATAATTTTCATATCAGTTTTTGCTTTACATTTATTGCAAACATTTATTTGTTGGCATTAGGAATTGCTTCCTAATGCCAACAAAATGCAAATCAGTATTTGGCAAACCTATGCAATGCATTCTTTATAAAATAGCTAGCAAGTTTTTTCATATTGGCCAAGGAATTACATTAGATATTGGGCCATTTACATTGCAGGTTAATAGGTCTTCTCTATTCACAAAAATAATCTTCCCTTTATAGTCCCATAATCCCATTAACATATTACAGGCTCACAAGCTCCTGTACTACCTTCAGTTAAAATATGACATATTAATTTATTCCATATTATATATTTCCTTATGTCGTAGAATCATGGAGATCTAACAGCCGAGAATGTCAACCAGAGCATCTTGGAGATGCTCATTGCTGCTCCTGATACCATGTCCGTGTCTCTCTACTTCATGTTAGTTCTGATTGCTCAACACCCCAAGATTGAACAGGGGATAATGGAGGAAATTCACAATGTTATTGGTGAGTAACCACCTGAAACAATATTAATGACATATCATACTTCATCTTCTCTAAACCATACCATAAAAAAATAATATTTATTTCAAAGAACCTATTGCAAGCACATTTAATAGGTTTCAACACACATTAAGATATGGGCTTCCATCAATTTGCCATCCCTACTTGTAAAAGATAAGATAAAACTAATAGTGGTAATTAGGTATGGGGGTGCAAATCTAAATGAGTATAAGACAACATAAACCCTAAATACACCGAAAACTCTAAATATGTAACAAAATGTTTTTAACGCTCAAGTAAATACCTTAAATGTGTTCCCTCGATCGATAACCATGAATATTTGAAGGCCAAAAGAAAATAAATCTTTCATTATTAAAGGTAATGTTTAGGCAAAGCTTTTTTTATATACTTAAAACTTGGTTAATGAATTAATGTTATCCTCCTCAATGTAATCACATATAGACATGTTGTACTGCGAGTTGTTGTCACACTTTGCGAGCTCATTGCACTGCGAGCCTCGAAAAGCGAGGCGAGCATTTGAGGCATGCAGGACTTAGCCTGCAATGAGTGCTAATCGCATAACACAGCAAGGGCCACCACACTCCACACACCACAGCAAGCGACATAACAGCACATTACAAACCTCAGAGAGAGACACACAGCACAGCACAGAGAGAGCATCTGCAGTATATAGAGAGAAAGACAGGATACTCGCCACATAACACAGAGAGAGAGACAGCACAGAGAGAGACAGCATAGATAATTCAAGATAACATTCTATGATACCGTCATTTATGATGTGCAACTTACTAGTTATTATATAAAATTCACACTTCACTTACTTCTTGGAAGCCTCCAGATTGGGGCAGCATAAGAAAAGTCCTAAAGGAGGTGGTGAGAGGAGGTGACAAGGGAGTAGGAAAGAAAAAGTTTTTTTAACACATCCAAGAGGATGGTTGGGGAAGTATTTTAAGACAAGCCAGAGTATAAGGATGTGCATTGTTGTTAAAGGCTTTAAATGTTAAGAACATGATTATAAATTAAATTCTGAAGGCCATGGGAAGCCAGTGGAATGACTGACAGAAAGGTGCTACAGACACTGAGTGTTGAGTATGATATATGAGACTAGTGGAGGCGTCCATTATGGACTGGAGTGAAAACAAATGTGTGATGAGGAGGCCAGCAAGACACAAGTTGCAGTAACCAAAGCGAGATATGTTGAAACAATGGATTCACATTTTAGTTATGTCTTGTGTAAGATAGTGACATACTTTGGAGATATTTTTTTTGGTGAAAATGACATGATTTTGTTATTGATTGTATTGATTCTACTGGATAGAAAGCAGAGACTAATAGAAATGGGCCTGGGAGGTGGGGGAGGTTATGGCATTGTTAACAGTTAGAGATGTTTGAGGGGTGCAAGCTCTAGTAGAGGGTGGGAAGATTAGCAGCTCAGTCTTTGACCAGTTGAGTTTGAGTTGATGGGTAGACATCCAGAAGGGTATTCTTGAGAGGCAGATAGCAACACTTGCTAGAAGAGAGGGGGTAGATATGGTGCTGAGGCGTATTATTAAGCATCATCTGCATATAGGTGACACTGAAATGCAAAATATATTATTAGGTCTACCAAGGGAGGATGTATAGATGGAGAAGACCCCTAGGACTAAACCTTGGGTTACACCAGCAGTAAAACAGTGAAGAAGAGATGACCAAGAAGGAGAAGTGAAATGTTCGATTTTCTAGATAAGATGTAAACCATAGAAGAGCTGTGTCACAGGTGCCAAGAGAGTGGAGAATTTGGATAAGAATAGTGTTACCTTGTATGGAAGGCAGATGTGACCTTTGGACTTGGCAGTGAGCAGGTCATTACAGACTTTTCTAAGTTGCTGTCTCTGTGGAGTGTTGGGCCAGAAGCCAGATTGGAAGGGATTAACAAAAGAGTTGGAGGAAAGGAATTGGTTTAGCGGTTGTAGATAAGTTGCTCAATCTGTTTTAAAGACAGGGGAATTAGAGAGATACAGAAATAGTTACATGTAGCAGTTGAGTTACAAGTGGGGGTAGGATACTGTTGGTGCATGCTCTGCATGGGCCCCAGTGCTCTCTAAATATATGTTTATATATATATATATATATATATATATATATATATATTTGTTTTCTATAGTGTAGTGTAGTGAGGGCAGCCCCACCCCTTCCACCGAATTAACAGAGTTTGTGAATGCGCTCAGATACATTTTCATGGGGAAAAAATAAGATATTTTGTAAAATATACTTTTTTAAATGAATGACAGAAAATGTTCCTTGCCCATTAAGTCTGTTAAGAGAATTCATGGATATAATATTTGCTAGAGCAGGGGTGTCAAAGTTCGGTCCTGGTGGGCCACACACAAGCCTGGATTTGAGGATATCCCTGCTGCTTACTGGTGAAAGTACCTGTGCACAGAAAGGAAATCCTCACATCCAGGCCTGTGTGTGGCCCACCAGGACAAAACTTGGACACCCCATGTTCTAGAGGCTTTTAGTCCTTCTAATACTTTTCCACCAAAAGTGAAGTTTGAGTAAGATAAGACTTGTATGTTTAGGCCTATGCCCCGCAGTGTGAAAGTATTTGATTACAGAATGAAGTAAGCTTCAGAGCACTAAACAGAAAAAAGCAGTTCTTAGATGATCGGTATGTTGTGTTAACTTACATTATCACATAAGCATTTTTCTATAAAACATGAAGTATATACTCGAGTATAGGCCGAGTTTTTCAGCCCTTTTTTTAAGGCTAAAAAGGGCCCCCTCGGCTTATACTCGAGTCACTCTCCCCCCCCCCCCCCTTCTATCTAACCCTCCCGTGTCTCTCTAACTCCCCCTCCATGTCTCTCTACCCCCTCCGTGTCTCTCTACTCCCCTGTGTCTCTCTCTAACCCCCCGTGTCTCTTTCCCCCCCTCCTCATCCTCAACCCCTCCTCCTCATTCTAAACCCCACTAAATACCTCCCCCTCTCACTTTACCCTCACTTACCTGCTTCTGCTCCGGCCTCCGCTCCTTCTTGACCCGGCGCGCATGTGACGTCACATGCGCGCCCCGTCATTAGCATATACCGGGTGTCGGCACCCGGTATATGCTAATGACGTGACGTTACATGCGCGCCGGGTCAAGAAGGAGCAGAGGCCGGAGCAGAAGCAGGTAAGTGAGGGGAAAGGGAGAGGGGGAGGTATTTAGGGGGGTTTAGAAAGAGGTGGGGGGTTTAGAATGAGAATGGGGGTTGAGGAGGGAGGTTGAGGAGGGGGTTGAGGATGGGGGTTTGAGGAGGGAGGATGGGGGGGTTGAGAAGGGAGGATGAGGATGGGGGGTTGAGGAGGGAGGTTGAGGGGGGTTGAGGAGGGAGGTTGAGGAGGGGGGTTGAGGATGGGGGGTTGAGGGGGGGTTGAGGAGGGAGGTTGAGGATGAGGAGGGGGGTTGAGGAGGGGGTTGAGGATGAGGAGGGGGGTTGAGGTTGAGGAGGGGGGTTGAGGATGGGGGGGTTGAGGAGGGGGTTGAAGATGAGGGGGATGAGGAGGGAGGTTGAGGATGAGGAGGGGGGTTGAGGAGGGGGTTGAGGTTGAGGAGGGGGTTGAGGAGGGGGGTTGATGATGGGGAGTTGAGGAGGGGGTTGAGGATGAGGGGGTTGAGGAGGGAGGTTGAGGAGTGGGGTTGAGGAGGGAGGTTGAGAATGAGGAGGGGGGTTGAGGAGGGTGATAAGGGAGGGGGGAAGAGACACAGGGAAGGGAGAGCGGGAAAGAGACACAGGGAAGGGAGAGGGTAGAAGAGACACGGGAGAGAGAGGGGGACACAGAGGGCACAAGAGGGACACAAGGGCAGCACATTTCCCACCCTCGGCTTATACTCGAGTCACTCATTTTAGCCAGTATTTTGTGGTAAAATAGGTGCCTCGGCTTATACTCGGGTCGGCTTATACTCGAGTATATACAGTATATATATATATATATATATACATATAGTGAGTTGGTATGGGATACAGCACCTCAAAAATATTGCACCCCCCCCCCCCCTTTTTTTTTTTTTTGTACGTAGGCTCCCAGATAAGGGTTTTAAGAATGAGTGTAATGTTGCAGTGTTTTAAAAATAATGGAAACTTGCTGGTGTTTAGGGAGTTGTTGAATAGATGTGTGAGAGCTGGAATAAGTGTAGTAGACAAAGGAAAGATTAGCTCTGATGGAATTAGGCTGGGTGTTGTTTGTTGTGGAGACTTCCCCTTTCCTTCTTTTTCTTATCTTGAGAGTTGATATCTTACACAGCTGTGACCTAAAGCAGTTCCCACAGGGTAGGGATTTCACACTACCAGTGTCTCCTGCTGATAAGAACCAGACAGTGACATATGACTGTTAATCTGGTAACTTCCTAGAACGGTACATTTTATATTTTATATACTTATATTGAGGAGGATAGCATTAATTAATTAATCAAGCTAAAACATGTACATAAAATATGCCTTTATTATGATCTCTCTCACAACTACATAGTTTCCAACTTTAGTACAGCAGCCCTAGAACTTCCAATGTGACTTTGTCCTCTCACATCTGCAAAATGCCTCCAAGAAGCCAGGATCTGACAGATCAGATCAGTCTCAAATTTCAAAATATCCATGGCTATTGTTTTAATCTTGTACTCAATGACATAAGGCTTATCCATTATCACTGATGCTGTTGCTTAAAGGACTTGTTTATTTAAATACGTTTTATTGCTTTAATGGACAAAAAGTAAATGACATTGGAAAGCAACACATCATTTATATATATTAATTATTTCAATAGAATTCAAAATTAAGTTTATTATTCCAAATAGACAGAGACTCATTTATGCAGTGCAAAAAAAAAACAATACAGAAAATAAATAAAATAAATACCTAGAGCCTATATTTTAATGTCTTATATAGAAACACCAAAATTCAAATAATAAAGGAATTACAATAT
The DNA here is from genome assembly GCA_027410445.1 of Discoglossus pictus. NCBI lineage: Eukaryota > Metazoa > Chordata > Amphibia > Anura > Alytidae > Discoglossus > Discoglossus pictus. The sequence continues at coordinate 203,394,473 of CM050167.1, forward strand.
ATTTCTTTGTACACCATGGAGGTGGTAAAAGGTAGACCCCACTGAGCTAGACTTGTCCAGTGAGATTTACTTTTGTTCATATTTACCCATGTTGATATTTCAAATTTGCTGATATGCTATTGTCATTTTTAAGTCATCTCATTAGGTTCTAAAAAGGGGAGTTAAATATCTGCTATGACCTGTCAATCTTGGGTGACCCCACATGGTGTAGTTCACAGCTTCATTTTAGTATACAAGCTCCTTAACCACGACAAGGTAGTGATCCTGAAGGGACAGATACAGATAGACCAGTGAAAATAAAGTAAAAATGTACTTACAGTATTTTAAAATTATGCCTTTTCACCCATATATATTTATGTTTATATGGGCTTTTGTAGCCATCCTCCAGTGTCATGCACAAGTAATGAGCAGGGGTGTGTAGCACCTGTAGCCAATAGAGCCAATAGGCTAGACACCATGCATAGCATTGGAGTCTGGAACGGGCTGTGACTAACAGCTCTGTAAGTTAGACCCTCCCAGAATGTTCACAATAGTGGTGATGTCACTGCTGGAGCTTGTCTGAGCCTCTCATCCCTCTCATCTTTCACATATTTTCTTAATTATATAATAGCTTCATTTTGGGTGCTATAAATGATTTACACTGTTTTGGCAAATATCCATTTTGCAATATGCACTGTTTTTCAGTCTTGAATTTCATATTTTTATGTGTTTAAAATCTGCTGTGTGTCCCTTCATATGCAATGTCTGTACTTGCATATGCATTGAAATTACTATTATGGTTTTAACATCTTTTTAACATGTTTCAGAAACTTAGAAAATGCAGGCTCTTGTGTTTTTAAAGTTTCAATATATGGATAAATAGATTTCCTTTTCATTTACCTGTCACATTATACATTTGTTTACAATGCCTTCTTAAAAACAATTGAAATGCATAGACAAATAACTTCTCTTAAGCCAACTCAGTAAGATTCAGAGATTCACCGGAGCTGTAAAATACACTGTTGAGGGCCCATGTTACTGATGTTGTAATTAATTACATCAGAAATTACATCATCACTGAAATCACCAATAACATCATATATGTCATCGTTAATGACATCACTGAACTTATCTTGTGACATCAACAGTGATATTACTGGAACCATGACATCATCAGTGAAAATTAAAATAATCATTACAGATTGAATTATATAATGAACATGATGAATTATCAACAATGAAGAAAGTATAACATTTGGTAATGTTGTCATTGGTAAGAGTAAATACAATATTGTAAGTTCCCTCTGACAGTTATGTGAACTATGAATAGTGAATTACAAACAAAAATGAATATTTATATACACATACGTACATACATACATACATCCACTATATTACATCATACAATCATATATTTAGAACACTATACCACTGTTTACCAAAGTCATGCTTAGAGTATTGTTATTTCTGGAGTTCACTCATATATTTTGGAATATCAATCATTTGTCAACTGAATAACATTAGTATAATTCACTGCATGCTTATGTTCATATTTTTTTCTGTTTTCTTTACTTAGGTGATCGGGAAATACAGGGTAATGACCTTCCAAGTCTCAAAGTGTTAGAGAACTTTATTTACGAGAGCATGAGATACCAGCCAGTTGTAGACTTGGTTATGCGTAAGGCACTGGAAGATGACATCATTGATGGATACTACGTGAGAAAGGGCACTAACATTATTTTGAATTTAGGACGAATGCACAGAGCCGAGTTCTTTCCAAAGCCAAATGAATTCTCCCTGGAAAATTTCAAAAAGACGGTATGTTTAGTGTCATGATACAGATTTTTTTTAAAGGAAGTTCATGTAAAGAATGAAAAACTATACTAAATGAAAAAAAAAATAGTATTAAGAGTGATCAGCCCTTCTCCTCCCCTTTCCACTCTCCCTTCTCCTCCCCTGCTCTCCTCTTTCCTCCCCCTGCCCCCTCCTTCCTCCCCCTTCCCCTATCCTCTTACTGTGTAAGCTGCTCATCCTTCCTCTGCAACACTTCTTCTGGCTGTGGCCGGGAATCGCTATTGACGTGACGTGCGTGTGAAGTCACTCGGGACTCCCAGACACTGCCAGAAGATATGCCGCAGGGGATGGATGAGGGAAGGGGGAGAAAGGACTAGGTGTGTAATCCCGAGCGTGGCTCGGGGTTGCCGCTTTGGGAACTTCAAATTAACCCAGAGCCACACTTGGGATTACCGCTAGAGCGGTTAAGAGACCACTGCACACTGAAACATGCAATTATTTTTGAAGTATGTAACAAACTAACAACATTAGCAGCTGATGGCATGATGTCTCATTTACAATTGGCTGTTTCTAATTGATCATGATCACTCTCTGAAATACTACTTGCGATTGCCTGGTTTACGGTTTAGGCTTTCGGCCCGGTAGTTGCGGGCTTGTTCAACTGAATTGGTCAATTGAACAAGCAAATTGTAGCAATATTTCATTGGGTATATACATAGACTGACCTCCTGTGGCAGGAATGAATATTGAGAAAGGATTTTTACAGTGTTGAGTTTCCAAGAATATTTTGTTAGATTGTTAGCCACTTGAGCAAACTGGTACCATTTTATAATTATTTTTTTTTTTTAAAGTAAGGAATAATTTGGCCTTTAAAACCATGAAGTGGGCAATTTTGATAATGATTAGCGATCTTGCTATTTCTGTGTACCAACTCTCCTCAGCTTACTCTGAAAGCACTTTGTGTACTGTGCATCACACCTATTATGTTGCCAGTTGTCAGCCAACTGGGGGAGTAAGCTAAGACATCTAATAAAGCACTGTTTTTCTCTGACACAAGAGTTACAATTGGCCAGAACAAAGATTAATACATTAATTTTAGGGCAAGATACCAGACTTACGATATATTTTAAAATATGCCCTCCCACCCCTAGTCCATGTGGTGGGGGATAAAAACGAAAGCTTCTTATCCTTTTCTAAAGGGTTTGGACACTACAAAGAACACATCTAAAAAATATATGCACATATATACATAATCAATAAAAAAAAATCCAATTACATAAAAAAATACATAACAAAATAACAAAAATGCATTATAAATCAATAATCAATTATAATTAAAATTGTAAAAAAATGTAAACTCTACAAAAAATAAATGGTTACTTAATACTTAAAAGCCTGTGGCTAAGTGGTGCCATTGATCCTCTCTTCAATACTTGTAAACAGGCACATATATCTTGAAGCCCTGGTGTTCTTTCTTTGAGCCGATGGCAAAGTCCCAGGCCATCAAGATTAAAGCCCTTTTGTCCTCTCTTCAGGCCCATGGCAAAGGCCTAATCCAAACTCCTGGCCCATAGATACTAAGGTACCAATCTCTGATTGCTTAATGAATCAACCATTAGAGTAAAGGTATTTTTTGTGTTGGATCTTTGCTACCTGCCCCAGGGGACCCCAGACATTATTATGGTATTGATGTTGAGGGGTGGGCTAGGATAAGGGGGTTATAAATCTCACAAACATTACTTATGTTAACCCCTTCAGGAAAGGGCTTGATGGAGGCGCATGCTGACTTTGTGCTGCCCTTTTCTTGTTTCACTTTATTCAAACACCAGCAAGGAGTATGATAAAGAAAGACACATTTTCCAAGGTAAAACAATGTTGGATATACATAAAGACATTTTTACAAATGTGAGATTTGTTTTACAACATGCTTTTCTCTTGCAGGTTCCATGTCGTTATTTTCAGCCATTTGGCTTTGGCCCACGTGCCTGTGCAGGAAAGTATATAGCCATGGTAATGATGAAGGTGATTCTGGTAACTCTGCTGAAGAGATACCGAGTACAGACACTGCAAGGAAGACGTCTGGAGAATATTCAGAATAACAATGACCTCTCCATGCATCCGGATGAATCCCAGCCCTCATTAGAGATGATTTTCATTCCTCAAAAAACAGATAAACTCTAACACTAGCAGAGAACATAATAATTTGTGTCAGATCTGGATATCAGAAATGTTATTAGTATAGACTTTGTGACAGTGTTGGTCTGTGTTAAATCTTGGCTTACCTGCTGATGTTGTATGGCAGCTGTGATTACCAGTCATCATGAACTTGTGGTAGAATCAACAGTTATACACAGTAATTTTCTGTCCAACAGAGTGAAATATTTTGTTTATATTTAACAGTATTACTAATAATAAAATATTCAGTATATATTTTTTAGATATCGAAAACATGGCCTTCAATATTTTTAGATAAAAACATAAAATTTCTGTACCACAAGGTTATTCCTAACAATATACTGTGAACGTAGGAAATGGATATTCTGATGGGAAGCTAAACCATTACTTTTGAGGTATAATGTAAGCATTACTGATCTGAATTAGCATTGATATTAATCCATGTACATGCAAATGTATATATAGGTATTACATTTCAGAATGCATATAAGTATTTCTGACACTAATAACATATAGTATATAGCAATATATATATTACATACATCTGCCACTTATAACATATTTATACAAACACATATCTAACTATATATCTATGTATGTACATATCTATATATATTTATATATCTTTATATATTTGATATATGTAAACATTTATACACACTTACATATGTATTTATAGAAATCTAAACAGACATATCTATCTGTTTATTTGTCTGTAGAAAAATAAGTAAAATATTGATAGATAGATAGATACATAGATAGATACATAGATAGATAATCTATAATATTTTTTGTCTTTCTATCTACACTCACACATGCACATAACCACACATAGATTTTAATTTATCTATATATATTCTTATTATAGGAAAATAATAATTGGATTACAATTTACCAATTTAAATTACCCACAATATGTTCAAATAAAGACAGTCTCAGAAAGTGGATAATGTTTATTCATTCATATGTGGTGACTCATTTACTCCTATTTTCCTTGCACAATGTTTGGCATTTACTATTGAAAAGACATTATTATTCATGGAGAATAAAACTTACATGTAAATAATGAGCTGGTATTTAATTATTAACAGGGTTCTCTTGTATTTTTGCCATGGATCACCAATACAAGCCAGTATATCCATATAGGGTATAATTAGCTTCTAAAAAAATAAAGACTTTTACCAAATTGGGATTCTAAACAGACATTTACTTTTTCTAAAGTACAATGGAAAGTACATTCATTGCATATCTGAAGAGTATGTTAGAAAATCACATTACAGCTTAAATTGTATTTGTGTGATTCCCCATGACACTTGGCGCCAGAACATTTTATAATTCATTCATTATGTGAATAGATTGTAATTAGTCTTGATTCCAAATGTTATGTAAAAACATACACCACTACATAAACTTTATATATCCACCAATAAACCTTTCAAATATTATGTACTTTTAATTTTTTATTAAAAAGTTGGTGTTTGGATGTTTTGCTCCATCTTGCATGCATTCTGTCACTTAAATCTTTACATAGGTCCAGAAATGGAGACTTAAAAAAAAAAGATTTACTTTTGTTTTGATCTCTACTGTAAGGGCATCAGGTTTGTAAATTCTCAACTCTCAATACTCAGATTTTGCTGAACAGACACATTTCTATTCTTTCATTTTCCACACTTATACTGAAAAACAGAAATGCAACTAGCGTCTCATCAATTAGGGACCGGAAGGTCGTCTTCCCATAGCTGCTCCCCTTCCCTTACTTTCTGCCTGTGCGAAGCTCCTCCAGGACCTGCACTGTCCATTGTCTGGCGATATCATTCCAGGGGTGTAGTGAGTGTGAGTGCAGCCAAGGGCCCAGGGGGCCAGGTTCAGGGCTACAGATATACCATGTAGGGTCACCTAAGATGGGCAGGTCCTAGCAGAGAAGTCAGACAAATTGCAGTCTACTAGAGAAGGAACTGGCAACCCACTTCAGTATCTTTGCCATGAAAACCTTATGGATTAGCAAACCCAGATGCAAGATGTAACTGACATGCTGTGGTTCATAGGGTCACAGACAGTAGGACACGACTTAACAACAACAACATATATACAAGTTTTCTGTCTTATTAGGTGCTTTAGAGAAAACACGTTATATGCTTGATTTTAAGCGCAAAAATAGGACCTTCCATTATATATATATATATATATATATATATATATATACTGTATATATACACATATATACATATACTATCTCTACAGAGCACCCTTTCCCTCTGCACCTCCACCGTCACACAACACTCACCACTCTTAGCATCCATCCCTACATAATAATAACTAGAATAGGTAGAATATTGATCCATGGTTCAATCCTATTGACAGGTTTTTTTTTTTATCAGAAAGGGGTTTTCCCCTTAATGAGACAATTGTCAGTGTTTAAAATGGTCTTAAGCAAATAAACTTTGCTATAGACTGTTAATAGTGGACCCCCTCAACACCTTTTAAGTGATTTAAAATGAATAGCTCAAAGAGCTCTGATTCAAAAGTGATTAATGTAAATGAGACAATGTTTTGTTAAACTTTACCCCTATAATATAAACATTTATACTATACTTAAAATACATACAATTCCCTCCAAACCACCAGAGGTAACTATACGCAAAATCCCAGCATATATATTGATGAGATTATTAAGGGTTCATGGGATATCAGTTAAACTAGATGTAATAAAAAGGTTTTTTTGTGTGTCTGTAACGTCTGCGCAGTTTCTTCTGTGCAGTCACATTTTCTGTAAAGCCAGGGTATGTGTTCATGTGCTGTACTGTCTAACCCCCTGCAATTAGGCCAGGAGCAAGAGAGACAGCGCGACAGAGCGAGAGACAGGTCAGAGAGAGATACAGGACAGAAAGAGAGACAGGACAGAGAGAGACACACACACAGGACAAAGAGAGAGAGAGATACACACAGGACAGAGAGACACACACAGGACAGAGACAGAGAGGATAGAGATAGAAGGAGAGAGAAAAGGACAGATAGAAAGAGAAAGCGGGGAGAGAGAGAAAGAGATTACACAGACAGAGAGTGCAGAGAGAGAGCACAAAGAGATAGAGTACAGACAGATAAGGCCCAGAGAAAGAAAGAGGGCAACAGAGAGAGAGAGAGTGCACATAGAGAGATTGCGAGTGCACACACAATATGGAACAATTCACAAGTCAATAGTCTGCACATAGCATGTTGCATTAATGAGATGGACAGCACAGGCATATCAGGGGGGGATAATACTAGTCCCAAGTCCTTCTGCTTGCTTCTCAAGAACAGCAAAAAGAAATAGACACTTCAAAAGAAAGACAGTTGCTTAGATTGATTATTGGTAATAATGACTTTTAATTTGGCATGTAATTGAATGTTGAATTGTTTTTAAGCACAGTAAAGAAATGTTTGTCCATTTTATAAGTTGATATATTCATTTACCACATGAGATCCTTTCTTTTTCTAATAGCTGTGAACCTTATCCCAATATAAATCCAATTCAATTTAATATAAGCAAGCTAATTTTAATTAGAAAGTATAGTATTATTTTCATAGAAAAAAGTTTAGTATAAATGTCAAACAAAATGTAATCTGTAATTTAATCTGTAATATTTATAAGAAATTGTTTAAAAAAAGTTTACATTGTTATAAACATTATAAATGGTTCAGTAATCTGCTAACAGGATTTATTTATGTTATTAATGTATTATTGTTCCATTTTGTATACATACACATGAAGGGTTTAAGTCTTAATCTCGTTTTAACTGACACTCCTTTAAAGAGGCTGAATTAATATGAGCTAATAATCGTGACAAGTCACTCTCACTGACTGTGAGCCTTTTTTTTGTTATTAGAAAAATATCAAAATTATACAAGTATTTTATCACACAATAATGTTGTATCTTTCCAATTAGTTCAAATATACAATACACAGACATACACCAAAGTATATAAACAAAAATGAACAAAAACAAACAAACAAAACAAGTCAAAAAGAGACAGGGGGTGCCATCGCATTATTCCCTTCTAAACTGTTCCCATATTCTCCATTTCCTCAAAGATATTTTTTATATTATGTTGGTCTATAATGCTTGTATCTTTTTCAATTACCGCATATACTCAAGTATAAGCCGACCCGAGAATAAGCCGAAGCACCTATTTTACCACAAAATACTGGGTAAAATGAGTGACTCGAGTATAAGCCGAGGGTGGGAAATGTGTTGCCCCCTGTGTCCCTCCCTTTTGTGCCTTCTGTGTCCCCCTCTCTCTCCAGTTTCTCTTCTCCCCTCTCCCTTCCCTGTGTCTCTTCTTCCCTCTCCCTTCCCTGTGTCTCTTCCCCCCTCTCCCTTCCCTGTGTCTCTTCCCCCCTCTCCCTTCCCTGTGTCTCTTCCCCCTCTCCCTTCCCTGTGTCTCTTCCCCCCTCCACATTCTCAACCTCCCTCCTCAACCCCACTACTCATCCTCAACCTCCCTCCTCATCATCCATCCTCATCCTCAACCCCCTCCTCCTCAACCCCCCATCCTCAACCCCCTCCTCAACCTCAACCCCCCTTCTTATCCTCAACCCCCCTCCTCATCCTCAATCCTCCTCCTCATCCTCAACCCCCTCCTCTACCTCAACCCCCTCCTCAACCTCAACCCCCTCCTCAACCTCCCTCCTCATCCTCAACCTCCCTCCTCATCCTCAACCCCCTCCTCAACCTCAACCCCCCCATCCTCAACCTCAACCCCCCCATCCTCAACCCCCTCCTCAACCTCAACCCCTCATCCTCAACCCCCATCCTCAACCTCAACCCCCATCCTCAACCCCCTCCTCAACCTCAACCCCCCATCCTCAACCCCCCTCCTCAACCTCAACCCCCCCATCCTCAACCCCCCTCCTCAACCTCCCTCTTCAACCCCCTCCTCCTCAACCCCCATCCTCAACCCCCTCCTAAACCTTAACCCCCCCATCCTCAACCCCCCTCCTCAACCTCCCACCTCAACCCCCTCATCCTCAACCCCCTCATCCTCAACCCCCCATCCTCAACCCCCTCCTCAACCTCAACTCCCCTCCTCATCCTCAACCCCCTCCTCAACCCCCTCAACCTCAACCACCTCCTCAACCTCCCTCCTCATCCTCAACCTCCCTCCTCACCTCAACCCCCTCCATCCTCAACCTCCCTCCTCAACCTCAACTCCCCCATCCTCAACCCCCTCCTCAACCTCGACCTCAACCCCCCCTCATTCTAAACCCAACCGCCCCCATCCTACCCGTCTAAATACCCCTCCCCTCACTTACCTGCTCCGGCCTCCGCTCCTTCCGGGTCTTGATGTGGCGCGCATGTGACGTCACACACCCGTCACGTCATTAGCATATACCGGGTGCCGGCACCCGGTATATGCTAATGTCGTGGCGTGCATGTAACGTCACATGCCCGCCAAATCAAGACCCAGAAGGAGCGGAGGCCGGAGCAGGTAAGTGAGGGGGGGGGGGGGTTAGTATGGGGGGGGGGTTAGAATGAGGGGAGGGGTTGAGGATGAGGAGGGGGAGGGAAAGAGACACCAGGGGGTTAGAGAGACACAAGGGGGGGTTAGAGAGACACAAGGGGGGGGTAGAGAGACACGGGCGGGAGAGTGACTCGAGTATAAACCGGGGGGGGGGGCCATTTTAGCCTTAAAAAATGGGCTCGAAAACTAGGCTTATACTCGGGTATATACGATAAGCATGATCTCTCAACATTAATAACTATTTAATTCCATGATGAAAGATTTTGTTGTTTCCAGTATTTAGCTATCAATAATTGAATTACTAGCAAGATGTGAAAAACCAGATTCACTTCTTCTGAGAGGATCTGGGAAGATGTGGAAAAGGACTAATCCTGGGTTCTTATTCAACATGGTTTTAAACAATATGGTGGAACAATCCCACCATATATGTTTGTGGGTTCCTTGAGATGTACATCCCCTCCAACAATTTCCATTAAATGTTTCTGGGTATATTTTGTGCATGAAAGTTGGTACTCTGTACCATTTTTGTACTAATTTAAATTGAGTCTCTTTCAATTTTGTACAAGTTACGGCTTTAGCAGTTAAATCAAATGCTTTTAGCCATAGTAAGTTATCCCAGCTCATACCAAGGTCTTTTTCCCAACTTTCTATATAACAGGATTTCCCCCAATGGGAAATGTTTTTCTTAATGGATGTACAATCTGATATACTAATCTTTATCCCTTTCTTTTTTTTGCGCATCTGTTCTCAAAATTAATAATTTGTTTCTTACATATTATATCAAAGTCAGACTTTTTAATAATAGCTTTCAAAATAATATATTCCAACCATTTAGAGCTGGCTATATTAAAATTGGCACATAGATCTACAAAAGGCTTAAAACCATTTTTATCATAGAGATCATTCAATTTCGACAGATCACATTTATCCCAAAAATCGCTTGGTTCTATCCTACTATTCTTCAAGATAAAACTAATCAGGGTTGCCGGAGAAGGGAATTCTATAAACTTACATTTCTTGTTAATTCTAAGCCATGCTTTCAAATTGATTTTTGTAACCCAGGACATTTTTGCAAATTTTATCTGGTCAGGATCGTACCACATGAAGTTGTCTATGTTTATCGTTTGAGTAAGTGACATTTCCATGTCTCTCCTCCATTTAGCTAGATTTTCACAAAATAATAAATCCAGTGTTTGTGCCATTTTAACTGCCTCATAGTAATCTTCTATAATTGGAGTTGCCAACCTGCCCTTATTGATTTTGCTTTTGACAATATTGATGTTTATTCTAGGTCTTCTATTTAGATATATCTATTTATCTATCTGGGTTTGGAAAGAACATAGAATATATTTTGGGAAGAACAACGATATTACCATCATCAAAAAAATTATTTTGGGTAGTATTGTCATTTTCACTACCACTATTCTACCCAACCATGATAAACCTATACTTTCCCATCTAGACAAGATAAAAAATACAAAATCTCATAGTTTTTAGCTACCATTTTGTTAAGATTGATAGAGAATCTTATACCTAAATATTTAACTTTATTTTTTTACCCATTTAAGCTCACAAAAATACGACCTTAACGCCCGAACCGCACGCACTTAAAAACATTAAAAACACAATAAATACACACAACAAACACATAAAAAGCTTACCCACAGCAAGGCGGGCACCGAGGACCTCTGCAAGTGAAGTTACACCTCCATTTAAGTCCAAATTCATGAGTTTAGACACCCGAAAATCACCTAAGTGAGAGAAAAAATGGCCCTTGAAAAAAAGAAAACGAGGCTACAGGACCCTAAACACGCAACACACATACGGATTTTCCTAAAAAGCCGTACGAGGTAAAGATACACTATTAAGAAGGACGCTAAATCATCCACACCCGCGTACCACATACACATTCCCCGCCATTTTACAACACTAACTTACACAATGCGGAAGTACCCAGCTACCCTAACGGCTTCCCCTCGCGCACGCAGCCTATTTACACCACACACTGCACACATTGCTGACACTTACACAGCAGCTCCACAGCACTGAAAACCTACATTGTATGCTGCAGGAACATGAAAACAGATTGTCAGCTCTTCAGCACAATGCTTCCTGCATATATTACAAATAGGTAAAGTATATTCATTTAGTAATTATTTCATTAGCATACAAAAATACATATACACAAAAAAAACATTATCACATTAAACATAAAAGCCATTCACTGCGCGCCTCACAACGAGCGCCAACGCTGCTCATAGCATACAAAGCCTTGCAATAAGCGCAAAAAACACATCACCGCCGACCAAAGAATAACAGCAAAAGCGCCTATCAGAAAAAAAATACAACCAACAGCCTTGCAATGAGCGCCGAAGGATCTCCGACCGCCAACAAAATGAATGTCTCGTCCAAACCATTACCTGCCTTACAATCTTATTGCCGCAATTTTTTGATGGGCAAGTCGCTAGTAAATATATAAAGATCAAGATAATAAAAGTATCAGGAAATGTAACACAAAGATGCACGCGCGTCTGAATAATACGACAAATACGGATTTTTGTCATAAGTGATATGATCGCAGTATTGGGTCATAAACCCTAAACACTGGAATCTGTTACATACAATTTACTGATGATGTCATTAATGGGCTTCAAGGGGGGGGATCTCTTTTCATACTTTTTGAGCGGTGCAAATCCAACATACGCAGAGCGGAAACGCCACATCTGTGGGACACACACAAAGGGGTTCACTTTGGGAGAAAAAAACAAACAAATATGAAATATTTAATAATCATATTTTGATGTTACCAACAGATAAGGAAACGAAACTGAGGTTATTATATCTAATAGTAGCAAGCCTGGGAGTACTGGGAGTAATAATACTGCAGCAGGAGGTCAGGACTAATGTCACTCTATAGACACCCAGTCAGATAAAGGTCAGTACTAATGTCACCTATAGACCCCCAGTCATATAAAGGTCAATACTAATGTCACTCTATAGACACCCAGTCAGATAAAGGTCAGTACTAATGTCCCTCTATAGACACCCAGTCAGCTAAAGGTCAGTACTAATGTCCCTCTATAGACACCTAGTCAGATAAAGGTCATTACTAATGTCCCTCTATAGACACCCAGTCAGATAAAGGTCAGTACTAATGTCCCTCTATAGACCCCCAGTCAGATAAAGGTCATTACTGATGTCCCTCTATAGACACCCAGTCAGCTAAAGGTCAGTACTAATGTCCCTCTATAGACACCCAGTCAGATAAAGGTCATTACTAATGTCCCTCTAGAGACACCCAGCCAGATAAAGGTCAGTACTAATGTCCCTCTATAGACCCCCAGTCATATAAAGGTCATTACTAATGTCCCTCTATAGACACCCAGTCAGATAAAGGTCAGTACTAATGTCACCTATAGACCCCCAGTCATATAAAGGTCAGTACTAATGTCACTCTATAGACACCCAGTCAGATAAAGGTCAGTACTAATGTCACCTATAGACCCCCAGTCATGTAAGGTGTAACCCTTACACTACCTGATCGATACAGCATCATACCTGATGTTTTAAAGCACGTTATTCCAAACAATTTAGGAATGTTAGGTAATTTATGCCCTTTATGGCTTAAAACCAGACTCTGTATCAACTATGTAATTTTCCGTGGGAGTTTTGCCATGGATCCCCCTCCAGCATGCCACAGTCCAGTTGTTAGACCCCTTGAAACAACTTTCCCATCACTATTGTGGCCAGAAAGAGTCCCTGTGGGTTTTAAAATTCGACTGCCCATTGAAGTCTACGGCGGTTCGCCGATGTTCGCCGGTTCGCGAACATTTGCGGAGGTTCGCGTTCGCGAACCGAAAATTTTAGGTTCGCAACATCACTGTTTATAGTGTATTAACCCATTTTTATCTTTTATTTTTTTTCAATTCTCTTCAGGGGAAGTTTCTTTTTTATTTTATTCACCAGATATTTTCCGGGTTTGTTACCAAGATTATATTGTTTAATTTGGAACTTCCACATCGCTCTATCTAATATCTGTTGGTTAATTTTCTTTATTTGGGTCCGAATTGTTAACAGTTCCCTTGTATCAGCCTGATTGATATTTTTTTATGAGATCTTTCCTGTTGGGATAGTTTAATATTGAGAACTCTTAAAGATATACCTCTCTGTTTTTTAAGATGAATATTCCAAGAGGGATTCTACTGATCCCTCGTTAAGTTAAAAAATGTTTATTAATTCTAGTTGCAATTTATCTTTATATACTTGGTCATTAAGAATGGACAAATCTATTGATCTAGCCTCCCTCATTTCTTTTTTCTCTAGTTCTCCTAAGTGCAAAATAAGCGAGGGATGATCCAAAAAGGCAAACGGTTTAATTTCAATATGTTTTGTTTTTTTCAGGGTTGTATTATCTTTCATTTGTAGAGGTTTGCTCTTTGTTACAGAAGTGCAATCCAAATTCACATTGTGCACTATATTCACTATATTAATTTGACCTATCCAGATGACAAATCTACCGTTAATGTCTGTTTCTATATAATCATTAATCATCTATATACTTAAGTTTTTATTAAACAAAATAGAAACACCTGAAATTGGAACTTATTTTCCTATTAACATTTTTATTGATCAGGACTGGTACTCTATTATGCTTCCAATGTGTTTCTTGTATGCAAGCATTATCAATCTTATCTTTCGTTAAGCTATATACAGGGAGTGCAGAATTATTAGTATTTTGACCACATCATCCTCTTTATGCATGTTGTCTTACTCCACGCTGTATAGGCTCGAAAGCCTACTACCAATTAAGCATATTAGGTGATGTGCATCTCTGTAATAAGAAGGGGTGTGGTCTAATGACATCAACACCCTATATCAGGTGTGCATAATTATTAGGCAACTTCCTTTCCTTTGGCAAAATGGGTCAAAAGAAGGACTTGACAGGCTCAGAAAGTCAAAAATAGTGAGATATCTTGCAGAGGGATGCAGCACTCTTAAAATTGCAAAGCTTCTGAAGCGTGATCATCGAACAATCAAGCGTTTCATTCAAAATAGTCAACAGGGTCGCAAGAAGCGTGTGGAAAAACCAAGGCGCAAAATAACTGCCCATGAACTGAGAAAAGTCAAGCGTGCAGCTGCCACGATGCCACTTGCCACCAGTTTGGCCATATTTCAGAGCTGCAACATCACTGGAGTGCCCAAAAGCACAAGGTGTGCAATACTCAGAGACATGGCCAAGGTAAGAAAGGCTGAAAGACGACCACCACTGAACAAGACACACAAGATGAAACGTCAAGACTGGGCCAAGAAATATCTCAAGACTGATTTTTCTAAGGTTTTATGGACTGATGAAATGAGAGTGAGTCTTGATGGGCCAGATGGATGGGCCCGTGGCTGGATTGGTAAAGGGCAGAGAGCTCCAGTCCGATTCAGACGCCAGCAAGGTGGAGGTGGAGTACTGGTTTGGGCTGGTATCATTAAAGATGAGCTTGTGGGGCCTTTTCGGGTTGAGGATGGAGTCAAGCTCAACTCTGAGTCCTACTGCCAGTTCCTGGAAGACACCTTCTTCAAGCAGTGGTACAGGAAGAAGTCTGCATCCTTCAAGAAAAACATGATTTTCATGCAGGACAATGCTCCATCACACGCGTCCAAGTACTCCACAGCGTGGCTGGCAAGAAAGGGTATAAAAGAAGAAAATCTAATGACATGGCCTCCTTGTTCACCTGATCTGAACCCCATTGAGAACCTGTGGTCCATCATCAAATGTGAGATTTACAAGGAGGGAAAACAGTACACCTCTCTGAACAGTGTCTGGGAGGCTGTGGTTGCTGCTGCACGCAATGTTGATGGTGAACAGATCAAAACACTGACAGAATCCATGGATGGCAGGCTTTTGAGTGTCCTTGCAAAGAAAGGTGGCTATATTGGTCACTGATTTGTTCTTGTTTTGTTTTTGAATGTAAGAAATGTATATTTGTGAATGTTGAGATGTTATATTGGTTTCACTGGTAAAAATAAATAATTGAAATGGGTATATATTTGTTTTTTGTTAAGTTGCCTAATAATTATGCACAGTAATAGTCACCTGCATACACAGATATCCCCCTAAAATAGCTAAAACTAAAAACAAACTAAAAACTACTTCCAAAAATATTCAGCTTTGATATTAATGAGTTTTTTGGGTTCATTGAGAACATGGTTGTTGTTCAATAATAAAATTAATCCTCAAAAATACAACTTGCCTAATAATTCTGCACTCCCTGTATAAATGCTTTTCTTTTAAGTATATTTAGGCCCTGTATGTTTTGTGATAAGATTCTTAGCCCCATTCTTGAATGACCGTCAGTTTCTTAACTCCAGGATTGCTCACTCTACCCACAGGATGTCCCCAACGTCTCACATGTATAAAGTAAAAAGTACATACATAATTTACAGAAAAAAAATCATGAAACATACATAAATAACAATTAACAAAGATATTTTTCATTCTTTTGGTTCCATTACACATATTAGTTTTAATTTCCTGTTTTTTTCTTCCATATTTGGTCTCAATAGAACTGTGTTGACCAATATGGTCCTAACCGAGATCTTATTCTACTGCAGCCAACTTTTCTCTTTACATTTTGCATTCCCCTTATTCCTCCCTTCTTTCATTTCTCTATTTCTCAGAACACACACAAAAAAAGGGTTGTGTATAGCCGTTTTTTTTTTATATATATTTATTTAACTTTAGTTTTATATGGTGTTGACATATCCTACTGTGTAAATTTTAATTATCGTACTTAAGTGTGAATTCCACGATTTTACATCTAACCTTCAAGTTGTCTAAAGAAATATGTGTCTGTGTTGTAGTTTTTCAATCTAAATTAAGTGTAGTTAATTATTAATAATACTTTCAACTTCTGTATATGGCTAATATTTTATACCCCTGAGTCTTGTGATTAATTTACCATGAATTAAATTGTGTTTAAACCTTTATTACCTATCCCTCCATTTATACTGTAATAGTGTTATATTATAACGTTCATAATTATTTAATGTGGTTCTTGTTTTTAAATCTCATACAAATATCTATATCAGATTGTTGTATCTGATCCGTTATATCTCTCGAGGATTATATATCCGTGTTATTCTATTCTTTATTAAAAGTTGTAAAAGTTTTTAAAGTGCTAGCTACTTGCTTAGTTTATACCAATAAGTATATAGTGCTTTAATATTTTGTATTTTACATGTTAATTAGAAAAAAAACTGTGTTGAGAACTAATTATACATAAAGTCTAGCATGATTTTGATCTTTTATCAGACTTTTAGTTTCCATTTTTGTATCTGTTTCTCAGCTTCACTAGGTGATTCAATACTGTTTCTTATAACATTTTTAAAGATCATCAGTTTAGTAGGAAAACACCATCTATATTGGAGGTTATTTGTTCTTAATATTTTTGCTACTTCTTTAAACTCTCACCTTTATTTAAGGGTGTTAGCTGAAAGATCTGAAAATATAGAAATTTTATCATATGGAGTTGCCAGATCTTTCCCAGATATAGAGGACTTTATAATATATTCTTTATATGTATAATGATGTAGCTAAACCAGGACATCTCTTGATGTATCCTGAGTAAAACTCTTTAGGCAGTGGTACGTGCTGTAACCTATCAATTTTATCCTCTCCTGGGATAATTTATTTTACAAATGAATGTAACAGTGATGTTACATATAGCGATACATCTTTGCCCAATACTGCCTCTGGTATACCTCTTATCCTTTGATTATTTCTTCTAGAGTGGTCCTCTAGTTGAGTTTGTTTATTTTTTAGGCTTTTGACCTCTACCTCTAGTATCTTAACTTGAGTTAGAGTTTCTGCATGTTCTTTAGTTAACAGATCAAATGTAATTTCTAAATCCTCTAATCGTTTGTTCATATAGCTAATTGCTTTAGTGTTTTCCACTATATCTTGAATTACCTGAGATTTTAAAGAAATCTGAAAATCTTCTAAAAGTTTTTTCATGTTAGTGATAGTTAATTGTTCTGGTTGTACATCTAAAAAAACTTTAGATGTTTCTGACATGGTAACCTCCTTCGGGTCCATTTTTTCAATAGTTTTTTCTGGCATGTTAATTGAGTGTCCTAATTGTGGGTTTTTTCCCTTTTTTCCCTTCTCTCCTGAGGAAAAAAGGTCAGATCTGGTCCTAGTGCCTATCCTTTTTTTCTCTAGATTTATTTTTAACTGGGTGACTCGGATCCATGGCTATTCTTAAACCTGTATTGTGTTGAAACTAGGTGTACTGATTAATCAATATCTAACCTGTCTTTTAACTTGATTCTTATCTTTTTAGACAATTGTTACTGAGTAGGAGACTTAGGCTCTTCTGTGATATTTAATTAAGATAAATGACTGTATTATGTTGATCAGGTAACCCTGGTTATGTCCTAATTATAGTCCCCACACCTTAAGCCATGCATAAGGTGTTGTATAGCAATCAGCAGATGATATTAAATACTATTCACAGTTCTCTTATTCCTAATTTACCCCACCTTAGTTAATCAAATACACTCAAAGTGTCACTTGTATATATTAATCAGACCTCCTATGCATCACATTAAGATCTAATACTTATTATAACAAGTATAACTTTGTGTCCATTTACTTCCTTGCGGTATAGCAAGCATTTAATAGCTCTGTTCTCAGCACCTTCAGTTCTATGTTCCAAACTATGAGCAAAGCAGTATTAAACCAAACATTGAAGAAAATATTTCTTATAAGGCTTCTTGTATGTTCCTGGACCGCCAACTTTAAATAAGGGGCTCAATATCTATGCCAGTTATTTTCTTATCTTGCCATGTCAGTCAGGCACCAAAAACTAGAGCTTTTTCTGCAGAAGATATATAATAATGGTGAAAAAATGTCCCGCTAGCTGTAGTACTAACCTTCTCAATTCCCATTAACTTTTCTCCTTTACCCTTTTTTATTTTCTATGGACTTTAGGGGGGTGAATAGTTATGCACATTGACCTTTTCTGTTATTTTGTCCTATTTGTTGTTTGCTTCACAATAAAAAAAAAAAACATCTTCAAGGTTATGGGCATGTTCTGTAAATTAGATGATACAAATCCTCAAACAATCCATGTTAATTCCAGGTTGTGAGGCAACAAAACACGAAAAATGCCAAGGAAGGGTGAATAATTTTGCAAGGAACTGTGTGTGTATATATATATATATATATATATATATATATATATATATATATATATATATATATTGTGGTGTACTGCCCCCCCCCCCCCCCCCCCCCCCCGGTGGATGGTGCAAGTCACGCAGTAGGGAGAAGATATGATCCAGGTAACTTGGAGTTAATCCCCTGGAGCTGGGCAAATTGGAGCTGCAAGTGTAATATGCCTTTTTCAAAGGCACACACACTCATAGAAGGGGGTGTTGCTGATTAGGCTCTGGCCTAAGGGCTGTGAGCAGTGTGTGGAGCTGCGGTGTGCTTGGAGAAGCTGGAAGAGAGAACCTTAGACAGCTCAGCTGCTGTTGGCTACTGAGATCTGGGATAAGCACTGAAGTAAGGCAGTAAAGAAGACTGCTTGAAATGACTGCTTGAAGTTCAGAGAGACACTGACACGTGAATAAGGATTGCCTGCAGTGTACAGCCAGCATCAGAATAAGAGACACTGAGGATTTCAGCGTGATCTGGGAGGAGAAAGAGACAGAGCTCCTGAACAGGACCTGGTGGGACTTACAGACTGGGTGCCAGAACAGCACAGGAAGCTGCCCTTAAAAGGAACTGTCTGTGTGACTGCAACCAGATTTACTAGAGAGACTGTTTGCTCTGAGAGTGGAGGACCTGCAGAGGATCCATTGCAGCTGAGAGAGAGACTGGACTAGAAGGTACCACCCCTCTGTATAAAAAGTTATTGTTTTACCTGCAGACCGAGAAGCGGTCTCAGGGCAAGTCAGGGTGTTCCTGAAAATAAGCAAGCCCGTTTGTGTAGATGTTTCTTTTATGCTGAAGTTAAGCTATTGTTTGTTTTGTAAGACTTTATTAAAGCAAAGACAAAAGTATATCAGACTTAGTGTTTTATGGAAAAATTACCGGAGCAACCAGTAGCCAAAGGCCGGCCCTGTCACAATATATATATACAAATATATATATATATATTTTTAAATATGTAATATGTAAAATATATTAAGAAACTGGATAATTGAATTCTAAATCAGGACCCTATCATGCACTTTCACATGATTCACAAATAATTGTTCACCCTCATGTGTTGAGCTATATATATTTGATTGTATCCTGACCAAATGTAAAAGGCTTTTAATTTATCTATCCATTTATTTCATTTACACTTTTGGGGTAATTCATCAGGTGCTTGTGATGGTTTGTACATATTATTTTATACATTTAATACCATACTTAATAGTAGCCAAGCCTCCACCCAAACCTACCCCAGCACTATCAGAGTTAACTATAGTGTGAGCTCCTTTTTTTTATTTAACTTTTCTGGTATCGGAGCTATGAACCTCTGCTCCTCCCCAGACCACTGTGATTGGCCGACCGTCACCTAGCAACAAGGGCATCGGAAATTGGAGCCAAATCCGCGCTGGCCACAGTGTGGTCCTGAAAGTTTAAATAGCGCCAATGCCATTAGGCACCTCACCAACACTTACTATTTTGGAAGGGGGAGATATTCTTATCCACCATTTATATAGATTCACTTTACCATTGAGAAAGCCCTGGATGAAAAGAGAGAAACACGTTTGGTACTTGTTTGAAGCGATTCACTTCATTTATTAGTATATTTTTCATTCATTCCATGATTTTATTTATGTGACACTCCTAGTTTAATTTGTGCTATATTTAAGAATTTAGCTATCTCCTCGTGTTAACCGAATACGTACTTGTCAATTTGTGGACTGTCCAATCCATAAATTTTAGTACTTGTTTGGTGTAATTTTTTACCATAGTTTGGACACACCATCTGATAAGGGTCATCTGCCCTGCATCGTCCTTCATTGGAAGACCTTGGCTCCATCATCAGGAACCCCATCAGGACTTTGGAACAGTGACTTGAGATTTCCTCAGCTGCATACATACCTCAGTTTGCCAACGGTCACAAATGTGAGGGGAATTTCTTATGTTTTATTTTTCTTTTAATAAATTATCTGTAATACACCATTGTGCTGCTCTTGTTCTTCTCTCCCCCATATTTCCATTATCTTGTTGCATACCTATTGGCACACACGTGAACGGTGCCCTTTATTGGAGAAGCTGCACACAGCCCACTTGTGTATGTGAACTGATGGCTACTATTGGCCTATTTGGGCTTCTGTTCCCTTGCAACATTTACCAAAGAAATCTTTTGGTGACATCATGTCCTTTGGAGGTACACCGAGACATTGAACCAAGGTGGGACTTTTGTCATCATTTATTGTTCCAAATACAAGTAGGATTTAGATAATTACCCACATGTTAAAACGGTATTGGCATAGAACACACTGATTTATATACTACTATATTAGGTCATGAACGATATGCGTGTAGCAGCACATAGCCTATATATTATATTAGTGTGTAATAGCGCTTCTTCATCATAACTGACTAGTATATTCTTCCAGTCAGCAAGCTGTTTTTCCATTTAATGGGTATGCTTTAGCCTAGGCCCACGAGTCCCAATACAATATGCACAGAAATATCTATATGTGGAGAATATTCTGTCTGTAAGTGTACCTAAGACTTTCTTATTTACTGTATACTTACTTAGACACATATATCATTTTTTTCTATACAAGTGTGTGGTGAACTTATTATTGAGATATAATAAGAGGAAAGGAGGAGTAGTAGGTCATTGAGGGTGCACAAATCTGAACTGATCTAGGGCAGCATAAAACCGAAATTAAAAAGCCTAGTTAAATGACCATGGCAGTATTAGTACCTATAGACGTAAAACATTATTGTGAAAATCTGATTTTTTGATGACACTGTTTATTACCACAGGAAAATATGTTTTGTTATATAACAACCTGAGAGCTGGATAATGGGTGTGTTTGTGCTTATCAGTGGAGGGAGGGGTGGTGGAGGAGGGAAGATGCAGAAGTCCAGAGCCTTTATTTAATAAGAGAATAAGAAGGAAACTGGCAAAAATAAACCAAATATTGGAAAACACTTAGTTCATTGTTTTTCTTTTACTTTAATTAATAAAGATTATGATTTTATATATTTGGAATAACTTTCACTAGGCAAATTTGGGAATTCAGATGGATGCCTCATACATGCAATATCAAAAAAAGTGTGCTATGCGTTTTCTTTATTTCTTTTTATTATAGATTTTTTGAAAAACATTAGCACAGTACCTTTCCATTTCAACATAGATTAGAATTACTGAATAGTGGAAGTTATTCCATTTACTATACTCCTTTACTATATAAGGAGTTTTAGTAGGACCTTTTTTATTTTTTGTATTAAGGGGAATACACCCTCACTAGTCCAGAATCAGATCCCTTGCACCACTTAATGCAACTACAGCTCTTCAGGAATGTAAACACAGCTCTCTCACACAACTTCCACTATTGTATTATGGATCCATCCAGGGTCCTGCAGTGGCATCAACATTTATGTTTTCTAATTAAAAACTAGCTGTGTGACTTTTTTCCTGAAAAACAGTCCCTTTAAATTCCAAGCCTGTATCGGCACCGGTACACCCGCAAAGCCTGCTGACTTGAAATTCCCAGGAGTTACAGAGCTATTACATTCCACCATGCTGCGACCAAGGGGTCGGAGACGCAAACCGTATACCATTTTTGCGCATGTTGCATGTGCGGCCATGAACATGATCAATTAGTCAAACCTGTAGTTACGGGTTTAGACAGAGCCAATGGCAAAAGAGATCCTTATCATTGCGTCACTCAAAAATGGAGGTTAGATTTCAAAGCCTTATGGGTTTCAATTACGAGTTTCGATCAGACCAGAAATAATGCAATGTTAAATATGATATTCTAGTACATGTGAGTTCCATTATATGTATTAACACATTGATTGCCGGGATTGATATAACACAGAAATTATACATAAAAAAAGTATTCTATATTTCAGATTTGCGAGCTTGAGGATGTTGTGCTATTATTTCTAATACCTAACATCACTTTCCCTTGAATTATAAGTACAGTAGTGTGTGTTTATTTGCATTTACAGTGCTGCGGATAGGACTTTTACCCCCTTGTGGGTCCTCTCTAGTACCCAAAGGCTTTTTGGCTCCAATTGCGGGTTACAGCTTTGAACGCCAGTGGTTTTCTAGCAATTTAATAGAAATTTGCAAACGTAACAGTTATAGGCTTGAAAGAACAAAGGATTTGTGGCAACGGAGCTCAGATTTAGACATCCCGTAGGGTTTTTCCACCTGTAATCCATAGGTTGTTTGCGGGTTGTTTTAAGAGGCCAATTTAATAGACGTAAGTCTTGCTGCTCTGTTACGTGCTGCGGTTTTACACGTTGGAGTAATTTAATAGGGCTGTAAGTATTCTCATTGTTGTTGTTCACTTGTTCAGTTGTGTCGACTCTCCCTGACCCTATGGACCGCAGCATGCCAGACACACGGGTCAACTACTGCTCCATGAGCTCCCTCAAGCTCATTTTCATGGCTTCAATTACCTCATCTATCTAACTCCATCTCTGCCATCCCTTTCTCTATATGCCTTCAATCGTTACCATCATCAAAGTCTTCTCCAGGGAATCCTGCCTTCTCATGAAATGGACAAATTAATGAGCTTTAGCCTAATACTCATTCCTTTCAATGAACAGTTTGGCTTGATTTCATGTAATATTGAATGATTGGATCTTCTTGCAGTCCAAAGGACACTAAGCAGGTTTTTCCAACTTCATAACTCAAAGGCGAAAATTACATGGCACTCAGCCTTCTTTATGGCCCAGCCCTCACATCCATATGTTCCTACTGGGAATACTATAGTTCTTACTATGATGACCTTTGTTCATAGTTTAATATATTTAGCTTGTCAAGACTTGCCATAGCTTTCCTCCCCAGAAACAATTGTCTTTTAATTACATAGCTGCAGTCACCATCTGCAGGGATCTTCTGCCCAGGAAAATAAAACCTGTCACTGACTCCATATCTTCCTTATTTAGTTGTCAGGAAGTGAAAATTATGTTTTCCATTATTTTCTTTTTAGTTACATATAGTTACATAGTTACATAGTAATTGAGGTTGAAAAATACTTTTAGTCCATCACGTTCAGCCTTAAGGTTTGCTCTGATCTGCAGTATTAAGATTAAA
Organism: Discoglossus pictus; assembly: GCA_027410445.1. NCBI lineage: Eukaryota > Metazoa > Chordata > Amphibia > Anura > Alytidae > Discoglossus > Discoglossus pictus. The sequence goes on from CM050167.1 coordinate 203,418,205, forward strand.
TATTAATTGTTAATTGATCCGGGGAAGGCAAACAGAAAAAAACTCAAGTGAAACCTTTCAACTGTTTCAAAAGGGAAAAAATAAATAAATTCCTTCCTGACCCCAGATACTGGTGATCAGATTCCTCCCTGCATCAATACTCCTCTAATTAACCAGGATAACTCTGAATGCCCTTTTTGATTAGAAATATATCCAATCCCTTTTTAAAGTTATCTATCAAATCTGCTGTCACCACCTCCTTTGGTAGAGAATTCCACAGATTAACCACCCTTACTGTGATATGGAAAGGTTTTTCTGGAACTCTTTTGTTTTCTTTATTATCCAGCAGACACTGGCAATTTGATCTTTTGTGCCCGGACTCTGTGAAATCCGGCTTGCACATCTGGTAATTCTCAGTCCATATACTGATGGAGATGATCTTGCAAAATCTTAAAGGACCACTGCATTTCAAGTAAAAAACTTTTTTTTTGTGTGAAAATCTGAACTTCTAAATACTGTGTTTATAAGTAAAGGAATACATTTTGTGATTGTTACATCACTTCCTCACAGTGTTTTGACTATTAGTGGAGAGGATTGTGTAGAAGGAGGTAACAGAAAGCCATTACAAACATAATTGGGTAAAACTTAAATAGACATAACGACCATTTCCTCTCACTGGCCCAGAAGTGGACCCTTTGCATCATTCACTGCAACAATAGCTCTGCAGAAATGTAAAAGCCCTTCTAACACACAAAACTTCCACTAACATCATCTTTTTTAATTAATAACTATATGTATACATTTTCAAACAAATATTTTTTCTCATTCAGCAGTGGTCCTTTATGTAAATGTGAAATGTGAATTGAGCACAGTTGTCTGATAATTGGACACTCTGGCACTGACTTTTTGGGGATTGGAATATAGACTGACCTTTTTCAGTCCACTGGTTACTGATGAGTTTGCACATTTTTGGCATAATGCAAGCAGCACTTTCAGCTGGGATTCCAGCAACTTCTGCAGCTTTGGTATCTGCAAGGCTTCCTCAATCTGATTTCTATAATGCACATCTGGTGATATCCATGTGTAGAGTTTACATTGAGGCTGTTGGAAGAGTGTGTTTACTGTTACAAGATAATTATCTTGACAGAATTCTACTAATCTCTGACCTGATTCCTTTTCTAGTACAAACGTACCCGATATTCCAGGTATCTTTGCTACTCTACTTTATCATTCCAATCTTCTATAATGAGAGTTGCATGCTTTTATCTCTAGAAGATGTTGAATATCCTTGTAGGCTTGGACAATTTCATCCTCTTCAGTATCCATGGCTGGAGCATAAACTTTGATCATTGTGATTTTGAATGGCTTGCCTTCAATTTGCATTTAAATAATTTGATTATGAGGGCTCTGATTATGAGGGCTATTCCATTTCTTCTAGTAGAATATCTGGTGGTTGTCTTATATGAAATATCCCATCCCAGGCCATTTGAATTCACTAATTCCTAGTATGTGAATATTATTATCTCATGTTTGACCACATCCAGTTTGCCTTGGTTTGTAGTTTTAATGTTTCAGGTTCCCATTCTGATTTGTTCGTTTCAGCACTAGAATTTCTTCGCCACCCCCCCTCCTCCTCTCCAACATATCCAAAGCAGGGCATCACCTCACCTTTGGACCAATTACTACATTAGTTTTGGTGCTACTCATACACACACTCTGCTTTTCCCCAGTAATGTGGTAAGCACCTTCTAACCTGAGTGTTCATCTTCTAGTCACATATATAGTTGTGAGCATGCAGGTTGTTGTTAACGGTTGCGGGCTCGCATAGCAAGTCCGTCTCAACTGCGACCCTCGTGAAGCGAGGGACGCAGTTGCTGGCAAGGAGCGCCAGAGGCGCTCCTTGTGCTGGTGGAGATGTGTGCCGTAGGTGAAGGCTCTACGTCGCCTCACAACTGCTTACAAACGGCAATGACGAACTACGGACTTACACAAAAAAATAGGAGCCGCGGGACTTAGGAAAAAAACAATTGCGTCCTTACAACAACAACACAACCCGTAAAAAGATTACAGACTCACAAAAATACGGACTTGACGGACTAACCACGCACAGCAGAAAATACTCAAAACATAAAAAATAAACAAACACATATATAAAAACATTGCCCAAAGCAAGGGGGGACACCCAGGACGTATGCAAGGCAGGTTACACCTCTATTTCAATAACATTTACACACTTTACACACTCGAAAATTCCCGAAGCGACAGAAAAAATGGCAGACGAAAAAACCCAAAACGAGGCTAAGGACGTAAAATTACTACACTTACTCGCAAAATGGAACCAACACTCAAGAACACTTCATGCGGCATGTAACACACACACTATGCGGCACGTACCACAGTGAAATTCGCCACCATTTCACATGCAACACATAACTATTAGCCGCAGGTTGGCGGCTGGTACGCAAATTGAGGGCTGGAACGCAAATAGCACACGCGTATTGCGTTATAACGGTTTCAACTTCACCTCAAAGTTTATAAATACTGCACACTTTCCAGAAATTTCTACATTTCTCCTCAGGTGATGAACAGTGTGACTGGACATTTTACTGGTGGCGTTACTTCAGAAGCTAATTCCTTACCAATTTAAAACTTTACAATCTGAAATTACAACAAACAGGTAAGCAATAATACATTTAATTAATTAAGAAATCCAGAAAAAAAATAAAACAAAAATTGGGATTTCAAATATTGTCAACAACAACTGTATTTATGTATACTAACAATTCAGATATGTGCCCTATAAGAAGCTGAATTTTACTAAAAAAAACAAACTTAGATTTTAGTCATATCGATAAAAAAAAATATATAGTGACACATACATATTTAGCCTGCAGTTCAATATTTGCGTTTTCTGCACATTTTCAACAGACTCTGCATCAACAGCGTCACTGAAGAATTTGCAGCTGGACTGTGAAATCTGAACTATTTTACACAACACAAAGAAAGAAGAACAGGTAAGATACAAAAATACATTACATTCACAAAAAGACCATGCTCTTACAAAAAACAAAAAAACAACAATTTATCTTTCTCTTTTTCAACAGACACTGCCTGAAGACTGTCGCAGCAACATTGGCAGCAGGGGATCCCTTTGTCATTGATACACCAAAAATACTTCAATCAACGTATAGTATAACAAGTAAAAATATATATATATATCCTGTTTGCTGTGCGCCAATGTCAAAATGAAACAAACAAAAAATAAGAAGCCCCTACTACCAATTATGGCGAACAGAAAACACCATACTTCAAGAAATAATGCTAACACATAGAAAATGAAAGAATTAATCCTGTTTAGTCTGCAAGAACCTCTAACCCATAACCCAAATCTAGCATCCTCAAAGTGGCGGACACAAAACACGATAGTATAACAAATGTTGGTAACATATAGAAAATGGAACAATGATTCCTGTTTAGTCTGCAAGAACCTCCAACCCTAACCCATAACCCAAATCTACCATCCCAAAAGTGGCGGACACAAAACAGGATAGTATAACAAATATTGGTAACATATAGAAAATGGAACAATGAATCCTGCTTAGTCTGCAATAACCTCTAACCCTAGCCCATAACCTAAATCTATAACCCCAAAAGTGGTGGACACAGAACAGGATAGTATAACAAATATTGAGAACACATACACAATTGAAAAAATAAAAATCCTGTTTTCTGTGCCCTAAACTACAACACTAAACCAAGAATCGAATTACAGCAGTGGTGTACACAAAACCGGATAGTACCAAATAATTTGTGGCGCTGCAAGGTTTCATACACACTGTCAAATCTGCACTATTTTAGACACAACAAAGAAAGGAAAACTGCTAATACATTGGTTTCACAAAAAGAATAGCCGCCACTGCCTGAAGACTGTCGCAGGAAGATTTGCAGCAGGGGACCTTGTGGCATTAATACACAACTAATACTTCAACCAAGGTATAGTAGAACAAGTAAAAAAATAGCAAACATAAAATCATGTTTGCTGTGCACCAATGTCAACATGAAAAACAAAACAAAATAATAAGCGACTACTAACAATGATGGGGCACACAAAGCACGATACTTCAACAAATATTGTTGACACATTTAAAATGGAACAAGGAATCCTGTTTGTCTCCACCAACCTGTAATACTAACCCATAAGTTAAATCTATCATCCAAAACGTGGCATACAGAAAACAGGATAGTAGAACAAATAGTGGTAACACATAACAAATTGAAGAATAAATCCTGTTTTCTGGGCCCTAACCTATAACCGTAAACCCACAACCTAAACATGGACAGAAAATAGGATACTACAACAAATATTGCTAACACATACAAAATTGAAGAATAAAGCCTGTTTTCTGTGCCCCACCCTATAAGCCTAAAACCAGAACCTAATCCTCCAATAATAACAGAGTACAGCAAACACGAAAATACAACAAATATTGTTAATACTTACAAAATTTACTCAAATATTCTGTTTTGTGTGCTATGCCTATAAGCCAAAACTATAAACTAAATCTATAATCTCAAAAATAGCGTCCAGAAAAAAGAATAGGACAACAAATAGTAGTAAGACATACACATTTTATACTATAAATCCACTTTTCTCTACAATAACCTATAAACCCACAACCTAAATCTCTAATGACAACAGTGTTGCACACAAAACAGGATAGTACTAAAAAAGAAAACTATGCACTTACAAAACAAATTAAAATCAGGAACAAAAATAATAATAGATTTTTATTTACAGATTAATATGGCAGATACTGACAAGAAACAGGAAAAGATAAGAAGGCAAACTAGAGAACGACAAAAAACATGGGCAAAACAGCAGACGCCGGAGCAGAAGGAAATTCGACGAGAAAAAGAACGCAAAAGTCTTGCAAGCAAAAGACTATTAGCTGAAAAACTAAAACCTACCCCTAAGAAGGCAACTAAAAAACAAAAGCATTTAGAACCTGTTGCTGAACAATCAGATAACATTTCCGATGATGACTTACAAACTCATATTGATATATGTTCTCACAATTGTCCTTTACTTAAGTCTTTAGCAGTAGAGGTTCATAATTGTGGTGAGATGAATAGTCTCTGTCAGTTTTGTGGAGCGTATCATTTCAAACAGGAAAGACCCAGAGATGGCAAGTTCATTAGTTGCTGTCAAAAAGGCAAGGTAAAACTTCCAGAAAGACAACAATTCCCACCATATTTACAAAGCATTATGACTGAGCCTGCTTTTCATGACTACCAACATAAGATCATACAATAGTGCCATATCCTTTCCTAGCTGCTAATGGCCCTTACGGCTTTAAAGTCCAAGGACAAATTTACCATCGTACTTCACATTTACATCCAGAGCAAGGAGAGCAAAGAAAATGTGCTCAACTATATGTCCTAGATACAATGGAAGCTGTTGAGCAACGTATACAGCTTCAAGAAAATAAAAAATGCTTTCCCATTGCTTTTATAGAGCTAGATAAAATTATAGCCAATAACCCCTACACTCAAGCTTATAAAAAATTGGCAGAAGTAGAAAAGGAACAACAAATTCATGCAGAAATACATCAATTGCCAATCCCAAAGGTAAATATGGTGCTTAAAAAAACGCTGTTATAACTTGCCAACATCAAATGAGGTTGCAATAGTCTTTCAAAATGATGAACGAGAACCACAATTTCAGAGAGACATTAGAATATATCCCAGAAATGAGGAGCAACCTTTCATTAATATAAGTATCTTAAGTACAAATTTAGATCCAATGACATATCCAAAATTTTTTCCACATGGGGAAGCAGGTTGGCAACCCAAATTAACCCTTCAGAGTTACCCAAATTCAAAAGTACGGGTGGGAAATAATATTTCCATGCTTGAATTTAAAGTGGCTCAAATTGCCATTCGAAATGGATTCAATCCCATTATATGTGGTGAAAAACTAATAAAATGGATCGTTAATTCGTATTTGCAAGTTGAGGCAAATAATTTAAACTTCATCAAATATCAACAAGATAAACTACGTGTAGAACAGTATTGTGGATTCATGGATTATGTCGCTGAGGATGCTACAACCAGAGAGATGACAGCTTGCAAAGCCATAATTTTACCATCTTCTTTCCAGGGATTTCCTTGCAATATGCAAGAAAGATACAATGATGCCATGGCTATTGTAACGACATTTGGTAAACCAGATTTATTTATTACATTTACATGAAATTCACAATGGCCAGAAATTACACACAATTTGCTAATTGGCCAAACTGCTTCGGATAGACCAGATTTAGTGGCAAGAGTCTTTAAAATCCAATTGAATTAATTAATATGTGACATAACCATAACTCAGTTATTTGGCTTATTTTTATACCATCGAATTTTAAAAAAGAGAACTTCTGCATGCACATATTCTTATAATCCTTCAAGAAAAAGATAAGTTAGATACTGGTAACAAAGTGGATTCAGTAATTATTGCTGAACTACCAGATCCAGAAATACATGGTAGACTATATGAGATTGTAACTCATCACTCATGATTCACGGACAGTGTGGAGATATTAATCCATAGTCACCATGTATGGAAAATAAGAAATGTACAAAGAATTTCCAAAAGATTATAGAGACAAAACTTATGCTAATTGTAATGGCTATCCATTATATAGAAGAAGAGAAGGACAAACTGACATTATTCAGGGCAAAAAGCTAGGCAATAGATATGTGGTACCATACAATCCACCTTTACTCATGAAGTATAATGCACACATTAATGTTGAAGCCTGCACTTCTATAAAATCCATTAAATATGTCTACAAATATATTTACAAAGGCTATGATGCAGCTACTGTAGTGGTCAAAAGTGCTGAAAATAACGGACCCAGTGAGTTAGTACATGATGAACTTGCATCTCATGTAGATGCTCGCTATGTGAGTGCGCCAGAAGCAGTGTGGCGTCTTCTAAAATTCGAAATGCACGATCGCTCACATGCAGTATATCGATTAGCTGTAAATTTGCCACAAAGAAATTTAGTGTTTTTCCATGCTGGAAATGAAACAAATGCTTTGGCACAAAGTAAGCATCGCCACACTACACTAACTGCATGGTTTCAATTAAATTCAACAGATTTAGGGGCAAGGGAATTGTTATATATTGACATTCCATACCATTATTTTTTTCGTTAATAGATTATGGCGAAAAAGAAAAAGTTGTGGAAATAAAAAAATCCCAAGAATTTACACTGTAAGTCCAAGAGACCTTGAACGTTTCTGCTTACAATGTTTACTACTTCTAAATGTTCCTGGTGCACAAAGTTTTGAATACTTAAGAACTATTAATGACGTATATTAAAACAAAATTTAAAACAAATATGGCTGAAGACTTTTTGTAACGATACAATGAGCCTATTGCACAATTAAAAGCATTAATTGAAATCCAATAGTTTTTTAAACTCATGGATTAAGTTGTGCAAGTTTTAATCTGCCAGATTCAGGTCTTATAGACGACATCAACTTTGAAGACTATGACACTCAACTACAAAGAGAAAGAACAGAAGAAAGACTTGCAACTTTAAATACATTACAATTGCAAGCATTTAATGCAATCAAAAATGCCCTAGATGTTGACATGGTCAAAGAGCGTTATTTCTATCTGGATGGACCTGGCGGATCAGGAAAAACTTATCTATATCATTTATTGATGAGTTTTGTACGAGCACAAGGTCAAATAGCGCTGGCATTTGCAACCACTGGAATTGCCGCACTTTTGTTAGAAGGTAAACTGTGCATAGTGGATTTAAACTGCCAGTGCCTATTTTGGAAACATCAGTGTCGGATATTCAAATGACATCATTACAAGCGAAAAAAATTAAAAAAAGTAAATTAATTATAATAGATGAGATGTCATGCCATGCCCTACAATGTATTGACCGTTTGCTTTGTGAAGTCATGGATAATACTTTGCCATTTGGTGGAAAGGTAATGTTGTTAGGTGGCAATTTTAGACAAACATTACCTGTCGTTGTACATGGAAATCGAACTGACATTGTCAAAACATGTATAAAGTCAAGTACACTATGGAAACTATTTACCCATCTTCAATTACAACAACATATGAGATCAGAAGAAGAAAATGATTTCAATGATTGGCTCATTAAAATTGGAGATGGAAAAAATGAGCGAATACAAAATTTACCTGATGACACTGTGCACATCCCAGCTCATATGATTTGCAAACAGGATCTTATATTGACTATATTCGAAAGTACAATCAATAACGAGGACTATGCAGAACTTGTTAACAAAGTAATACTAGCATGCAAAAATACGGATGCATTACTCCTCAATAATGAAATATTTTAAAAAAATTATGCACCACAAAAAAATGATCACAGTGCTGATTCTGTACTTGGTGATGACAAAGAAAGTCAGACAAACGTTTCAACTGAATTCATAAACTCATTAACTCCTTCTGGAATGCCACCACATATTTCGCAGCTAAAGAAAGGTACAATTGTCATGTTACTGCGAAATATGAACTCAAAAAAAGGCCTATGCAATGGTACAAGATTAATTGTTCAAGAATTAAAGGACCATTTCATAGATGCTGATATTCTAACTGGTACCCATAAAGAAGAGAGATTTTTCATACCAAGAATAGATTTGGCACCAAGTGAAAGTAGCCTCCCTTTTGTACTTCAAAGGAGACAATTTCCCATCATCATGGCATTTGCCATGACCATTAATAAATCACAAGGACAAACGTTCAAATCTGTGGGTATTGTTTTAGAACAACTTGTATTTGAACATGGCCAGCTGTATGTTGCCTTCTCAAGGTGCAAGAATCCACATGCTATTAAAGTTTTAATTGAAAACAATGAAAGTCAAGGTGATTTATTACATGATGGATGCATTTTTACAAAAAACATTGTCTACTATGAAGTACTGTAACTTAAATTCCAACAAAGACAAGACATTGCACAGAAACAACAACCAAAAAAACAAATAACCTTAACAACAATTTAACAACTAAAACAAACCAAAAAAATATAGAGAACAGTGGTTTCATTTAAAGAATGACGTTTTATGTCACTCTGACTATTTTAAGAGCACTACTATTTCCATTAGAAACTCTATACAATGGCAAAACACATAGAGAACAGTGGTTACACTCCGCCGACGAACTTTAATGTCTGTCGTTCTCTTTTTAGAGAACCACTATTTCACATAGGAAACTCTATGTGCCATTTTCAAAAATTACAAAAATAACAACAAAATGTCAACCATCAAAAAACAACAACAGAAAAATAACTGATCCCAATTTTATGGAAGTACCCTTTTTGCATGATTAGCCCCACAAAACACTTTGCTTTCATTTTACAACAATTATAGTTTAAATGTTGCTTCATTATGTTACAGTTTATAATGTTACAAGTTTTTACAAAAATGTGCAAAGTTGTTTAATTGCATAGATTTCAAAGTTCATGTTAAGAGAAGAAGGAGCTTTTGGTATACAATGTAAATGTATCATTCCATGCAAAATATTAATCCAGGGAGTAATCCGATCACCAGTTAATGGGGTCAGGAAGGAATTTTTTTTCCCACTTTGATACAATTGGCTAAGCTTCAAGGAGGGTATTTACTGTTTGCCTTCCTTTGGATTCAATATGGATTTCATTTAACAGTTGTTAATCTACAAGTTGCATGTTAAAAAACATGAGGTCAACTTTACAATACTCATTAATACAATGTTCACCTGTTCTTACATTAAAATTTTAATACTGTTCAAAAAATATAATTTCACTGTTGGTCACCTACAAGTTGCATGTTAAAAAAATAAACATGTTTAATATAATAATTGTACTTATTTATAGATAAGAAAAAGGTTACAAGTGTCAAATACGCATATTACCTGCAAAAGAGAATTCACAACATACACATTTAGTTGCCGTAATTTTTTGACGGGCAAGTCGCTAGTACTATATATTTACTAGCGACTTGCCGTCAAATATGATGGCAATAAAAATTGAAGCCTAGCAATGCTGTTTGCTACACAATGGGAGCCTCTCACCCTCTACTTTACTGTCCTCTAGAGATGTCGTGAATAGTTCGCCGGCGGACTGTTCCCGGCGAACATAGCATGTTCGCGTTCGCAGCGAACTGCGAACATATGCGATAGTCGACCCAACCCCTATACTTTATCATTGAGCAGACTTTGACCGTGTATGTCACAGTCAGCAGACACATTCCAGCCAATCAGCAGCATACACTCCCTTCCAGAGCCTTCTACCTCATGGACAGCAGCCATTTTGGAATCATAACTAACTTGCAGTCTTACTGAGAGGAGGCTGAGTGTAGGTAATACTGCATCAATAGGGAAAACCATAGCTAGGCTACTATACACAGTGTGCAATACAGTCCTGAAGGACTCTTTTGATCTCTGCTGCAAGGACACCCCTGTGTCTCTTCCCCCCTTATCATCATCCTCCCCTCACCTTAGCACCCAACCCTAACACCCCTCACACTTATCCATAACACCCATTAACCTAACACCTAACCCTAACACCCCTCACACTTATCCCTAAGACCTAACACCCCTCACACTTATTCCAAACATGCCTCACCCTAACACCCCTTACACTTATCCTTAACACCCCTCACCCTAACACCTAACCCTAACACCCCTCACACTTATCCCTAACAGCCCTCACCCTAACCCTAACACCCCTCACACTTATCCCTAACACCCCTCACCCTAACCCTAACACCCCTCACACTTATCCCTAACACCCCTCACCCTAACCCTAACACCCCTCACACTTAATACCTAACCCTAACACCCCTCACACTTATCCCTAAGACCTAACACCCCTCACACTTATTCCTAACATGCCTCACCCTAACACCCCTTACACTTATCCCTAACACCCCTCACACTTAACACCTAACCCTAACACCCCTTACACTTATCCCTAACACCCCTCACCCTAACCCTAACACCCCTCACACTTATCCCTAACACCCCTCACCCTTTCCCTAACACCCATCACACTTATCCCTAACACCCCTCACCCTAACACCTAACACCCCTCACACTTATCCCTAACACCCCTCACCCTAACACCTAACCCTAACACCCCTCACACTTATCCCTAAGACCCCTCACCCTAACACCCCTCACACTTATCCCTAACACCCCTCACCCTAACACCTAACCCTAACACCCCTCACACTTATCCCTAACAGCCCTCACCCTAACCCTAACACCCCTCACACTTATCCCTAACACCCCTCACCCTAACCCTAACACCCCTCACACTTATCCCTAACACCCCTCACCCTAACCCTAACACCCCTCACACTTAATACCTAACCCTAACACCCCTCACACTTATCCCTAAGACCTAACACCCCTCACACTTATTCCAAACATGCCTCACCCTAACACCCCTTACACTTATCCTTAACACCCCTCACCCTAACACCTAACCCTAACACCCCTCACACTTATCCCTAACAGCCCTCACCCTAACCCTAACACCCCTCACACTTATCCCTAACACCCCTCACCCTAACCCTAACACCCCTCACACTTATCCCTAACACCCCTCACCCTAACCCTAACACCCCTCACACTTAATACCTAACCCTAACACCCCTCACACTTATCCCTAAGACCTAACACCCCTCACACTTATTCCTAACATGCCTCACCCTAACACCCCTTACACTTATCCCTAACACCCCTCACACTTAACACCTAACCCTAACACCCCTTACACTTATCCCTAACACCCCTCACCCTAACCCTAACACCCCTCACACTTATCCCTAACACCCCTCACCCTTTCCCTAACACCCATCACACTTATCCCTAACACCCCTCACCCTAACACCTAACACCCCTCACACTTATCCCTAACACCCCTCACCCTAACACCTAACCCTAACACCCCTCACACTTATCCCTAAGACCCCTCACCCTAACACCCCTCACACTTATCCCTAACACCCCTCACCCTAACACCTAACCCTAACACCCCTCACACTTATCCCTAACAGCCCTCACCCTAACCCTAACACCCCTCACACTTATCCCTAACACCCCTCACCCTAACCCTAACACCCCTCACACTTATCCCTAACACCCCTCACCCTAACCCTAACACCCCTCACACTTAATACCTAACCCTAACACCCCTCACACTTATCCCTAAGACCTAACACCCCTCACACTTATTCCTAACATGCCTCACCCTAACACCCCTTACACTTATCCCTAACACCCCTCACACTTAACACCTAACCCTAACACCCCTTACACTTATCCCTAACACCCCTCACCCTAACCCTAACACCCCTCACACTTATCCCTAACACCCCTCACCCTTTCCCTAACACCCATCACACTTATCCCTAACACCCCTCACCCTAACACCTAACACCCCTCACACTTATCCCTAACACCCCTCACCCTAACACCTAACCCTAACACCCCTCACACTTATCCCTAAGACCCCTCACCCTAACACCCCTCACACTTATCCCTAACACCCCTCACCCTAACACCTAACCCTAACACCCCTCACACATATCCCTAACACCCCTCACGCTAACCCTAACACCCCTTACACTTATCCCTAATACCCCTTACCCTAACCCTAACCCTAACACCCCTCACACTTATCCATAACACCCATCAACCTAACACCTAACCCTAACATTCTCACACTTATCCCTAAGACCTAACACCCATCACACTTATTCCTGACATGCCTCACCCTAACACCCCTCACACTTATCCCTAACACCCCTCATCCTAACCCTAACACCCCTCACACTTAACCCTAACACCCCTCACCCTAACACCTAACCCTAACACCCCTCACACTTATCCCTAACACCCCTCACCCTTACCCTAACACCCCTTACACTTATCCCTAACACCCCTAACCCTAACTCTAACACCCCTCACACTTAACACCTATCCCCAACACCCCTTACACTTATCCCTAACACCCCTCACCCTAACACCCATCACACTTATCCCTAACACCCCTCACCCTAACCCTAACACCCCTTACACTTATCCCTAATACCCCTAACCCTAACACCCCTCACACTTAACACCTAACCCTAACACCCCTTACACTTATCCCTAACACCCCACACCATAACCCTAACACCCCTCACACTTATCCCTAACACCCCTCACCCTTACCCTAACACCCCTCACACTTATCCCTAACACCCCTCACCCTAACACCTAACCCTAACACCCCTCACACTTATCCCTAACACCCCTCACCCTAACCCTAACACCCCTCACACTTATCCCTAACACCCCTCACCCTAACACCTAACCCTAACACCCCTCACACTTATCCCTAACACCCCTCACCCTAACACCCTCACACTTATCCCTAACACCCCTCACCCTAACACCTAACCCTAACACCCCTCACACTTATCCCTAACACCCCTCATGCTAAACCTAACACCCCTCACACTTATCCCTAACACCCCTTACCATAACCCTAACCCTAACACCCCTCACACTTATCCATAACACCCATCAACCTAACACCTAACCCTAACATTCTCACACTTATCCCTAAGACCTAACACCCCTCACATTTATTCCTAACATGCCTCACCCTAACACCCCTTACACTTATCCCTAACACCGCTCACCCCAACACCTCTCACACTTAACACTAACACCCCACACCCTAACACCCCTCACACTTAGCCCTAACACCCCTTACCCTAACACCCCTGACACTTATCCCTGTGTCTCTTCCCCCCCTAATCATCAAGGGAGGGGGGAGGATGATGAGGGAGGGGGGAAAGAGACACAGGGGAGGATGATGAGGGAGGGGGGGAGAGACACAATCGAAGATGATGAGGGAGGGGGTAGAGAGACACAAGGGAGGATAATGAGTGAGGGGGGAAAGAGACACAGGAGAGGATGATGATGGAGGGGGAAGAGACACAGGGGAGTATGATAAGGGAGGGGGTAAAGAGATACAGAGTAGGATGATGAGGGAGGTGGGAGGATGATGAGGGAGGGGGGATGAGACACAGGGGAGGATGATGAGGAAGGGGGGAAAGAGACACATTGGAGGATGATGAGGGAGGGAGTAAAGAGATACAGGGGAGGATGATGATGGAGGGGGATGTTAGGTTATTTATGCCCTTTATGGATTAAAACCAGACTCTGCATCGACTATGTAATTTTCCGTGGGAGTTTTGACATGGATCCCCCTCTGGCATGCCACAGTCCAGGTGTTAGTCCCCTTCAAACAACTTTTCCATCACTATTGTGGCCAGAAAGAGTCCCTGTGGGTTTTAAAATCCGCCTGCCCATTGAAGTCTATGGCGGTTCGCCGGGTTCGCCGGTTCGCAAACATTTGCGGCGGTTCGTGTTCGCGGTTCGCGAACCGAAAATTTTATGTTCGCGACATCACTACTGTCCTCCTGATGAGCGCCTTCGGCGCTTATCCCAGGCCTCACAATAAGCGCCTCCCCCCACCTCTCCAATTGTCTACTTTACTATCCTAGCCATGAGCACCTTTTGAGCTCATTGTGAGTCTCTCCCCCTGTTTACTTCCTCCCTTGTGTCTCATTTCCCCACTACTCTCCCTCCCTTGTGTCTCCTTTCCCCCTCCTCTCCCTCCTTTGTATCCCCCCTTGCGTTTTTACCTCCCTCTCCCTCCGGTGTCTCTAACCCCCTCCCCTGTGTCTCTTTCCCCCTCTCCCTCCCATGCGTCTCTTTCTCCCTCCCCTGTGTCTCTTTCACCCCTCTCCCTACCCTGTGTCTGTTCTCCCCTGCCCTGTGTCTCTTTCTCCCTGCACCCCCTGTGTCTCTTCCCCCCCATTTCCCTCTCCTGTGTATCTTCCCTCCTCTTCTCCCTCCCCTGTGTCTCTTCCCCCTCCTCTCACGCCCCTGTGTCTCTTCCCCCGTCCTCTCCCTCCCCTGTATCTCTTTCCCCCTCCTCTCCCTCCCCTGTGTCTATTCCCCACCTATCCCTCCCATGTCTCTTTCCACCTCCCCTGTGTCTCTTTGCCCCCCTGTGTCTCTTTCCACCCCCTCTCCCCCTTTTCTCCCCCCCTCCCACCTGTGTCTCTTTCCCCCCTGTGTCTCTTCCCTTTGTGTCTCTTCCCCCGTCCTCTCCCTCCCCTGTATCTCTTTCCCCCTCCTCTCCCTCCCCTGTGTCTATTCCCCACCTATCCCTCCCATGTCTCTTTCCACCTCCCCTGTGTCTCTTTGCCCCCCTGTGTCTCTTTCCACCCCCTCTCCCCGCTTTTCTCCCCCCTCCCACCTGTGTCTCTTTCCCCCCTGTGTCTCTTCCCTTCGTGTCTCTTCCACCTCCTCTCCCTCCCCTGTGTCTCTTTCCCCCTCCTCTCCCTTCCCTGTAACTATTCCCCACCTCTCCCTCCCATGTCTCTTTCCACCTCTCCTGTGTCTCTTGGCCCCCCCTGTGTCTCTTCCCACACCGTCTCCCCCTCTTCTCATCCCCCCTCTCCCACCCGTGTCTCTTTCCCCCCTGTGTCTCTTTCACCCCCTCTCCCCCCTGTGTATCTTCCCTTCGTGTCTCTTCCCCCCCTGTGTCTCTTTCCCCCCTTTCCCTGTGTCTATTTTTCCCCTTCTCCCTCTGTGTCTCTTTACCCCCTCTCCCTCCCATGCGTCTCTTTCCCCCTCCCGTGTCTCTTTTTCCCCCTTTTCCTCTGTGTCTCTTCCCCCCCTCTCCCTCTGTGTCTCTTTCCCCCTCTCCCTCTGTGTCTCTTTCCCCCCTATCTCCGTGTCTCTCTCCCCCTGTGTCTCCCCCCTCTCCTTCTGTGTTTCACCCCCTCCCTCTGTGTCCCTTACCCCCTCTCCCTCTGTGTCTCTTCCCCCCTCTCCCTCTGTGTCTCTTTCCCACTCCCTCTTTGTCTCTTCTCCCGGACCTGATCGCTTTTGCAATGTGATCGTTGTCAAACTGCAATATCTCTGGTTGGGCTAATCCATATGGTTTTCTAGGCAAAGAAACTGTTAAATTGTATAGCTCACAGTTTTATTGAGATACACAAGCCCCCTCACCAAGACAAGGTAGTGATCCAAAAGGGTAATTATGCTCATAGTAAGATTTACCATTTTTAAATGTATATATTTTAAGGTAAAGAGTACTAAAGAGAGAGAAAATGTTATATTGAGAAACACTTAGGGATAGAAAAAGTAAAATAATCTCAGAAATATTACAAAACTGTCTTCTAGCTCAGAAATAGGGCTTCTCTTCATCTCAGGCATAGAATGAGTACCCTCCCACTATTTAAAGTGACACTCCAATTCATTTTGTCACTATCTGGGGAGTGTTTCTGCTTGTACAAAAATGTCTGTCTGCATTGATATTTCACGCTGTAAGTATACCAGACATTTTCTAATATACTGTATACTGTATATACATACACTCACATAGTCCCTTTGATTTGGGAGGAAAGGGTGACTAGTAATGGGCCTGGGAGGTACAAAATTGAGTAGGAGCCCTGGGCAGCATGAAACCTAAATACCTAAAGTTGCATGAATTAATCTATATAGACTTGAAAGCCTATGAGAAAATTATTCAAATTCTTTCTCAACTGAACTGTAACACAGTTTATATGCAGTGTAATCTGTGTGGGATAAATACAACTTCAAAAACTCTTTATTTTTGCATATATGCTTGTAGAAAAAATATTTTTCATATTTTTCTGATATTATTTTCAACCATATGAACATCGCAACTAAGATACAATCTGTGTCGCCTTCTTTGTAATTAAATAACCAGTCCATGTCACAGCTGATTGTATAGTTGACCTTCATCATAATCCACATTTCAGTAAATTTCATGTCACAGCTGTGAGGACATTTAGCTACTGTCAATCATTTCATGTCAAGCATAAACTATTTTTATTATTATAATTAATTAGAGCTGTGACTAAGGACAGTATTTAATGTGCAGCATTAAAGTGATTTGTGTGACAATTGTGTGAGTGTTATTTTGTTCATATTTAAGTTCATATTTATAGACATATTTATATGCTATTAAACAATAACAGCTACTTAAAAGATTACATTGGCATTGATTACAATCCCTAATAATTTGAAATAGAGAAATATTGTGATAACTGTTGTAAGGGGTTTATGGGGCAAAGTCTCCAGAGTGAATTCTATTACTTCTGGTATGATTTTATAAGAACACTCTGGAGAAAGATTAGGATACCACCCCCACACCACAGTCCTCCAATATAACAACACATGTATGCAAAAAAAATCAATTCTGTTGGAGTCGGTAAGGAACCCCACGATAAACAGAAAAACAGGTGTACTGTCAGCACTGAGCAGGATTGATAGCTTTTGGTCTTCTCATCTGATTTGATAATGGATATTTTGCATTTAGGTTACACTACCTGCTACCTCTATGATGCTCTAGATAATTTAAGTGGCCTAAGCAAATTCTAAATATGTAACAAACTAGTCCTACCCCACTGTAGTCCCAAATGGGGCAAGGTGCCCACCCATGCCATATAGACACCCAGGTCATGAAAAACACATTTGCTATTAGGAACTAAAATACCCTCCCTTTTTTTTATTTTCCTCTTTTATACTTATTTGCTAGGCCAGTTTGACTCACAGCCTAAAGTAACTGCTTTTAATCTTCAAACTGGCTCAAGTAAACCTCTGCTACTGTATTGGACCCTTACTGTTTTAGATACCGCATCGACCAACAGAACTTGTCTGCACATGCAAAATGTCACACAACCATAGATCTAAAACATCTAAGAAAGAATATTATAATATCTTTATCAGCAAAAACCCAAAATCCAAAACGTCTTCATCATAGTCTATGACTGTATCAGAAATGGACTCGGATGAAAAGAAGCCCATGCCAGAGTCCCAATATGACGTCTCTCCTGAACAAGGAACTCACTGAAGCAATCCTTGAGATTAAAAAAGGCAGAGATGCCCTAGGATAAAGGGCAACAGACTTAGAGTCACAGTGTAACAAGCACACAGTCTGACAAGCTGAGAGACTTAATAACTTTCTACCATCACTAATCCAGTGTGATCATGTGGGATTCCTCCCCAAGAAATCATAGGGAGATATTATCTGCAAAATCCTGAAACGTATACACTATGCTAAAAACTCTAATACACTGAAATAATTGTATCCATAGACGTGGAGAAGTATTTGACTACCTGGAGTGGACCTACCTATCTGAGACATTTCTGAATGCTATACAAACTCTTTACACTGAACCAAGAACCTCAGTTACCAGGCTCACACATAGAAGGCATCCTTGTTCACAGGGAACAAGAAAGTGATGCCCCCTTTCACCTGCACTTTCTGCAATAGCCATTGAACCATTGTCTACTACATTCAGGGAGCATAGAGATATAAGTGGTAATTATGACTATCACCCTAACACCTGTTTGTCATGACTTCCCTGAACCCCTCAAGCAACTATGCTATTTTGAGTTATGGCACACTGGGCTACTAATATCAAAAGCTATTAAAATGCACATGAGACTTGTTGTACGGACTGTGGCATGATTGTGTTGTGTGTAGTGTGGGTCACAATAATTAATGTTAGGGTTGCTATATGGTGTTATGTGCACTTTAGTAGTGTTATGATATCAGAAATTCCATTCCCCACCCCTAGGTTGGTATGTAGGATAGATACCAGATGCTGTCATGCATTGCTCCCCCCGGGGTTGTCAAGAATGGATGAACAGGTGATAAGAAATCTGGAATCAACTAGGGGACTTTCCAGACCCAGTGTGATCTGATCAGATCTTTAAATCAATGCAGACAATTCGAAAGCCACTAATCTAACAATACCTCTCACCGTGCTTAAACTGATAAAAATGTATTTTGACTTCCAGTGGCACCCTAAGTCTATTGAATATCTGGGTGTGAACATACTAGCCAGAGGGGAGGAACTAAATCAGGTAAATTTACCATTTTACCATAACCAGACAAATTAACATGGTTCATAAATGGCACCCGTATAATTACTTGGGCAAACAGACATGATTAAAATGGACCTCCCCCACAATACTTTACCACTCTCAGAACCTCCCAATACAGGTTAAACACAACTTAGATTGACTACAAAAATATTTTTTTCTCTTTATATGGAGACGCTCAGAACCTAGGGCAAATCGTAAAATCACGTATACACACAGTGGCGTAGCAAGACATTTTGCCGCCCCGGGCTGTCCCTATAATTCCCCTTCTCTCTCTCACACTTCCCCTTCTCTTTTTATTGACCCTTCTCTCTCGTATCTCTCTCCCCCTCCCTCTTCCCCTCCCTGCTCTCTTCCTCCCTTCTCTCTTCCTTCACTTTCCCACTCCATTTTCTCTCTCCCTCCCTTCTCTCTCTCTCCCCCTCTATCGATACCTCTCTTTTTCTCACTCACCATTCTTCCTCTCTCCCCTACCTTCCCTCTCTTCCCCCACTTCTTTCTCTCTCTCTCTCTCTCTCTTTCTCTCTCTCCATTTGCTCTTTCTCTCTCCCTATCTCACTCCCACTTCCCTCTCTCTGTGTATTTCCCTTGTTTCTCTCCCTCTCTCTGTTCTCTCTCTCTCTACCCCCCTCTCTCTCCCTCCCTTATCTCTCTTTTTCTCTCACCTCTACCTTCCCTCTCTCTTTCTCTCCCTCCCTTTTTTATTCTCTTCCTCTATCTCTATTCCTCTTCCTCTCTCTTTTTCTCTCCCTCTCCCTCTCTCTCCCTCTCTCTTTCTCTCTCTCCCCATCTCTTTCTTTCCCTCTTTCTCTCAACCGTCCATCCCTTTCTTTCTCACATCTCTTCCCCTCTCTTTCTCTCTCTCTCTCTCTCCCTCCTCTCTTTCTCTTTCACCTTCCTCGCTTGTTCTCTTCCCCTGTCCTGCCCCTCTCTCCCCCTCTCTTTCTCTTCCTCTCTCTCTTTCCCTCTCCTTTTCTCTCCCTCCCTCTCTCGCCTCTCTCTCTCTCTCTTTCTCTCTCTTGCTCTCTCTCTCTCTCTCTCTCTCTCTCTCTCTCTCACTCCCTCCTCTCTTTCTCTCTTCCCCCCAGTCCACTTTCCTTACCTGTGTGCTCCAGGTCTGATGGCCTTGTGTCTCCTCCCACCGGCGGCCCCTCCTCTCCTAATGGGAGAGAGCAAAAGGAGTTGGAGAGCCAGGGAGGTGAGAAGGAGAGAGAGATAGGGAAGGG
Organism: Discoglossus pictus; assembly: GCA_027410445.1. NCBI lineage: Eukaryota > Metazoa > Chordata > Amphibia > Anura > Alytidae > Discoglossus > Discoglossus pictus. The sequence continues at coordinate 203,438,425 of CM050167.1, forward strand.
GGAAGTGGTGGTATTTTTGTCACCCCCAGAGAGCTGGCACCCGGGGCGTTCTGCAACCCCCCATATCACCCCACCCTAGCTACACCACTGTATACACATAGAAATGAGGGAAGTTTCTTAGTACTAAACTTGAGAACATACCTTGAGCCTGCCCAAATACAGTCATAGCATTCCTTAACAGATCCTTCGGGCTTGGTATCTATAGCCACAGAACCCCACTGCAAAGATTAACTAGATAACTTAGAGCAAACATAAGAAAAGGAACTGAATGTAAATCATAATTTACGGGGGGTGGTTGGTTAAGTCACAATTCCTAATTACTTAGCACTTAAAGAGATAATATAGCCCCAATTAAAACTACAATATATAATCCATAGATTTATAACTTTTTTGTTTTCATGATTAAATGTTTTTTTTCAAAATGGAGAGTCACCATGGTTCTATAAGATATGTTGCAAAAAAGTCTTAATTTTTATTGCAGAGTCTATGGCAAATCATTAACAAATGATAGAGGAAATACACAGGTCTCTGTCTATTCAGAGTAGTCTGCAAACCATGGAGCAACCTAATAATGAATTTGAGAAAGAAAAAAAAACTGCTCATGTGTATATAGTATCAGTGAGAAAGTAAAATGGGTGGTAAAAACCCTGCATATGATCTGAACAGTTATTGCTAACTGTTACATCAGTGGACTCAAGAAAGCCATCATCCCTGTATAGGAGTCGCATGTTTGCCATGTATTTTGAATGGGCAGTTTAGTATAAGCTTTAGAGATGTCCCGAATAGTTCGCCGGCGGACTGTTCCCGGCGAACATAGCATGTTCGCGTTCGGGGCGATCTGCGAACATATGCGATATTCGACCCGCCCCCTATACTTTATCATTGAGCAAACTTTGACCCTGCATGTCACAGTCAGCAGACACATTCCAGCCAATCAGCAGCATATAATCCCTTCCAGAGCCTTCTAACTCATGGACAGCAGCCATTTTGGAATCATAACTAACTTGCAGTCTTACTGAGAGGAGGCTGAGTGTAGGTGATACTGCATCAATAGGGAAAACCACAGCTAGGCTACTGTACACAGTGTGCAATACAGTCCTGAAGGACTCTTTTGATCTCTGCTGCAAGGACACCCCTGTGTCTCTTCCCCCCCTTATCATCATCCTCCCCTCACCTTAGCACCCAACCCTAACACCCCTCACACTTATCCCTAACACCCCTCACCCTAACACTTATCCCTAACACCCCTCACCCTAACCCTAACACCCCTCACACTTATCCCTAACACCCCTCACCCTAACACCTAGCCACCTCACCCTTATCCCTAACACCTAACCCTAACACCTAACCCTAACACCCCTTACACTTATCCCTAACACCCCTCACCCTAACCCTAACACCCCTCACACTTATCCCTAACACCCCTCACCCTAACCCTAACACCCCTCACACTTATCCCTAACATGCCTCACCCTAACCCTAATAACCCTCACACTTATCCCTAACATGCCTCACCCTAACACCTAACCCTAACACCCCTTGCACTTATCCCTAACACCCCTCACCCTAACCCTAAAACCCCTCACACTTATCCCTAACACCCCTCACCCTAACACCTAACCCTAACACCCCTCACACTTATCCCTAACACCCCTCACCCTAACCCTAACACCCCTCACACTTATCCCTAACACCCCTCACCCTAACACCTAACCCTAACACCCCTTACACTTATCCCTAACACCCCTCACCCTAACACCCTCACACTTATCCCTAACACCCCTCACCCTAACACCTAACCCTAACACCCCTCACACTTATCCCTAAAACCCCTCATGCTAAACCTAACACCCCTCACACTTATCCCTAACACCCCTTACCCTAACCCTAACCCTAACACCCCTCACACTTATCCATAACACCCATCAACCTAACACCAACCCTAACATTCTCACACTTATCCCTAAGACCTAACACCCCTCACATGTATTCCTAACATGCCTCACCCTAACACCCCTTACACTTATCCCTAACACCCCTCACCCCAACACCCCTCACACTTAGCCCTAACACCCCTCACCCTAACACCCCTCACACTTAGCCCTAACACCCCTTACCCTAACACCCCTGACACTTATCCCTGTGTCTCTTCCCCCCCTAATCATCAAGGGAGGGGGGAGGATGATGAGGGAGGGGGGAAAGAGACACAGGGGAGGATGATGAGGGAGGGGGGAAGAGACACAATCGAAGATGATGAGGGAGGGGGAAGAGAGACACAGGGGAGGATTATGAGTGAGGGGGGAAAGAGACACAGGAGAGGATGATGATGGAGGAGGAAGAGACACAGGGGAGTATGATAAGGGAGGGGGTAAAGAGATACAGAGTAGGATGATGAGGGAGGTGGGAGGATGATGAGGGAGGGGGGATGAGACACAGGGGAGGATGATAAGGAAGGGGGGAAAGAGACACATTGGAGGATGATGAGGGAGGGAGTAAAGAGATACAGGGGAGGATGATGATGGAGGGGGATGTTAGGTTATTTATGCCCTTTATGGATTAAAACCAGACTCTGCATCGACTATGTAATTTTCCGTGGGAGTTTTGACATGGATCCCCCTCTGGCATGCCACAGTCCAGGTGTTAGTCCCCTTAAAACAACTTTTCCATCACTATTGTGGCCAGAAAGAGTCCCTGTGGGTTTTAAAATCCGCCTGCCCATTGAAGTCTATGGCGGTTCGCCGGGTTCGCCGGTTTGCGAACTTTTGCGGCGATTCGCGTTCTCTAGTGGACTGTGTGATTTGTCTGACCTATCCACTGACCACCTACACTGGCCCTACATGGTATTATTATTATTGTTTATTTATAATGCGCCAACATATTCAAATATTCTATTGATCAACAGCCAACTCACCTCCATCAGGGACAATCTCTGCTCTACCCATCCTGGAAAGTCCCACTGCTGTTGGCCATTTGTCAAGATGTATACCCATTATCATATGGTGACCTCCCATTAAGTGTTTTGCTATTAATGGATAGCAAAACACTTAATGGGAGGTCACCATATGATAATGGGTATACATCTTGTCATATTCCAATCAAGCCTTCAGGGGAATGATTCTTATTATATACATTATTATATGATATTCTCATGATAATATTATTATTATTATTATTATTATTATTATTATTATTATTATTATATGGATTAATCTATTGCATAGTAACTAGGGCTCATTTGTTTTCATATATAGAAATGTCCCAAAATGGGATGTATGTGAATGTCCCACAACCACAACCATTGAAAACCCACTGACACGGTGAGAATGGTATAACAAAGCTTTATTTCATACATAGAGCACAATCAGCAATGGACATAACTGTGTATTAATATCATGGGTGTGGTGTGGGCAGATACCGGATGGGCATGAGGCTGTGGGCATTCCAAGGAAACCTAAAGGATTAACTGTTAGACAACACCATAGGGATAAAGCATAGCATCTACTAGGGTCACGTGGTCAGAAAACCACAGTAACCATAATCGGATGTGACATAGGAACATCATATAAGACTCCATTTCATAGAAATAACCATTAATGTATATACAGCAACCATATGGTCTCCATCTGCTGGATTAAACACTATCTACATGGAATTGTTGTGCCATGCTGATATCACATCTCACTGGTATATGGGTGGCACCAAGGCCAGACAGATTACACTGTTCACATTACCCCTAAACATATGCACATTGATCCTGACGTCAAACCAAGGAAATTATTCATTTTGTTTGTGGATGACATGAAATACATTAATCCACTTTCATACTGTTAACGGGATGAAATGTAGCAAAAACACATGTATAACTACTGCTTTGGATTAGCAGATCCTAATGGGACTGAGCAGCTTTTAAGCCGGGACACTATTAATTATAATTGTGAAGAGATATGTAGTCATATAATGCATTTCAGATCCATCCATCTGCAGTGGTGATTGACACTGATCAAATGGCTGTTGGGAACTGGGTTGAGTGTTCACTCACATGATGGTATTGTACTGCTCGAAGATGAAGAACATGCCTTTATGGTCGTGATATTTGGCAATTAACACCTACAGAGACAAGAACAAGATATCAATCATAACAATATTCTGATTAACTATGACAGCTCATGTCAAGGTCAATCCACATTGAAAATCAATTGTTGAAATGTTAAACAGAACCAGATTGTACACACTCGGTAGCAATCCAATAGTATGTCAACATCTATAAAAATCAGTATTCAGTGGGGAGTGATCCCTGAATGAACCTAAGACCTCTTCTTCTGCACCTCCTGTGCCCGCCCCCCGTCTCTGTCTTCCACGTCTTGGTGGTGAAGGAGCATGGGGTGCCACTACGTCGGGTGGCTGGGGATCAGGTTGAGATGGTGGTGAGGTCTGAGATGAGGAGGCGGATGTCTCGGGTTGCAGTTGGCTTAATTCTATAAGTTGACATCTCTCCCTAATCGCCTGTTCCTCATATCTCTCCATCCTTCGGTTGTGCCTCCTCACCTTAGAATGGAGCGATATTATGCTCCCCAGGAGGGTGTGTGTAAGCCTACACTGTCTTCTCAGCAACTGTAGCCTCTCATCTTCTTATTTCCTTCGTGCCATGTCCTGTGAGAAGGAGGAGATCTCTGCAAATTATACAAGCCATAAAATGGGGGAAGGAGTAGGGTGGGACAGCCAAGCAAGATACAACAAACATTTGTAAGGGATTGAAATATTGCTAGAAATGATTTCTATCTCCCAAAAAATATTAATTGGTAGTAATATTAATAATTATATTGGCTACTGAGATGGGGCAACTTCCATAGTTCTGTCCATATCTTCCAAGTGTGTAGCAAGCTTTCAGAATTTCTCAAAGTTATACCACAGCAAATGAGGCGTGTATTCTGATTTCATTTGGCATTTCCAGATGTGTATGCCCACCATATGCTAAATGATGATGTGGTTAATAGCCACAAATCTATAGCAGGAGTAAGGTACCAACCCCACACTGATGAGATCCATTTAAGATTGAAACAGTTGTCTGACAATGTTACGTTAAAAAGACTGATCAACAGGCATTAGGAAATTGCATGGATGACCATTCAGGGGGTGTCCCTCTAAGACAGTTCATGCATGCAAGAGGACTCTGCAGATATAGGCACTGCCCTAAGGGCTGTACTGCAGAGGAAACATCTCTGCATGCACAGTGCCTTGCAAAAGTATTCACCCCCTTGACATATTTTATTACATTACAGCCTTAAATTCAATGTTTTTTTTTTTCATCTGAATTATATGTGATGGATCAGAACACAATAGTCTAAGTTGGTGAAGTGAAATGAGAAAAATATATCCATAAAACTATTTTTTTGAAATAGAAAAACAGAAAATTGGCATGTGCGTATGTATTCACGCCCATAAAAAGCTCTGGTGCCACCAATTACCTTCAGAAGTCACATAATTAGTGAAATGATGTCCACCTGTGTGCAGTCTCAGTGTCACATGATCTGTCATTACATATACACACACCTTTGAAAGGCCCCAGAGGCTGCAACACCTAAGCAAGAGGCACCACTAACCAAACACTGCCATGAAGACCAAGGAACTCTCCAAACAAGTAATGTACAATGTTGTTGTGAAGTACAAGTCAGGGTTAGGTTATAAAAAAATATCCAAATCTTTGATGATCCCCAGGAGCACCATCCAAACTATCATAACCAAATGGAAAGAACATGGCACAACAGCAAACCTGCCACGAGACGACCGGCCACTAGAACTCTCAAACCGAAAAGGAGGGCATTAATCAAAGAGGCAGCACAGAGACCCAAGGTAGCCCTGGAGGAGCTGCAGAGGTCCACAGCAGAGACTGGAGTATGTATACATAGAACAACAATAACTCGTTTGCTCCGTAGAGTTGGGATTTATGGCAGAGTGGCCAGAAGAAAGCCATTACTTTCAGCAAAAATAAAAATGGCACATTTTAGGTTTGCGAAAAGGCATGTGGGAGACTCCCAAAAGGTATGGAGGAAGGTGCTCTGGTTTGATGAGACTAAAATTGAACTTTTCAGCCATCAAAGAAAATTCTATGTCTGGCGCAAACCCAACACAGTGAGGCATGGTGGTGGCAGCATCATGCTGTGAGGATGTTTTTCAGCAGCCGGGACTGGGAAACTGGTCAGAGTTGAGGGAAAGATGGATGGTGCTAAATACATGGATATTCTTGAGCAAAACCTGTACCACTCTGTGTGTGATTTGAGGCTAGGATGGAGGTTCACCTTCTGACAGGACAATGACCCCAAACACAGTGCTAAAGCAACACTTGAGTGGTTTAAGAGGAAACATGTAAATGTTTTGGAATGTCCTGGTCAAAGTCAGACCTCAATCCAAAAGAAAATATGTGGTCAGACTTAAAGATTGCTGTTCACAACGCAAACCATCCAACTTGAAGGAGCTGGAGCAATTTTGCAAGGAGGAATGGCCAAAAATCCCAGTGGTAAGATGTGGCAAGCTCATAGAGACTTATCCAAAGCGACTTCGAGCTGTGATTGACGCAAAAGGTGGCTCTACAAAGTATTGACTTTAGGGGGGTGAATAGTTATGCATGTTAACATTTTCTGTTATTTTGTCTTATTTGTTGTTTGCTTCACAATAAAAAAAAAAACATCTTCAAAGTTGTGGGCATGTTCTGTAAATTAAATGATGCAAATCCTCAAACAATCCATGTTAATTACAGGTTGTGAGGCAACAAAACAGGAAAAATGCCAAGAGGGGTTAATACTTTTGCAAGGAACTGTATTTTGGCAGTGCTTTTTTTCCCCAGGACCTGTTGGACAGTTTGGCTGATGAACTTAAGGATTGTGTACCAAGGAGGTATTTATCTTGTTACTCTGTATTTTATGGACTGGTTCCTGGTAAACAATGTTGGGGGCATTCAAAATGCATAGTGCCTCATGTGCTGTGTGAAGGATGCCCTTTGGTTTGCCAGAAACTGGCTGATAATGGACTGTCGCATATTGGTTCTCAACCTGCTAACAGACTATTCCATCCATGACAGTCCCGAGGAAGAGGACAAACATATCCCCTGTCCCTGGCCCAATTTCAGTCCCTTGTCCCATCACCTTCACTGTCCCCTCCAGCCCACACTGCCCTATGCCCACGCTGCCCAGCCCTCATCCCACTCCATCCCCACATCCCCAGGTGTGTTTATTTCTGTGCAGATGTATTAATAAAGGTTAACTCATGTATTGCGTCGTAATATTACCCGTAATGCATGATGATATGTTTTGTACGTATGAATAAAGGATGATTTAAGTATTGCCCTGTATTATTACTGTAAGTATTGCCCTGTATTATTACTGTAGTGCATAAACTAAGTTTAAGCTACATTTAAACTAAAGTTTAAACTTTGTATTGCACCGTCGTCACTTGTGTGGTGTCAGTAAACAATTAATGTTTTTTTGTTTATATGTATGTATATAAAAAAAGATATTTTCAATAAAAAACAGCAGGCTAATGTTTAAAAGGAGCCATGTTTAAAAAATTGTATTGGATTAAAGAGAAAACTATGTGGGCTCATTTTGATATCCCTTGGTAGGTTCCCGGACTGCAGTACAATGAAACAGTTGAACAATCAGAGTATTTCAATATGATTGCAGTATATAGTGATACCTACTACAATATATATTATAGCATATATACAGTATATAGGTAATGACCAGTTTCTTGATTCCGATGTTTAAATATATATACTACATATCTTGCATCTGGTACACCACTTGCTGTAATATAAAATGTAATTAAAGAGATTTATTGATAAATACAAATATGTTTTAGATTATATAGCCTCTGTCTTTAAGGAATTATAAATTGATACTCTGAGGCTTATTAATAAATTATGAATGTGATTTATATTCTCACTGCTGGAAACAACCTTTTACAACACTAGATTAAACCTATGCCAAGAGCAAATTATATAGATATAGATATAGAGAGATAGAAAGATATAGAGAGATATAGACAAGGAGAGACAGAAATAGAGAGACATAAGAATATATATCGAGAGAGAAAGATAAATAGAGAAGAACTTATTATACAATACTAGCTACTTCCCCCGTCAAAAAAGACGGGGCAATAAAATTTGAAGCCAATGGAATGCTGCTTGACACATAATTTAAACCGTTTTGTACTGTGAGGACCTTCGGCGCTCATTGCGAGGCTTGCGCTGAGTGCCTTTGGGGCTCATCGCATGCCTCGCAATGAGCGCCATCAGCGCTCATTGCGAGCCTCAGGACCTTCAGCGCTCATTGCGAGGCTTGCGCTGAGCGCCTTTGGTGCTCATCGCATGCCTCGCAATGAGCGCTTTTGGCGTTCATTGAGAGCCTCTCCTGTCGTGTACTTTTGGTCCTCTGCGAGATATATATATTTCTATGTATATGTAGTTAAGTAATAATTAACTAACTAAGTAATACTTAATTAATATAAATGATTTCTTTACTTGGTTTCTACTTACATATAGTTATATATTTTACTATAAGTCTCATAGCACTTGGCACTTTATTATTATATAGCACTTTATTTGTGACTATATCAGCACATAGCACTTTATATGGTCTACCTTTTAGTGGCATTATCCACAATTGTGGGATTTAATTACAGAAAACCTTATATATTCGCTATCTCTCTGGTATCTACGTTTATATATTTTAAGTGGATTTTAACTATCATTAAAAGTTAAGTTTTATCATTTAGTTCATTCTCTTCTTCTGAGATTAGGATTTTCAGGAGTGCCCTATAAAAGGATCTTTCCTCTCTTTTGGTACCATAAGCTTCTATATATCCTTAGGAGCACCCTGAAATCATTCATTTGGATTTGGTACTTATGTATTATACCTGAGCCACCGTCCCCTAACTGTTTGCTTACTAGTGTATGAACATAGTTCTATCTTGGTGTTAAGCCCGGTATATAATTCAGGATTCTCATATTGAAACAATGACGGGTTTTCTTTCACAAAATTGGAACCCAGAATCCTGGGAAAAAGATGTTAAACTAGTATTTTCTAGTGACACTAATATGATAAGACCAAATTAATCCAATCTCAGAAATCAGTTCTCTGATCTCAATACACTATATAAAAAACAACATCAAATTAGATGGGAAATAGCAAGTTTAGAAAATTATCTAAGGAATAAATTAGTCCCTAGAGGACTTAGAATTAATCTCTTTCCAACTATTCAAAACCTGTCTAAGGACATTATAAAAAAATGGGATCAAATTTTAATAAAATGTTCTAGTGAACTAATGAGCATGATCCTAGAGTGGGAACAACATCAACTAACAAAGATACAGAAAGTGTTAAAAACAAAAGTAGAAAAAATAAAAGAATTCCAAAAACCCACTATTTACAGAGACAGAATTTAAATTACAGAAAGATATAGAAACCTTTCAAAGAACCCTAATGGAAAGAAAACAGAAGAAATCCCAAAGAGACCTGAATGATTTTCAAACTGGCAATATCTTTAGAAGACCTAAAAAATACAGAGACTCTAAACAAAAAAATGATGAATCACATACATCAGAATCAGAGTGGTCAGACATAGACACTAGACCCATGGAAACAATGGAGACTAGGTCTAATATGATTTTTTTAGATGGAAAGCAAAGACTAGGAGGGGTAAGAAAGGCCCCAAGTATATTCAAACCACACAAGAGACCAAAAAAGAACTACATTCTCTACAGGTGTTTAATCTTTCACAACTTCAGCTTTCAGTTCATCATATATCTGTATTACAAAAAGGATTGAACTTCTCTCCCACAGATGACTTTAATCTATTTGAGTGGGTTAAAGATGTACATTTATTTGCCAGGAAACTTGCTCTCAAAAAACATTTCTCAAGAAAAGGTACTAACATGCACCTAAGTAGTGATGATCAGAAAATTTTGAAAACATTAGAATGTTTATTAGCTGAAAATGAAGAAGTAGAGCTTAAAGAACCCTTTTCCCCAACTCAAAATTCAGAGTAAATTTACTCCGCCATTGCACATAAGTCCAAATATAGAACTTTTTGTTAAAAATATGGAAAAGGATCTGGAACAACTAGCTCTAACTAAGACTAGATCTTCAAATCTTACCAAACAAGAAACACAAGCCCTACAAGAATTAAAAGTCAATAAAGACATCATTATATAAAATGCTGATAAGGGGGCAATGTTGTTATCTTGGATAAAAGAGATTATATTGAAGAATGTCTTAGACTGCTTAATGATAAAAATTGCTACAGCAAATTAAGTTGTGACCCCACAGTAAGATTCTTAGAAGAACTATCAGAGATACTTTACAAAGGCCTAGAAAATAAGACTATCAGTAAACAGGAATTTGAATTTTTTGCTCAAAAAAATCCCAAGCTGGCAACCTTTTACACCATACCTAAAATTCATAAAAATCCCCAGAAACCTCCTGGAAGACCGATAGTATCGGGTATTGGCAATTTAACTGAAAATTCTAGTAAATATTTAGATCAAATTCCAAGAGAATTTGTATTTAGCCATCCATCTTATGTTAAAGATTCTAAGGAGGTACTAACAAAATTGGATGGCATACAATCTAAGGAACACACCATATTGGTGTCACTAGATGTGGAAGCCCTATACACTAGCATACACCATGACAAAAGGTATAGCTGCAGTAAAGTACTTCCTTAACAAACAAGGCAACCAAAATATGATACTCATAATACATTTCTCTTAGCATTACTAGAATTTGTTTTAAACCATAACTATTTCATCTTTATGGACAAATTTTATAAACAAATTCGGGGAACAGCGATGGGCACAGCTTGTGCCCCTACCTATGCTAACTTATTTTTAGGTTGGTGGGAGGAGCAAATGGTCTTTTGTGAAGAAATGAAAAAATATACTTCACATATAGATCTCTGGGTCCTCTTTATCGATGACATTTTAATACTTTGGAATGGCTCAACTTCACAGTTACAGGACTTCATTAAGAGCCTTAACACCAATAATGTTGGCCTTTTTTAACATCAGAATCTAGTTATGAGTCTATTACATTCTTAGACTTACAAATATACAAAACACAAGGTGGCATTGTGGGTACAAAGACCTACAGTAAACCTACGGCTACTAATAGCTTGCTCATGCAAAAAGCAGTCACCCGAAGGCCCTAATTGAAGGTATACCTATTGGCCAATATTTAAGAATAAAAAATAATTGTTCCAATGACACAGACTTTGAGAAAGAATCCCAAGATTTACAATCTCGCTTTTTGGAGAGAGGCTATTCAGAAAATACCCTAAAAAAGGCCTACCAAAGAGCTAAAAGCACTAAGAGGGAAGATCTGCAAAAAGATAAAAAAAAGAGAATCAGAAAACTCTATTAGGTGCATTGGCACGTTTAATAACAAATGGAATGAGGTTAAAAAAATCTTTAACAAACATTGGGGTATTTTATTGGATGATAAAGATCTTAAACCATTTTTACCTACCACTGCAGCCATTACTAGTAGAAGATCTAGAAACTTAAGAGATTATCTGTCAAGAAGTCATTTGGATACAGAAAAGAGCCAATCATGGCTACATAAAACGAAAGGCTGCTTCAAATGTCATTCATGCAAAGCATGTCAATATGTAAAACCTACTAAAATTTTTCTCTCAGAAAAACATACATACAAAATAAAGCACCTTATTACATGTAAAACAGAGGGTGTTATATATTTAATCACATGTTTGTGTGGAGCCAGATGCGTAGGAAAAACCTGTAGGGAATTTAGAAGACTAATTCTTGAGCACATTTATAATGTCAAGAAAGAATATGATACCCCAATAGACACTAAAGTCCTGACATTTACTGCTATAGATCATGTTGAAAAAAACTATAAGGAGAGGGGATATAGACACAGAGTTATTAAAGAAAGAAGCTAAGTGGATTTATCTACTGGGCACTAAAAAACCTAATGGCCTGAATGAAGGCTTCACCTTTACTCCTTATATCTGAAAAATACTCTATTATCCATTTTCCAAGATTGTGTCATTTTTCATTCACTCTGTAGCACTTTTATAGGGAGGCCTTATCATCTAGGCCCAAAACTAAGCAGGTCAAGCATAATGGGATATATTCACAATACCTTAATATAAGCTTATAATATAGTAAATTGGAAGTCAAGGATTAATCCCATATATAATTGTTGGTAATAGTAGGGCTCCATATATTGACTATACTTATCATATGGAATGATAAAGCCATGCATAGTCTTCATGAAATTCATGTCTAATATAAATTTCCCATATGTAATATTGAATACATTTTTAATAATGGAGGCATTTAGAAGTCTAACAATGCATTGTTTTTTTATAAATCAAGTATAAATATAAGTGCACAATGTTTCATTGTTATACTCCTCCACCAATATTTAGTATCCATGTACTTAACAATTTATTTAAATATATATTTTCCCTTATGCCATATTTCAGGATTTCACACTTTTAAGAGTTTACTTCTATATGAAGAGATGACTATTTAGTTTTTAAATTGTGTATAGAAATAATTGATCACAATTTTGTTTTAATCCAGTTTTTCTTATTGCCATGACTACGCCTGCCTTTTAAAAAGGCCTGAAGGGAACGGCAGGCGTAACCCTTGATGAAATTCAAGAAACATGCGTCGGGTGCACGTAGGAGCGCCGTCGCAAGTCTATGACGTCATCATTTTGCGTCTAGACCGCGGCGTGACCAGCAGAGAGTCAGCGTTTCTAGTTTCAGGCCCATATCTTAAAGCCCCTTCCCTGCCTACTATATCTACGCTATTTTAGTCAGTTTAGTAGCTATAGGGAGGCATATGCAATAGATTGAAGCAATATCCTGACTGCAATGCTCGAATTTGGGAAATTTGGGATATTTGGGATATTGGGAATATTACCTAACTGGAGACAAGCAATATGGGGGCATTTATTTCCCAATAGTTATTACTCTAGTCCACAATCCCATGCTATAAACCATTCCCATAAGAATATTGTTTTCTGGTTAATGATCAGCACTTAGCTGCCAAATATAAACCTTTTTTTGCACCTTATAGGTTACCATATAAATTATTTCTTTACTTGGTTTCCACTTACATATAGTTATATATTTTACTATATGTGTCATAGCACTTGGCACTTTATTATTATATAGCACTTTACACACTAGCCACTTTATTTGTGACTATATCAGCACGTAGCACTTTATATGGTCTACCTCATAGTGGCATTTTCAACAATTGTGGGATTTAATTACAGAAAACCTTATATATTCGCTATCTCTCTGCTACCTACGTTTATATATTTTAAGTGGATTTTAACTATCATTAAAAGTTAAGTTTTATCATTTAGTTCATTCTCTTCTTCTGAGATTAGGATTTTCAGGAGTGCCCTATAAAAGGATCTTTAATATAGTTTAATTATTTGTAATTGATATATGCAGCGAGCAATAGGCTGAACAACTAACAATCTGTGTGTATTTTGCGCCTGCATAGAATATACATTGTGAGTGTTAGTGCCCTGCTTATAAAGAGTAATGAATGTTTGTACTGTGCATTCTAAATAGGCTGCGTGCGCGAGGTAAAGCCATTGGTTTATTGTGTAAAGCGGCATTGTATAGTTGTAATGTTATTAATGAGTTACGCGTCTCGTGAGCATTTTCCGTCTTTTGTAATAGTGTATTTTGTAGGTCGTAGTGTGATGTGTAAAGTGCTACTCAGTTTACAGTGTTTTGCGCGGTACGGGGTCGTGTTGCCTCGTTTTCATTTTTTTCGGTGGCAATTTATTTCCTTGCGTTTGGCGAAAATCATCTAAATCAAGTTAAATTTGCATTCCACCTCACTCCTGGCTGTTGCAGGATGCTAATCTAGTAAATTTTGCGTCTCGTATCTTTTTTTTTATAAGTCCTGCTTTTAAAAAAAATAAAAATTCAAGTCCCACGTCTCATCGGTTTAATAGCTCACCTCGCTTCGCGAGGCTTGCAGCAATGAGCACCTTTCTGCGCTCATCTGCTAAGTCCTACACATTAACGGCTCGCCTCGCTTTGCGCTCATCGCCTAAGTTGTAGGCACCTCGCAAAGCATGACAACGTCTCGCAGTTTGACAACTATTATATGTGACTAGCGACTTGCCCGTCAAAAATAACGGGGTAATAAAATTGTAAGGCAGGTAATGCTGTTTGCCACAGACATTAATTTTTTGGGTGGTCTGAGACCCTCGGCGCTCATTGTGATCCTCGCGCTGAGCGCCGAAGGTGTTCATTGCGAGGCTCTTGATTGTTGTATTTTTTTTATCAGAGGAGCTTTTGCTGTCATTGTAAGGTCGGAGCTGTACTGCTTTTTGTGCTTATAGTTTGTGTGCTATGAGCAGCGCGTTGGCGCTCGTTGTGAGGTGCGGGGAATGGCTTTTGTGTTTATTGCGATAGTGTTTTTTTTTGTGTATATGTATTTTTGTATGCTAATTAAATAATTAACACATTAATAAATTAATATACTTTACCTATTTGTAAGGAATATATGCAGGAAGCATTGTGCTGAAGAGCTGACAATCTGTTTTGATGTTCCTGCAGCATATAATGTAGTTTTGCACTGTTGTGGAGCTGAGGTGTAAGTGTCAGTAATGTGTGCAGTGTGTAGTGTAAATAGGCTGCGTGCGCGAGGGGAAACCGTTTGTGTAGCTGTGTACTTCCGCATTGTGTAAGTTAGTGTTGTAAAATGGCGGCTAATGTGTATGTGGTACGCTGGTGTGGATGATTTAGCGTACTTGCTAAAAGTGTATGTTGTACCATGTACGGCTTTTTGGAAAAGCCGTATGTGCTTGGTGGTGTTTTGCAACTTTAGGGTTGTATAGCCTCGTTTTCGCTTTTTTCGGCTGTCATTTTTCTCTCGCTTAGGGGATTTTCAAGTGTCTAAACTCGGTAATTTGGACTTAAATTGAGGTGTAAGTTCACTTGCAGAGGTCCTGGGTTGGTCCTGGGTGCCCCCCCCCCCCCCCCCTTGCTGTAGGTAACGTTTTTATATCATTTTTGTCTGTATTTATTGTTTTTTTTATGTTTTCCACTGAGCTCGGTTCTTCCGTTAAGGTCGTATTTTTGCGAGTTCGTATTAGTTTTGTATTTCTTTAGTGTAAGTCCGTATTTTTTTCTTTCTAAGTCCCGCTGCTCGTATTTTTTTGTGTGAGTCTGTATTTAGTCATTGCGTGCTAGATCTATTTTTTCAAAGTCCCACTTCTGTGGGTGTTTTTAACCGCTTGTGAGGCACCATAGAGCCTCCACCATCTTCGCGAGGGTCTGCATTTGCGGCCTGCAATGATTCTTCAGGTCATTGCAGCCGACGTTAGAGCCTCCACCTTCCGCAAATGCGGCCCCAACTGCGTCCTTCGCTTTGCGAACTCACAAAGCGGGACGCCGATTCGTAGTTTGACAACTATTAAATGTGATCGCTGGTCTCCTGTTTACAAATCTGCCATGGTTAAAAGGCTTTTTTAGGCCAAACCGCTTTAGAAAACCTCAGGCCTAGAGAGGGACATGAGAGATGGAAAGACATGGGGATATCAGAAGAAATATCAAATAATATGGCATCATTAGAAGTGATTGATGGAGATCTAACTATTTTTAATTTATCCTATACTATACTGACAAAGTCCCATTTGTCAGTTTTGTCAAAAGGCTTGTCACTCTCATCCACTAATAAGATGGACCTCTTTAAATACCTCTTTGGTAGAGAGTTGGTCCTATACAAATGTTTTAAGAATAAAGAGATCACAACCTTCTGTAATTTAGGAATGAGTGACAGTGAAATATCTAGTGCTAGGGACCCTATGCCTTTGTTACAAGAAAACAATACAATAAAACAAATGGGGATTCTCTATTTACAGAATCTGAGACAAAAAGGCAAATTCACAACTGTTCTGCCCACTTCTCTTAATTTCAAGATATTTGTCAGTATGGTCACAAAAGATCTGGAGATGCTGAATGAGAAAAACAAAAATGACACACAATTTATCATACAGAGAAAGACTTGCAATTAAGTAATTGAAAGAAAACAAAAGCATTGCAATAAAGCCTCCTGATAAAGGGGGCAATATTGTTATAATGGATAGATCCAAATATAGGGGGGAGAATTTAAAACTATTAGGTGACACAGACTGCTCCAAAAGACTCACTTATAACCTGGCAGTCATGTTTAAGAAATAATTGGACCAGATACTTGACAGGTGATTGTGCCAGAACTTAACATGTCAAAAAGAGTTTTAATTTCTCTCTAAATTAAAGCATGATTGGTACTTTCTATAGATAGACCAATCATGTCAGGCATTGTCGTTCACTGAACTGCAGTTTCTACACTGGCAGACAAAGAAATGATCAGTCTATAATTTTAAAGGTAGGTGTATTTTAACAGTGAGAGACAGAATAACCCCCCCCCCCCCAAGAAAAACGCATGTCAAGAAACGTTATAAATTGATTTGCAGGTTAATGAGTGAAATAAGTATTTGACCCCTTCAACTTAGTACTTGGTGGCAAAACCCTTGTTGGCAATCACAGAGGTCAGATGTCTTTTGTATTTGGCCACCAGGTTTGCACACGTCTCAGGAGGGATTTTGTCCCACTCCTCCTCGCAGATCTTCTCCAAGTCATTAAGGTTTTGAGGCCGATGTTTGACAACTCGTACCTTCAGCTCCCTCCGAGATTTTCTATTGGATTAAGGTTTGGAGACTGGATAGGTCACTCCAGGACCTTAATGTGCTTCTTCTTGAGCCACTCCTTTGTTGCCTTGGCTGTGTGTTTTGGGTCATTGTCATGCTGGAATACCCATCCACGAGGGAAGGAGATCCTCATCCAAGTACATGGCCTCATCCATCGTCCCTTTGATGCTGTGCAGTTGTTCTGTCCCCTTAGCAGAAAAACACCCTCAAATCATAATGTTTGACAGTGTGGATGTTTCCACCTCCATGTTTGACAGTGGGGATGGTGTACTTGGGGTCATAGGCAGCATTCCTCCTCCAAACATGGTGAGTTGAGCTTGATTTTGGTCTCATCTGACCACAACACTCTCACCCACTTCTCCTCTGAATCATTCGGATGTTCATGGGCAGACTTCAGACCGGCCTGGATATGTGCTTTCTTGAGCAGGGTAACATTTCGGGCGCTGCAGGATTTCAGTCCTTCACAGCGTAGTGTGTTACCAATTGTTTTCTTGGCTACTATGGTCCCAGCTGCCTTGAAATCATTAATAAGATCCTCCCATGTAGAACTGGGCTGATTCCTCACCGTTCTCATGATCATTGAAACTCCACGAGGTGAGATCTTGCATGGAGCATCAGATTGAGGAAGACTGCAGTTATTTTGTGTTTCTTCCATTTGCGAATAATCACACCAATTGTTGTCATCTTCTCACCAGGCTGCTTGCCGATGGTCTTGCAGCCCATTCCAGCCTTGTGAAGGTCTACAATCTTGTCCCTGACATCCTTGGACAGCTCTTTGGTCTTGGCTATGGTGGAGAGTTTGGAATCTGATTGATTGCTTCTGTGGACAAGTGTCTTTTATACAGGTAAAGAGCTGAGATCAGGAACCCTCCCTTTAAGAGAATGCTCCTAATCTTAGCTCGTTACCTGTATAAAAGACACCTGGGAGCCAGAAATCTTGCTGATTGATAGGGGATCAAATATGTATTTCCCTCACTGACCTGCAAATCAATGTATACCTTTTTTGACAAGCGTTTTTCTTGTTTGTTTTTTTTGTTACTCTGTCTCTCACTGTTAAAATACACCTACCATTAAAATTATAGACTGATCATTCCTTTGTCAGTAGACAAATGTTCAAAATCAGCTGGGGATCAAATACTTTTTCCCTCACTGTATATACAGGACACTAAGGATGCGCTCCTTGGATTAGGCGGCATTAATACTGACCTAAACACATTACTGATCAGCCTTTATGTGGATACATTGTACACATCAATACCACATACGGTGGGATTCCATGCTTGCAATTATTTTCCCTCTATGGCGGGGCAACACTGCTGTGATCAGAATAAATTCATGTTAGACATCTTACAGAGTATCCTTACTCATAACTATTTTATGTTTCTTAATTAAATACTCTTCCAACATAGAGGAACTGCTATGGATACGCTATGCGCACCAACCTATGCAAATTTATTCCTAGGTTGGTGGGAGGAAAGATTGTTTTTTCTGATCATTACCAAAATTACATTGAGAAAGTAAAATTGTGGGCAAGATGCATTGATGACATATTAATACTATGGAAAGGCTCAGATGAGGATTTGCATGAATTTGTGAACATTTTTTACCAATATGATATTGGAGTGAAATTCACATATGAATTCAGTTATAGTCAAATCATCTTTTTGGATTTGATTATCTCAAAAGATATGGAAGCTATATGGAGTGGCCTTTCTACAGTGTTGACAATCATTTTAAGAGTTATATCTTAGATAATACGGTATTTTACTTGATATAACTAATTTAGTATAAATATAAATAATCCATGTGATTTATTCTCATTTTGTTGATATTTTATTAAACATGGCCAGTAAACTGTGTACAGGGAGATTATCCACTTAATGTAACCATTGACCATGTTATGCAAAGAAAATGGGAGTACCCACAAGGCGCAGCTTCTCAGCAGAGGAGGCAACATTGTTGAAATGTATTTGAGTAAATATTAGGGATAACACAACTCTTTATGATTGTTTTAAACAGTACCTCTCTAGGATTTAATACATGAAAAAGTATAATACAGTACTTCATTTCACATTATACTAATTAATAAAAAGGAGATTCAGAGGATACATTCTTTTTCCCTTTCTTCTTCATCTTTGCTTGCTCTTCCTTTTTGTTTACTAATACTTTATTAAGGTATATATAATGAGTGAACATAGTACAAAGGAAGACAAATCCTATTCTTATTAAGCAATAGTAGATATAGATCAATAGCGTAAACATTTTTGTCTATACGCATGCTAAACATATTAGGACCTTTACTTACATGCAAGGACCACAATCATCAGTTGTATGAACCATCCATTTAAGTATGAGTCTAAGCACTAGCTGAAAAGGGCATTGGGCGCCATAGGTGACGGCAGCACCATGTGACCTCCTTAATATTGTTACAAGAGTAGCAGCCTTTAGAGCCTACATAGGATCTGATCACTAGATTTCATCCTGTCTATCACCACTAAGAGTTGAAATATCTCAGAAGCTAACAGCCTTATTAAATTGCAATTCGGCCAATTGAATAGGGCTCTATATAAGGATAGAGCATATTCTTTTTACAGAAGTTTTTAGTTAGTGAACTTCTATCTAAAAGCAAGGTCTTTACTAACTAGAAACTTCTGTAAAAAATATATGCTCTGCGCATACAGTGGATATAAAAAGTCTACACACCCCTGTTAAAATGTCAGAAATTTTTCCACCTTTAATGTGACCTATAAACTGTACAACTCAATTGAAAAAGGACCTGAAATCTTTTAGGTAGAGGGAAGAAAAAATATAAAAATAAAATAATATGGTTGCATAAGTATGCACACCCTTAAACTAATACTTTGTTGAAGCACCTTTTGATTTTATTACAGCACTCAGTTTTTTTGGGTATGAGTCTATCAGCATTGCACATTTTGACTTGGCAAGATTTGCCCACTCTTCTTTGCAAAAACACTCCAAATCTGTCAGATTGCGAGGGCATCTCCTGTGCACAGCCCTCTTGGAACTGTTCATAATTCCCTCTATCCTAACTAAGGCCCCAGTTCCAGCTGAAGAAAAACTACCCCAAAGCATGATGCTGCCACCACCAGGCTTCACTGTGGGTATGGTGTTCTTTTGGTGATGTGCAGTGTTGTTTTTGCACCAAACATATCTTTTGGAATTATGGCCAAAAAGTTCAACCTTGGTTTCATCAGACCATAACACCTTTTTCCCACATGCTTTTGGGAAATTACAGATATGTTTTTGCAAAATGTAGCCTGGCTTGGATGTTTTTCTTCGTAAGAAAAGGCTTTCGTCTTGCCACTCTACCACATAGCCCAGACATATGAAGAATACTGGAGATTGTTGTCACATTTTCCACACAGCCAGTACTTGCCAGATATTCCTGCAGCTCCTTTAATGTTACTGTAGGCCTCTTGGTAGCCTCCCAGAGCAGTTTTCTTCTTGTCTTTTCATCAATTTTGGAGGGAGCTACAGTTCTTGGTAATATTACTGTTGTGCCATATTTTCTCCACTTGATGATGACTGTCTTCACTGTGTTCCATGTTATACCTAATGCCTTGGAAATTCTTTTGTACCCTTCTCCTGACTGATACCTTTTAAAAATGAGATCCCTCTGATGCTGTGGAAGCTCTCTGTGGACCATGGATTTTGCTGTGGGATGCGACTAAGAAAATTTCAGGAAAGACCAACTAGAGCAGCTGAACTTTATTTGGGGTTAAACAGAGGCACTTTAAATGATGGCAGGTGTATGCTGACTCCTATTTAACATGATTTGGAATGTGATTGCTTAATTCTGAACACAGCTACATCTCCAGTTATAAGAGGGTGTGCAGACTTATTGTAATGATATAGGAATCACACGGTTTTGGAGACCAGCAGCCTCGGTCAGCAATAATCCAATTCAGCAAGTTGTAGGTGAAACAGGAACAAGCTTTATTGAAGGGAACAGTAACCACAATAATCTGGCAAGGTACATTGACAGGAAGTGCCTTATATAGGCCAAGGACCAGACACCTGACCAGGCACAGCTGAAGAGACTTAGGCACTGATACAATTGCTAGCAGAGTCAAGGTTATCAGATCTCAATGAAATTCACAAAGGCAGGCTGGCACAGTGGTAGGGAAGAGGTTCAGCAGCCTGGGGACCAGGGTTCAAAACCCAGCAGACTCAATTCCTCACATTACCCCCGCCTCTATAGGTGCAGCCTCTGGATGCCCTATTACCCGGTTTAGCAGGGTACTGCTCATGAAAGGACCGAAGGAGATCAGGAGCGTGAATATTGTCCACTGGTTCCCACGAACTCTCCTCCTCACCATAGCCTTTCCAGCGGACCAGATACTAAAGCTTGTTGCGGAAGATCCTGGAGTCCAGAATTTTCTCCACCTCGTATTCATCCTCACCATCTCGAGGACTGGAGGTGGGGTAGGCAGGTCTCGCCAGGGAAAGTGTTGACATGGAAAGGTTTCAGCAGTGCAACGTGAAACACCGGATGTATTCTCATGGAATTTGGAAGTTGCAAACAAAGAGTGACAGCATTGATCTGAGCGATGATCTCAAAAGGTCCCATGAACCTCTGACCCAATTTATGAGAAGGAACCTCAAACTTAAGATTCCTTGTTGACAGCCAAACCTTGTCACCAACATGATAAACTGGGGCCTCCGTTCTATGCCTATCAGCAGCTCGCTTGTAACATTCCTGAGCCTTCGAAAGAGTCTCCTTCAAAAGGTCTTGGGAATCTCGTAAGGTGGTTAGCCGATCAGTGACTGCAGGAATGGAAGTAGTAATTGGGAGACTCACTAGAAAGGTTGGATGGTAACCATAGTTGGCAAAAAATGGGCTCAAAGAAGTGGAGCAGTGTTGGGCATTGTTATAGGTAAACTCCGCCGTGGGTAGAAAATCCAGCCAGTCATCCTGCAGGTAACTAATATAGCACCGCAAATATTGCTCCAAAGTCTGGTTGGTTCGCTCAGTCTGTCCATTACTTTGTGGATGAAAAGCTGACGACAGATTTACATTGATACCTAGGTTAGAACAAAAATGTTTCCAAAAACGAGATGTAAACTGCACTCCCCTGTCAGAAACTACTTCATCAGGCACTCCATGCAAGCAAAATATTTCCAGAATAACCAGGTCAGCCGTCTGTTTAGCTGAAGGGAGACCACGAGCTTGTATGAAATGACCCATCTTAGTTAACCTTTCCACAACAACAAGAATGGTAGTGTGTTCCTTAGAGGGAGGTAGTTCCACAAAAAAAGTCCATGGATATAAATCCCCAGGGACGATGAGGAATCGGAAGAGGCTGAAGCAAGCCAACAGGGGATGAGCGAGGAGTCTTATGTCTGGCACATACATTACAAGAGGACACATACTTCTTAACATCCTCATAATACTTGGGCCACCAAAAGGATCGGGCAAGTAGCTCTTGTGTCTTTCGGATTCCTGGATGACCTGCTGGTTTTGAGTCATGGTAGAGACGTAAAAGATCCAGTCGCACTGACTCCGGAGCAAACAGACGTTGTTGAAAAATCCAAAACCAGTTAAGCATCGTCATATGGAGATCACGAGGAGGATCACAAAGAACTGGGTCTTCAGCGTAGCCCTTTTTAATGCGAGACATCAGATCAGAAGGAAATGTGACACCTATAAATATATCCTCCGGCAAGTTGGTGGTCTTGGTTACGGTAGTATGGAGGGGGTCAGCTATTCTAGACAAGGCATCCTCCTTACCATTCTTGGAGCCAGGACGGTATGTAACCAAAAAATAAAACCTCGAGAAGAATAGGGACCAGCGTGCTTGTCTGGCTGACAGTCTCTTAGCTGATCGAATACATTCCAGATTTTTGTGATCTGTGAGGACTGTAATTGGATGGGTGGCTCCCTCCAAAAGATGTCTCCATTCGGTGAAGGCAGCTTTTATAGCCAATAGTTCTTTATTCCCTGTGTCATAGTTTATTTCTGCTGGCACCATCTGGCAGGAATAGAAGGCACACGGATGTAACAGCATCTTAGGTCCAGTCCTTTGAGACAGTATAGCACCAACAGCTGAATCAGAAGCATCAGCTTCTACAATAAATGGTAATTCCGGCTGAGGATGTACCAGGACGGGGGCAGATGGAAACAGATTCTTTAATCGGGAAAATGCGGTATCAGCCTTATCGGACCACTGAAAAGGAGTCCCTTTACGTGTAAGTTCAGTGATCGGTGTAATAACTGCAGAGAAATTCTTAATGAAACGCCTGTAAAAATTGGCAAACCCCACAAATCTCTGAATATCTTTTTCATTCTTAGGGATGGGCTAGTCCAGCACAGCTTTAATTTTACTTGCGTCCATACTTAAACCTTTGGGAGTTATTACATACCCCAGGAATTGAATTTCTGTTTGTTCAAACTCACATTTTTCCAGTTTAATGTATAGGTGGTGGGTACGAAGGTGCTCCAGAACTATACGGACCTGTTTTCTGTGGTTTTCAAGATTATCAGAAAATATTAGGATATCATCCAAATATGCCACAACAAACTGATCCAGGAGATCTCGTAGTATATCATTGATAAGATGCTGGAAAGTTGCAGGGGCATTACACAGCCCAAATGGCATTACTAGATATTTGTACCGTACCTGGTTCTGAAAGCTGTTTTCCATTCATCATTTCCCCCGAAGATCAAACTTCGTAAATATTTTAGCTGAGCGAAGTCTCTCCAAAAGTTCAGGAATGAGAGGCAAGGGGTAGCGGTTTTTAACAGTGATGTTATTAATGTCCCTGTAATCAACGCATGGCCGTAGGCTGCCATCTTTGTTTTCTACAAAGAATATAGGAGCTCCTGCTGGAGAAGTAGATGGTCGAATAAAGCCTTTGGCAAGTTTTTTTTGTATGTATTCACAAAGAGCTTTCAATTCAGGCTCAGAAAGGGAATATATACGGCCAAATGGGATAGCAGCCCCAGGCAACAGCTCTATTGGGCAATCATAACGCCTGTGGGGTGGAAGCTGATCAGCATTCTTCTTATCACAGACATCTGCAAATTCTCGTTATTGTAGAGTAAGCTTAGTCAAGTTTGTAGCATCCATTTCATCAATTGTTGTGGCAACAGGTGTTACCTTAGAGGGTTGACAATTCATTAAGCAGTGTTCTGAAGGAAAGGACAAAGTTCTGATCTTCCAATCAATCTGTGGGTTATGCAGAGCAAGCCAAGGTACCCCCCAAATCACTGGAAACTGTGTTGAGGAAGTTAGGTGGAAAGATATAGCCTCATGGTGATTCACTTCCAGAGTCAACTTTAAAGGCACAGTCTCATGTGTAACCGTGCCTGGCGTAAGTGGAGAACCGTCTACTGTCTCCATTAACACAGGTGAAGAATTAGGGATAGACTGAATTCTATTTTCTGCTGCAAATTTAATGTCCATAAAGTTTCCGCCTGCTCCAGAATCTATCATAGCTGTAGTTGAAATTTTACGATCACCACATTGCAACGTGATAGGCACCACAAAATGAGGATGTTGAGTCAACATACCCTCTTCACCATGAGCCAGAGAAAACAAGGGTTGTGTGACAGAATCCAGTTGATCTGAAATCTGGGATTGGTGTCGAATCTGTGCACCCTCAGCAGCCATAGCTATTGTTCTTTTGGATTTGCTAGGGCAATTGATGGCATAGTGCCCTGCACTACCACAATACAGGCATAAATTGTGAGTGCGTCGCCACTTTTTTTCTTCATTGGATAATGGCCCTCTTATTAGATTTACCTGCATAGCCTCTGGCTCAGAGTCTGTAGGTGTTTGTGGGGTCGGAGTAGAAATTCCTGAATAGGAAATAGGGGTAGCACTTGGTCTAAAGGAGGCCTGTCTTTCCAATTTTCTTTCAGACAGTCTCCGATCAATACGGATAGCCAAACGCACAAATGCATCAAAGTCAGCAGGAAGATCAACACGAGCTAACTCATCTTTTATAGCTTCTGAGAGACTTTTTCTGAAGTGGAACCTCTGGGCTGATTGGTTCCAGGTAGTATCAGCAACCCACTGTCTGAATTCAGCAGCATATTCAGCCAGGGAGCGCCTCCCTTGATGCAAATGAAGGAGAGTGGCTTCTGCTGTAGCACATCAATTGGGGTCATCAAAAACTAGGCACATGGCCTCAAGAAAGTCATTTAGATTACCCAAGACTGGACTGTCCTGTTCCAGAAGAGGGGAGCCCCAAGCCAAGGCTTCATCTTTGAATAGGGAAAAAAAAATCCCACCTTCTCTCTTTCAGATGGAAATCGGTGAGGTAACATCATGAAGTGCAAACGGCATTGATTTAGTAAACCCCTAAATCTTTTGCGATCTCCTCCAAACTTTTCTGGTAGGGGCAAGCGGGCGTCTTGTGCAGGTGTAACAGTAGCAGTCTCAACATCACTTGCCCTGTAGCTGGTATACTCACTGTGCATTGACTGAACTTTACTTTGCAGTTCAGCTACCTGGTCCTGCAGCACTTGAATGGTCTGTGCCTGGGTCTGCACATTTCTTGCAAATAAAGCAACCTGCTGGGCCAATGCAGAATCTGTCCCGCGGTCTCCATGAAAGGGCCAGATTATTCTGTAATGATATAGGAATCACACGGTTTTGGAGACCAGCAGCCTAGGTCAGCAATAATGAAATTCGTCAAGTTGTAGGTGAAACAGGAACAAGCTTTATTGAAGGGAACAGGTACATTGACAGGAAGTGCCTTATATAGGCCAAGGATCAGACACCTGACCAGGCACAACTGAAGAGACTTAGGCACTGATACAATTGCTAGCAGAGTCAAGGTTATCAGATCTCAATGAAATTCACAAAGACAGTCTGGCGCAGTGGTGGGGAAGAGGTTCAGCAGCCTGGGGACCAGGGTTCAAAACCCAGCAGAGTCAATTCCTCACACTTATGCAACCACATTAGTTTTCTTTTTTCTTTTTCTTCCCTCCACCTAAAAGATTTCAGTTTGTTTTTCAATTGAGTTGTACAGTTCATAGGTCACATTATAGGTGGACAAAGTTCTGAAATGATTTATCTTTGTCTCATTTTTTTACAGCACAGAAACCTGACATTTTAACAGGGGTGTGTAGACTTTTTATATCCACTGTATATAGAGCCCTTTTCAATTAGCCAAATCGCAATTTAATAAGGCTGTAAGTCTGTAGGATGTTAAGCGCTGCATGTGTTATTATTTTTTCGTGTTCAATAACTATTTAACACATATATCTGCATCTCAGTATATTATTGGCTTCAAGATTAAAAAATAGGGGGAATCCCGGATCATTTTTCAAATTCTCTGTGTTGTTCACAGGTGACTGTGAGCAGTATGTTTTTTCTGGTATAGAATACAGATCTGTACTGACAAACTATCCACATGTGTATTGGTGCATAATGTATGTATTTTTAAAGAATAATAAAGGCAATATACAACTATGGTGGTTATAACCCAAAGGCGTTTATTGATCTCTAAAATAAATATATAAATTTACAAATAAAATATGTCACAGTAGGTACAGTATTTGTAATAATCATGTAAATTATGACAGGTAGATGCGTTTTGCTGATCTCTGCAGCTTCCTCACTATCTAAGCAAAAACTCAAAGAGTGAGTGTGTGAAAATAGACACTTGCCGTAAAAAGGCACTTGCAGTAAAAAGGCACTTGCAGTCAAGATTAGTTTGCTTAAAGAGCTTATAACATAGCAGTAACATATTCTTGTGAATCTACACATTCACTTTTCTTGAGTACTTTGTAGAGGACAATTTATTGTTGTGCTTATACCACTTTATGATTCTTATAAAGATTATTTTGACACACCTATTATTATTACTTCCCTTATGGATCACTACCTTGTCATGATGAAGGGGGACCTCAGTGAAGCTGCGAGCTATACCATGTAGGGTCACCCAAAATGGGCAGGTCATAGCAGAAAGGTCAGACAAATTGCATTCCACTGGAGAATTAACTGGCAACCCACTCCAGCATATTTGCCAAGAAAACCTTATGGATTAGCATACCCAGATACAAGATGTGCCTGTCGCCCTGGGCCACAGAGAGTCAGACATGGCTGAATGATTGAAAAAAAATTATTATTACTAAACTTTGTATTTAAAGACGTTTCACTCCCTAAAGAGACGCGGGCTATTATAATACCCTATTTTACAATTAGCTGTGTGGACACTTCAAAGGTTTTCACTGAATAGATGCTACTTATTATCAGTTACAGTATGGAATAAAAGCAGTTATATCTAAACTACATTGTAGCAAACCTTGTGGTGGCTACATTACACACCCGGTTGAATTTGTTTTTAATTGTTGGGACCCATATTCTTTTATTCTCTCAATTATTTTAAAGAATACTAGTAAAAGTTATGTGTTAGATAAAATTATCTTTTTTTATGGACATTGGTATATCTACATATTTGGTTTGCAACAAAAGGAAGATGCTTGCTCAAAGGAGAACCAACAGCAGAATATCAATCAGTTTCTGGGGTGGTTCCAGAATGCAATTCAAGAGACGGTGGCAAATGTAAAACCACAAACCATCTTCAGGAGAGGATTGTGAAGAAAAGATTGTGAAGAAAAATAGTTTATATATATTGTATATATTCTGATTCTGATAAAGAGAATCAGAGTTTGCAAAAAGAGATTGTATTCTTCATGGAAAATAATCTTAATTACTTAATTACAATGGTCAAGTCAGCATTGATTCTAGATGACAAATCAGAAAGATTAGATGCAAGATAAAACTTTGGGGTCAAAGAAGTCAGCATAAAGTATTTCCTGTTACTGAACCTACAGTATCATGCAATTTACTAAATAGGAGTGGAAACATCCGGACCAGCAGATCTCTATCCCAACAAGAGTCAACCATTTAGTGGAGCTAGACCAGAATAGAGAATGTTTCAATGTTTAGAGATCCTATGGAAACACAAACTGGAGGAGCGCCAGTAGTGGTAACTAATGTGGCGAGAAAGTAGAAGACGCCTTTTTGGAAAAAGTGGCCAGAGAAGAAATTCTCAGTATGTTGTCAGTCCTTTGATTGGCTTCAGATTTTGTATGTCACATCTCTTGGGAGTCTTTCAGAGCAGCAACCAGGTGTACGGTGTTTTGGCTTAGAGTCTGGTAGGCAGATGCAGCTTTTAAGAATAGATTATGCAGCATGCCTTTTAAAGGATCTTATTTATTTGTAACATAGTTGAATGTTCTGGTGGAAAAGCCTTAGGAAAGGCATCTTTTCAGAAAGAGTTGTTTTTCTTTCAAGGAAAACAGTTTCTATTAAGGATTCCTGTGAGGGAAAGAGAAAGTTTCAAGACTTTCAGATTCTCCAATACACCATCAGTTTTTGATTTCTCTCAGAGGAGAAAGAGGAAGAAGAACAGGTAGGAGCAGAAAAAAATACAATTTGGGGGGGCACCAAGCCCACCTCTTTTTAACGCCATGTGCCAAATACCAGTTAGAGCATCTTGGGACAAAAGGGCAAAAGTATCTCCTGAACAAATATGTTGTGCAGCAACTTGGAGCAGGGTGCTCATTTTTGTCAAGCATTATAGATTAAATAATAATGAGGATACGCAATTTGGATGTTGGAAGCAGTATTTATTTCCCCTCCCCTGGTCTATGTGTTGCTTTGGCATGTCTCATGTCTGTGCTGCCTAGAAGACATGAAGGAAATAGAGAATTTGTTTCTTACCTGTAAATTCTATTTCCTTGAAGTCTTGGAGGGCAGCACATGAACTTCCCTTCCATTATAAATAGCATATGTTTGAACTTGTATGATATATCTTTATGAAAAAGGCACAGCATACTATATTTGAATCTAATCCTAATCTGCTAATTACTTAATTTGGTGGACTTTGTTTGGGAGATAAAACTGACCATATCCCAGGGACCTGTGCGCAGGCAAAGTAAAAATATTACTTTACACATATTGAACCTTGTACACATATTATAAATTAATGATAAAATAATTTCTTATCTCATGATATAGTAAATGAAATATGTATTTAAAAAACAAATACTGTATTTTATAATGCTAGAACTAAACTTTTATTTTAATATTATTTCATAAGAACTGAGTATCCTTATGGTTGTATGATCCACACACAAGATAATAACCAGGAGCAGAATGAATTGCATTGCCAAGGCTCAGTTTAGAATAACAGCATAAACATAGATTATGAAAACCTTTACATATTTGTGATGTGTTACAATAAAACAAAATTAAAAGTTGTATAAGCCGAAAGCAACAATGCCTTCTTAATATTAAAATACTCTGAGGCTGTCAAGGTAATGCTTTCTCTCTGGTGCGGGGGGGTGCAGAACTGAGAAACCAGGATTTGCAGTTTGAAGTGTGACTGCCTGCTTCTTTGCATGTGTTGGGTAAGTGTGATATTCTAATATTCTACAAGCCAATCTCAGTGACCATTGGCACAAAAAAATCCTCCTGACCCTCCCACCCCCATTCATCTATTTTCCTTGCACTGCTGAACAGAAAAAAAAATGGTATGATCACATCCCTTCAAAGTCGAAACAGAGGACGTGTTAAAGGTAAAGAACATGGAATCTCTAGGCACACACATTGGGCCTCATTCTATTAGCGGCCGTAAATCGGCCGTAAGGCTGCAATTCCTTGCGGGGGTTCAGTTAACTCGCGATTCTATTATACGGCCCCGCAAGGATCTCCTTTTACGGCCGGCCGCATATCTTGGAACCGGCCGTAAGCTGTGAAATATAAAAACTCAAAAATAAATTCAAGCCTGCACTGTACAGCTCTGTAAATGCTAGGGATCATATTGGGGGACATGAGGATTAAAAGGAACCCACTCTCAAGCTTGCACATCAGCCCAAACCCGAGTTCAAATTAACTGTTTATTTTCCGGCTGCGGCGTGGGCATGTCTGAGGTGCTCCAAGCACTCTGGACTTTTTACATGGATATTTTACGGATATTAAAAATAAAATATTTTACGGATTTGAGTATAGGGTAATTATGTGCTATTTTTGCTAACACCGAATATCACTTTATAGACTCCACAAAGTGCAGGATGGCTTTATTTGAGCTATTTTATGTGCTTAATTGGTGCTAGCGGGACCTCTTTCCTGCAAGTAAGCAGCGGCTCGTTTTTAGCCTTGCAGAGAGGTTTCCCGGAGCAATTGAATTGCAAATAGGAATTTCTTACGGCCGAAACTCTTGCGGCCGTTTTAGATCAAAGGCTTTCCTCTGGCGCGAGCGGCCGCAAGAGATAGCAAGGCCTCCGGCCGTAAGGGAATAGAATAGCAGAATAGCTTGCGGCCGGTCCTTGCGGCCCCGCAACGGCTGCGGCCGCTAATAGAATGAGGCCCATTGTATGCTAAAAATAATGCTTTCTGTAAAAACTATAGTATGTCCTTGGTTTACATAGCTAATATAATTTTTGTCTCTACTCATATGCTTCTACATGTGCCTGCCTTCACATTGCCTTGCCCTCACTTATGATGAAAAATATGTGTGAAATCACTAGGATTATATACTAATTACACATACTATTTAAATTCATGTACATCTATATCATACCCAAAATATCTAATTAAGCAATTTACATATTAAAGACCCCATTTCAATCTTTCATGCATGTTGCACTGTAACTTGGTAACCCATCAATCAAATTCCCTTTAAATTTCAGCTCGAAATACACACCTAAATAGGATAAGATGAGCAGATTTATCAAGCTACGGTGACATGTCACAATATAAATAAGGCCCTCACACTTGATACTCTGGTACTGAAACCCACTAGTAGTGAAAATGGCTGAGGAAGTAATCTTATGGTTCATATCCTCTGCACTAGTATATAATGATTTCCTTGAAAATATAAAGAGCCAACAAACAGATATTTTGGAAACTTTTGCTGTGAAATAATTTGTTTGATTTCACATTGAAGTAATGGTAGCTGGTACACAGCAACAGTCAGTCTTGCAAATTTGCATATAAGCTCTTTTGACCATCGTTTTTGTTTTTTTGTTTTTTTTAAATACAAATAAAAACCACTAAGAAAAACAGCATAAAGCATACAAAAAGTGTTACATTTTAAGACATATCAATAAAAGTTAAAAATAAAATAGCATTTGCTATTTTGTCGTGCATAGTGTTGCTTTTAATCAGGGTGGAAAAGACGCATGACTACAACAAGCAAAAATTTCGATCAAGCTTTGCCTGCAGTGGGTACAATATTAGTATGCTAATTTATCTCTACTCTATTTTGGGGATTTGGCCTTGTATCATGACATTGAATATTACTTTGAGTGTCTGCAGATTCACCATTATGCCTGTCTGTTGAACTGTTGAATCACCTTGTCATGTGCTAGCCACAACATCCAGCCAATGACTTCAAGCTTGATTCTTGACACTATCCACTGACCCAAGATTAGGTACAGATCTACCTCTGTCCCTTGGGTGCACCTCCTGTTCTCAAACCACCAACACAACACGTACTTATATGCACATTGAGTTGGCAAAGTTCGTTTTGTGCTGCAAGCTGAGGGCAGCATAGAGGCATATGGATTCACATTTTGGAAGAATGTCCTGCGGTGTACTGTATTGGGGATCGCATTTTCAATATTAACTGATCATGAAATCCCCTGAATCTAGGAGGACCATTTTTCATAGTGGTCGATGCAGAGGGAAGCCAGCTGTATTCCCTTATCTTTGTTCTAATCAATCTTGTTCAAAGTTTGTTATTTTCTAGTTTTGCTACTATTTAATGTATTGTGGGTATTGGGCAGCAGACGTTTGCAGGTCAAACCACCAACAAGCCCCATGTCTACTTTCTAATCCTTTTATTGATTGCACTATCCTCTAAACAGCAAATTGCATATTGGTAGAATGATACAGTAAATTAAAGTAGCTGCATATTATTCCAACACTGTATACAAGATGAATTGTAAATTAAATCATGGGTCAACTTCACATTTCCTAATTTCACAAATGATTAGATCCATTATGTTCATTACAATATAGTTTGCGTGTTAATATAGAATATTACTAGCATTGTATACAAAATATTATTTTAATTTGTATTTTCTGTTAAAGTGAAAATTATGGATATAATATTGTATGAATATAGGAAATATATATTAGATCTGCAATATTCATTATTCATTACTGTGCAATGGAAAGGGGACAAGTTAAACTCACTTTCAGTTTATTCATAGCAAGTCTAATCATATCAACAGTAGGAAAATATTGTTTTATAAGAAATGTTTCTTATGAAAAGTAAAATGAGTAAAGGAACTTTTTTAGTAAAGCATGGGATTGTTTGGCCTTGACATATTTTTGGCACTGCTATTATGATGCCAATCAGGTAATCAAGCATTGATTTGTCTGTTGACTGGATGCTTTCAGTGATTAAAAAGCTAAGGAGGTCCTTTGGAAAACCACCAGAGAACTCAGAGCACCAGGGGCACCCTGGGTACTAGTTGTTATAAATAATATGCAAAACAGCAGTAAAACAGGGATAAACATAAAAACAGCTGGGCATAGACGCAAACATTGGATTATGTTATTTTCTTGTCTCCCTTTGCATTGCCTGCAGTCCCATATTATTAGCGCTATACTTAAAAAAACTATAATTAATAACTTCCCAATTTACCACATATTATATGCAATTATATGCAGGCTTGGCTACATGAATCTGTTATGCCTCAAGTTCTAGGGTTTCCTGCCCCAAAGCCAGTGAATTGCATGTGTTATCATTTTTACATATAAATTACTGTTTAAATTAGCATAATAAAAATATAGGACTATGGTGCCTTTTTAAGGACTTGTTGTAGTGGCAGTAAAATGAAATGATATATGATTTGTTGGCCAGATCTGTAGAAATAAAGTTAAAACAAGAAATATAGTCCTGGAAAACATCACAGGTCAGAGTAAATTGTATAAAAAGAAACTAAGTTGATTGTGCTACTCTCAGCTTTACTTTAGTGTATACAGATGGAACAGCATGATAGTTTATACAATCAACATCAGCATTTTCCAAATAACAGGCTATCCAGATAAAAAGAGCTGATTCCATGGTGCTTGTTATTGTTCAGTGTAATGA
This sequence comes from Discoglossus pictus, assembly GCA_027410445.1. Lineage (NCBI taxonomy): Eukaryota > Metazoa > Chordata > Amphibia > Anura > Alytidae > Discoglossus > Discoglossus pictus. Next base: position 203,471,262 of record CM050167.1, read on the forward strand.
TGATTTATGAATCGGGATGTATACAGCTTGATTACCATGAAGCACTGTGACCAAGTGTAACATAGAAAAGCAGATAAAATACTTTGATTAGAACATTGGAGAGCTATAATTTTGTTATTTTTTGATAACAGGAGATAGTATCCATCATGCACTTGTTTGAGCGATAGTTACTTAAAATATCTAAAATAAACACATTTACCCAAAAAAAGGCTGCAGTTTTGAGGCTTCCTATATAAATTATAATACTCACTACGTGAACCTTCAACATCATCCAAAATTGAATTTCAGTTGATAATGTGTAACACTCCAGCACATCACTAGTCTAGTTGTTAAAGGGATACAACAGATGATCTAAATATGGTATAATTTAAAACTATAGGTAACAGCAAGCAATTTCTTAAATATATGCTATTAAAACATGTAACATATACAGTATCTCACAAAATTGAGTACACCCCTCACATTTTTGTAAATATTTTATTATATCTTGTCATGTGACAACACTGAAGAAATTACACTCTGCTATAATGTAAAGTAGTAAGTGTACATTTGCTGTCCCCTCAAAATAACTCAACACCCAGCCATTAATGTCTAAACCGTTGGCAACAGAAGTGAGTACACCCCTAAGTGGAAATGTCCAAATTGGGCCCAAAATGTCAATATTTTGGGTGGTCACCATTATTTTCCCGCACTGACTTAACCCTCATGGGCATGGAGTTCACAAGAGCTTCACAGGTTGCCACTGGAGTCCTCTTCCACTCCTCCATGATGACATCACGAAGCTGGTGGATGTTAGAGACTGTGCACTCCCCCACCTTCTGTTTGAGGACCGGTGCTCAATAGGGTTTAGGTCTGGAGACATTATTGGCCAGTCCATCACCTTTACCTTCAGCTTCTTTAGTAAGGCAGTGGTCATCTTGGAGGTGTGTTTGGGTCGTTATCATGTTGGAATACTGCCCTGCGAACCAGTCTCCGAAGGGAGCGGACCATGCTCTGGTTCAGTATGTCACAGTACATGTTGGCATTCATGGTTACCTCAATGAACTGTAGGTCCCCAGTGCCAGCAGCACTCTTGCAGGCCCAGACAATGACACTCCCACCACCAAAAGTATACATCTATACTGAGGAAAGGTAGTTAAAATAATCCCTAAATGACAGCTAAACGGATAAGGCACAAAGAATACAAAAACACTGATATGAGATGAAACCCTCAGTTTGAACATAACAGCGATGCAGAAAGAGTGGAGGCAGCATCTGACATCATCAGGTAAATGCATATAGGGGGAATCAACACAACATATTATAGAAAACATATATACACCTATAGACATATGTGTATATATGTTTGGTCTGGGCCTGCATGAGTGCTGCCGGCACTGGGGAGCTACAGTTCATTGAGGGAATCAATGAATGCCAACATGTACTGTGACATACTGAAGAAGAGCATGAACCCCTCCTTTGAGAGACTGGGCCGCAGGGCAGTATTCAAAAATGATAACGACCCCAAACACACCTCCAAGATGACCACTGCCTTGCTAAAGAAGCTTAAGGTAAAGGAGATGGACTGGGCAAGCATGTCTCCAGACCTAAAACCTATTGAGCATCTGGGGGGGCATCCTCAAATGGAAGGTGGGGGAGTGCCAGGTCTCTAACATCCGCCAGCTCCGTGATGTCATCATGGAGGAGTGGAAGATGACTCCAGTGGCAACCTGTGAAGCTTTGGTGAACTCCATGCCCATGAGGGTTAAGGCAGTGCTGGAAAATAATGGTGGCCACAGAAAATATTGACACTTTGGGCCCAATTTGGACATTTCCACTTAGGGGTGTACTCATTTTTGTTGCCAATGGTATAGACAATAATGGCTGTGTGTTGAGTTATTTTGAGGGGACAGCAATTTTACACTGTTATACAGGCTGTACGCTTACTACTTTACTTTGTAGCAGAGTGTCATTTCTTCAGCGTTGTCACATGAAAAGTTGTAATCAAATATTTACAAAAATGTGATTGTAAGTCTGCGAGTTTCAATCCTGCAAGGTGCTTTAGGGAAAGCGCTATGGACACCGGATTCCAAGCTCAAAGACAGGGCCGTCCATTCTTTGCAATGTGTGAATCTTGAACTTGTCATTGCCTGTAACTTAACTTATGTATAGCGCTACGGAATATGTTGGCGCGTTACAAATAAACGATAATAATAATAATAATAATAATAATAAAGGGGTGTACTCTCTTTTTTTAGATACTGTATGTATTATAGTAGTATTGTATAGTATTGAAGTCTGAAGTTATTACAGCCTTTACAAACAATCTACCAAGCATAGACTACAATGTCTTTCTAATGAGTAATTAGCAATTATTTTCTATAATCTCCCAGTAGAAATAGTTTATTCTTGGTGACTGATGGAGAAGTAAAATTGTATACTGAAATAAATGCATTATAAAAAACATGTTATTGATAAAGTACTTGTGATTAGCTATAAGTGTATATTACATCATACAGGGTCGAGTCACATTTTTATGACCACTGCCTACTTTTGACTTCTGCAATGCGTAGCTAATGAAATACGACACGTGTCGTGAGCTGGGTTAGTGGGTGAACTGTATAAGGTGACATATAGGCATTCTGCAAACATATCAACCATCACTCTCATGGTTAAAATGTGCAATTTATCCGACTTTGAAAAGGGGATGATTATTGGCTTTCAGGCCAAGGGTGGCAGTATTTCTGAAACAGCGCAGTTTGTGAACTGCTTGCATACTGCGGTGGTCAAAGTGCACCATAAATGGACAAAAGACACCATTGTGAATAAACAGTGTTGTGCAGAGCTCCACATGCTATTGATGCCAGAGATGACTGTCTGCTGTGAAGGTGTGTGAGGGCCAACCAATACACTACAGTTGCGCAACTCACCGTCCAAATGGACTAGTACAGTACAGCAAGCCCTGTTGCGTATGGGACTCCGAAGCAAACAGTTGGTCACTACACTTATGTTGATGGGGGTTCATCTTCAGAAACGGCTTAATTTTGCACAACAGTAATGAAATTGGACCTCTTCTAATTGGCAAAGGGTTATCTTCTCTAATGAGTCATGTTTTCTGCTCCATCAACTGAGCAGATGGTATTTCAGGCATGAAACCTCAGAGAACAAACACTCTGCAACCGTTGTTGGAAGCACACAAGCTGGTGGCGTCTGTGTTATGGTCTGGGGAATGTTTTCTTGGCATTGTCTGGGTCCACTAGATACCTCAGAAAGCACTTTCAACCGACTGGGCTAGCTATCCATCCTTGCAGATCAAGTACACCCATGCATGTTTTCCCAGGAGCAGATGGCATCTTCCAACAGGAAAATGCAACATGGTTTGAGGAGCACAACGAACACTTCCAAGTACTTCCCTGGCCTCCAATTTCCCAGACTTGCACTCCATTGGGCACCTTGATCTCTATGTTTGCAGTATGGATCCTCCACCTAACACTCTTCAGCATCTGTCAGATGCACTGCAGTCTGCATGGCTCCAGATACCCTTGCCAACCTTTCAGCATCTTACTGACTCACTACCCATGACGTCTAGCTGCTGTCCATGCTGCACAAGGCTGTTATTCTGGATATTCCAGGTGGTCATAATAATATGACTCAACTGTGTATTTAAATACAAATTTATATTACATCATATTTGGACCCTATACAGTGGGGGGAAAAGGCATTTGATCCCCTGATGATTTTTACAAATTTTCCACTGACAAAGAAATGATCAGTCTATAATTTTAATGGTAGGTGTATTTTAAGAGACAGAATAAAAAAATAAAAAACTCTTGTCAAAAAAGTTATAAATTGATTTACAGGTCAGTGAGGAAAATAAGTATTTGATCCCCTATCAATTAGTAAGATTTCTGGCTCCAGGTGTTTTTTATACAGGCAACGAGCTGAGGTTAGGAGCACTCTTAAAGGGAGTGCTACTAATCTCAGCTTGTTACCTGCATAAAAGACACCTGTCTACAAAAGCAATCAATCAGATTCCAAACTCTCCACCATGGCCTTACCTACACAAGGCTGGAATGGGCTACAAGACCATCGCCAAGCAGCTTGGTGAGAAGGTGACAATAGTTGGTGCGATTATTCACAAATGGAAGAAACACAAAATAACTGCCAGTCTCGCTCGGTCTGATGCTCCATGCAAGATCTCACCTCGTGAAGTTTCAATGATCATCAGAATGGTGAGAAATCAGCCCAGAACTACACAGGAGGATCTTGTTAATGATCTCAAGGCAGCTGGGACCATAGTCAACAAGAAATCAATTGGTAGCATACTACGCCGTGAAGGACTGAAATCCTGCAGCAGCCGCAAGATCCTCCTGCTGAAGAAAGCACATATACAGACCCGTCTGAAGTTTGCCAATTAACATCTGAATGATTAAAAGGAAAACTGGGTGAAAGTGTAGTGGTCAGATGAAACCAAAATCGAGCTCTTTGGCATCAACTCAACTCGCCATGTTTGGAGGAGGAGGAATGCTGCCTATAACCCCAAGAACACCATCCCCACCGTCAAACATGGAGGTGGAAACATTATGCTTTGGGGTGTTTTTCTGCTAAGGGGGAAAAACAACTGCACCGCATCAAAGGCACGATGTACCGTCATATTTTCAGTGAGAATTTCCTTCCCTCTGCCAGGGCATTGAAAATGGGTCGTGGATGGGTATTCTAGCATGACAATGACCCAAAACAAACAGCCAAGACAACCAAGTGGCTCAAGAAGAAGCACATTAAGGTCCTGGAGTGGCCTAGCCAGTCTTCAGACCTAATCCCATGGAAAATCTGTGGAGGGAGCTGAAGGTTCGAGTTGCCAAACATCAGCCTCAGAACCTTAATGACTTGGAGAGGATCTACAAAGAGGAGTGGGACAAAATCCCTCCTGAGATGTGTGCAAACCTGGTGGCCAACTACAAGAAACGTCTGACCTCTGTGATTGCCAACAAGGGTTTTGCCACCAAGTACTAAGTCGAAGGCGTCAAATACTTATTTTCCTCATTGACCTGCAAATCAATTTATAACTTTTTTTACATGCGTTTTTCTTGTTTGTTTTTTTTGTTATTCTGTCTCTCACTGTTAAAATATACTTATCATTAAAATTATAGACTGATAAAAAAAATTTTAGTGGACAAACGTTCAAACTCAGCAGGGGATCTAATACTTACCCCCCCCCCCCCCCCCACACACACACACTGTACAGTGTCTCTTTACTTTTCAAACCAATGCATCCTTCAGAAAATGTTCCTAGGCGAGAGATGATTCGTGTTTTAACTAAGATACCCAACAATAGATTTTGCATACGAGCCAGGTAGTACAACTGTGGCAGCTCTCAGATATGACAATGTAATCTAGCAGTATTGAAATGTATAGAGGTTTACAACTGTTAAAAAGTAATTTTTCTGGATCAACGAAAAGGCATGCAATCCCTGACAGCCCCTCCCCCCCCTTCAAGTGTGTTAATTAAATTAAACGCCAGCTTAAAAATAGCAACATTCAAGGTCAGTGATCTAACAATAAATTAGATTTGATTCAATAACAATCAATTGCAAACATCCTTATTTGTGTATATGATCCTTTATTGCTGTATGTGTCTAAAGGCATTTTACTAAGATGTGACCGACTTTATCGATTACCTGGGGTTTTAATAAACAAGAATTTACTGTCAATTTATTTTTTTTTATACAATTTTTCTGTCCTCACCGGAAACTTGTGATGCTCAAAAAAAAAAAACCTCATCTCTGGTCTTGGTTTCACTAAAACTTCTGTCCTGGAAAATATTTAGTCAATTCATGCAAATGAAAAATTAAAACAATGTGTGTATTCATGCAGAAGTTCAATGTCAAGCAATATCAATATATTGAACACTTTTATCTGTTCTTGCGCCAGAAGATCCATCAACTGATTTCAGTGTGTCCTAACAGCTTAGACTGGGATGTGGTCAGATGCCTGTAAACTTTAAGTGAATTAAACACAAACCTTAGTAAAATGTAAATAAAATGTAAATAATGATGGAAATACATTGTTTTGCTCCTTTACACGCTCATATATATAACGAGGGGAGATTTATAAGACATTAAATATTTGGTCATAAGATCTACCATGTAACTCTAATGTTAGGTGCACCTATAGCCACATTAAATTCTGAGTTCGTAAGTGCAAAGTGGAACCCTGCGAGCTTGAAATTTGGCTGAGTTATGGAGCCATTAAATTAGAGCAGGGCGTGAGTTACGGACGGAGAGACAAACTCGTAAACTATCTGTCGAACGTTGGATGCGCTGCTGTGAATGTAATCAGTTAGTCAAACCCGTAATTATGGGTTTAGATCGAGCCAATGGCAACAGAGATCATCAGAATTACGTCACTGAAGTCTTACGGATTTCAATTACGAGTTACGATCAGACCCACATTCCCGAATATTGCAATATTGATAAAGGTGTAAATATGATATTCTATTACATGTGAGTTCCCTTATATGTATTAACAGATTGATTGCCAAGATCGATAGAATAAAAGTAAAAGTGAAAATAAAGTATTTTATATTGCCGATTTGCTGGCCTGAGAATGTTGTGCTATTAATTCTAATACCTAACATCACTTTAGCTTTTATTATATTTTTACAGTAGTGTGTGTATATGTGCATTTATGGTGCTGCAGTTTGGACATTTAGCCCCTTGAGGGTTCTCTCTAGCACACGTAGGCTTCTTGGCTCCATTTGTGGGTTACGGGATTGAAAGCACGTGAGTTTGATGCAATTTAATATCATGATCTGGAAACCTAGCATTTACGGGCTTGACAGATCAAAGGATTTGCAGGCTAGCATGTCGAATTCTCACGTCCTGTAGGGTTATCTTGCTCCTACCCTGCAAGTTGTCGACAGGCTGCTTTTAAGAGGCCAATTTAATAGCTGTTACGAGCTGCAGTTTTCAACATAGAGGGAATTTAATGTGGCTGCTAGTGTACTGTGAATAAAATAATCAGTCAGTAAATGGTTAAACCAGAGCTCTGCCTTTGGGCTTGATCACTAGTGTCAACATTATTTAGCATCCTATGGGATTGTTCTATCATTATGGTAGTAAGAGAATTTAGCTGAGGGTCATTTGTGAACTTTCTTGCATGTAGATCACAAAGTGGAACAATAGAAATCATTGTCACTTTGTCACTTGAATTTTAGTAGCCGTTATATTCCCCTCATTATTAATAGATAACATACAAAATTGTTTTTTTAATTAAAGAAAAGCTGAGATTAAAATAATGTATTTTATCTGGAAAACGATAAGATTATTATTATTATTATTTATTATCGTTTATTTTTAAATTACCAATATATTCCATAGCTCCAAGTACAGGGGATACAATGAATACATAGGACAAACATGATAAAAGATACATACTGGTACAAAAGCTATAGAGGGCCATGCTCTCGTAAGTTTACAATCTAAATGAGTTAAAGGGATATCTAAGTTTGCTGGATTATGAATGCATCTGATGGAGATGAATCAGTAGTGTATGAAAACAGTGTTTGCATGAAAAAATACCAAAATATACACTTAAACACTCACCTTGAAGTCAGCTGAATTCCTTGCATTTGCAAACACTTGGCTTTCAAAGTTGACACCCCCAGCCAATTTATCTTCTAAAATTAGATTAACAGTCATATTCAGTTTGACCAATCATAGGCATTGTATCCATTTTGTTTTGGAATGATGCAGACATGAGTTCTGCCATACTGTGGGAAGTCACATGTTTTCATACACTTCCTTTTCATCCTTCCTGTGCATGCAGAGTAAGTGTTTAGCAATCATAGTAATTTCTGATTTTAGAAATTTCTGACAGTTGGAAATCAAGGTTAACACCCTCCAAACCCAGGCTAAATTAGCCTTAAATTTAAAATGATTAGTTTTGGCCAATTAGGTTACATGAAACTCTTGAATTAACTCTGGTTTCCTGTTTGTGGTTAAAGCAGCCTGGGAAATGTAGTGTATCACTGATATATGGCTGGAAGCTGCAAGGAGGAAGCTACAAGGGGATTGTCCGAGCAAGCAAGAGCAGGTAAATAGTGGGTTAATATTGCTCCCCAGATGCTGCATGCTGGTTGGGGGGGGGATCTGATGCCTGTTTAGACAACCCCTGGAGGTATCAACATAATCATTAGAGGGATTTTCAGATATTAATACAAATAAAATGTTTTATGAGATGTGCTGCACACACATAGGCTGTTTTTTGCCTATAAAGTGTGGAAATGTATTAATCCAGCTCACTTAGATATGCCTTTAAGAGTATTGCAGACAATGGGGTGCGGTTATTGTCTGTTTTCCAGTGAAGCAGAAGGTTCCGTACACATAAGGTCGTCACTGTCTTGTTTGGTCACTGTTGTTTTGGAACAAGTTAGTAGGCATCTCTGGAAAGATGGAGTTAATAGGAGTGTTTGAAACTCTGAAGAGTAGGGAAGAGTCTGAAGAATGGAGTGGGGGCTGCACAAGAAAAGTTTTGGAGAAAAGAGTGTGAATAGGTGCTGACAGGTAAAGAGTGATGTATGTTGTGGGTAGAACAGGAGAGGGGTTAGGGGAGTATCTGGAGATAAGATATAACATGTAGAGCATTGTTGAAGATTTTATAGGTGAGGGTCAGGGTTCTCAACTGAATGCTAGTGGGTATTGGGGACCAGTGAAGGAATTGGTCCAATAGGGTAGCAAATGAGAAACAGCTGGTTAGATGTACAAACCTCTGTTTAGATGTATACTGCAGACAACTTAATTTTGTCTTGTTTGAGTTAATACATTTAACCTACTGATGAAACAAGGAGACCACCCAGGCAGAGAAAATTCTAAGATACAAAAAGAATGCTGTTCTGAGTTTGAATATAAAAGGCAGTTTATAGCCAGTGGTTAAAAAACAAAATAGTAGTTTGCATCGGTGAGCATACAAGCACATAGAAAGGTAAATGTTAATAAAGCCCCGGGTCCTGATGGAATACATCCAAGGGTACTAAGGGAACTGGGTTCTGTAATAGCCAAACCATTATATTTAATTTTTCAAGATTCACTCAACACAGGGTCTCTACCAGATGACTGGAGAAAAGCTGATGTGATTCCTATATTTAAAAAGGGAGCAAGAGCAAATCCGGGGAATTATAGACCAGTGAGCCTCACTTCTGTAGTGGGGAAGCTTTTAGAAGGGTTAATAAGGGATAATATACAAGAATATGTCTATTTGAACAGGATTATAAGTAGGAGTCAACATGGGTTTATAAGGGATAGGTCATGTCAAACAAATCTAATTCGTTTCTATGAGGAGGTTAGTAGGAACCTGGATCAAGGCAACTCAGTGGATGTAGTCTTTTTGGATTTTGCAAAGGTGTTTGATACAGTGCCACATGGGAGACTATTGGGCAAACTAAGGGATACAGGAATTGCAGTAAATATCTGCTCATGGATTGAAAGCTGGCTAAAAGACAGGAAGCAAAGGGTTGTTGTAAATGGAGCATACTCCGATTGGACTAATGTGGTAAGTGGGGTTCCTCAGGGTTCAGTACTAGGTCCTCTGCTTTTTAACATATTTATTAATGACTTAGAGGTAGGATTGGAGTGTGGGGTCTCCATTTTTGCTGATGACACAAAGTTGTGCAAGGTAATTAAATCAGAAAATGATGTGCTTTCCCTCCAAGGGGATTTACATAAAATTGAGGAATGGGCATCTAAATGGCAGATGAGATTTAATACGAATAAATGTAAGGTTATGCATCTGGGAAGGAAAAATAGCCATGCAATTTATAATCTTAATGGAGCAAATCTAGGTGTATCAAATATTGAAAGGGATTTATGAGTGCTTGTGGACAACCACCTAGGTAACAGTGCTCAAAGCCAAGCAGCAGCTGCAAAGGCAAATAAAATATTAGCATGTATTAAGAAGGGTATAGAAGCCAGGGAAGCAAATATAATTCTGCCACTATACAAATCTCTAGTATGCCCTCATTTGGAATATGGAGTACAATTTTGGGCATCACTTCATAAAAAGGACATTTTAGAGCTGGAAAAGGTACAGAGAAGGGCAACCAAACTAATAAGGGGAATGGAGGGGCTAAGTTATGAAGAAAGACTAACCAAATTAAACTTATTTTCTCTAGAAAAAAGGCATCTAAGAGGAGATATGATTACCTTATATAAATACATCCAGGGTCAGTATAAAGATTTGTCGGGGGAGCTTTTTGTGCCAAGAGGTTTTCAACTGACAAGAGGACATCCCTTGAGGTTAGAAGTAAAAAGATTCCACCTCAAAGAAAGAAAAGGGTTCTTCACAGTAAGGGTGGTTAATCTGTGGAATTCTCTACCAGAGGAGGTGGTGACAGCGGATTCGATAGATAACTTTAAAAGGGGACTAGATTTATTTCTAATTAAAAAGGGTATTCAGGGTTATCATGGATAATTAGAGAGACAGTAATGATCCAAATTTTTTACATTTCCCCTTTAGACAATTGGCTAAGTCTCGCTTTTTTTTTTTTTTTTTTTTCTCTCTCTATTTGCCTTCCCCTGGACTAATTAATAATAATAAAAAAAAATAAAAAAAAAACATTAAATAATTGATTAATAATTAATTAACAACTAATGAATTAATAGTTAATCTGCATATTGCAGATCAAAGGAGATCTTAAAAGGTTGAACTTGATGGACTGAAAGTCTTTTTTCAACCTTAAATACTATGTAACTATGTAAAACTTACAAACAAAAAAGATTATACCCATGCTACATTGTTTCTTAGAAGTGTGTGAACATTTTGTTTCTTGTTTACTTGTTCAGTCATGTCCGACTCTCCGTGACCCTATGGAATGCAGCACACCAGATACATCTGGCTCCATCAAGTTCATATGTATTGCTTCAGTGACCTCACTTATCCATCTCTGCCACCGTTGTTCCCTTCTTCTTGGGCCTTCAATCTTTCCCAGCTTTAGAGTCTTCTCGAGGGAATCCTGCCGTCTCATGATATGGCCAATATATTGGGGCTTCAGCCTCATGAACATACCTTCTAGTGAACAGTTTGTTTTGGTTTCCTGAGGTACTGATTTTTTTGATCTTCTTGCAGCCCAAGGGACTCTAAGTACGGTAGTTTGTGCCAACACCACAAAGGTGTCAATTCTTTGGAGCTCAGACTTCTTTATGGTCCAGCTCTCACATTTGTATGCCACTACTGGGAATACCATAGTTCTAACTATGCGGACCTTTGTTGATTGTTTAATATTTTTAGTTTTTACTAGCTTGTCCAAGCTTGCCATATCTTCCATTCCCAGGAGCAAACGTCTTTTAATTTCACGACTACAGTCACCATGTGAAAAGATCTTGGATCCAATGAAAATAAAATTTGTCATTGCCTCCATTTCTTCCCTGTCTATTTTCTAGGAACTGAGATTGAAGTTTGCCATGCTCTTCACCTTTTTAACATTGAGCAGCAGGCAAGCTATTGCACTCTCTTATTTTACCATCATCAATAGTTAATTTAATTCCTCCTCACTTTCAGTCATCAAAGTGGAATCATCAGCGTATCTGAGGTTGTTGATATTTCTTCCAGCAATATTGATTCCGGCTTCGGATTCATCCAGCCCGGGGTTACGCTTGATGTACTCTGCATATACGTTAAATAAATAGAGTGACAATATAAAACTTTATTGCACACCTTTCCCAAACCATTCTGTTGCCCCATGCTGAATTCGGATTGTGGCTTCTTGGTCCACATAGAGATTCTTCAGGAGGTGGATTAGATGACCTGGCACTCCTATCTCTTTAAGAACTTGTCACATTTTGTTGTGATCCACTGGACAACTTCAGCCACTTGCCTAGAATTCAAATTGAAATAATTCTGTCATTTTTTGGGTTGTAACCAAGCACTCTTTTGCCCACCCTTTTATTAACTATGACTTCTACTCTCATCCCCAGTAGGGATTCTTAACCCAGTAGAAGATCTGATGTGAAATGTCCCATTCCAGTCCATTTAAGTTCATTAATTCCCAGGATATCAATGTTTAACCTTGTCATCCCATCTTAACCACGTCTAGCTTGCCTTGGTTCATAGTTCTAACATTCCGGATTCCAATGCTGTATTGATCTTTGCAACAGCAGACTTTACTTTCCCCTCCAGATATATCCGCAGCTGGGTGTCTTTTCGGCTTTTGCCTAACCACTTCTTTAGATCTGGCACTACTTATTCTTTCCCTCTGCACCTTCTGACCTGAGAGGCTCATCTTCCAGTGTTATATTGTTATGTCCCTGGTTGTAACTGTCTATTACGTAATCTTAGCAACGTGGGTTGCAGGTTCCTTATCTAGTGGACCGTGATTTGTCTAACTGATTTAAGTACTTGTCCTTCAACAAATACACCAGAGTGCAGGTTAAAAGAGTAAGTGAAATCAATAATAATAGTTATGAAGACATCAATTTGCTGTAGTGATACAGTCAAACAGAAGCTGAACTGGAAAATGGTTACTCTAATGTTGTCCACTATATTAAAATAATTAAATTATGCAGAATTACATAGGTATGTGGAAATTATTTGACTAGTCATGTCTTTTGGTCATATACAAATGTCTCCATCAGTACAGATATTTTTTTAACTTACCAGGGCTTTAAAAAAAAGCCAATATAGTGGCCCCAGCTTCCTTCACTTTTAAAGAGCAAAGATCAATTTTCAATGTATTATTATTATTATTGTTATCTTTATTTATATCGAGCCAACATATTGCGTAGCGATATACAGGGGTTGAGTACATGGCGAAAAACAAACCTAAAACCTTATAAAGAATGGAGGGCTCTGTTTTTGAGCTTAGTACCAAATGTACATAGCGCTCATTTCCAAGGCTCGGACACAAGACTGAAAACTCGCCAACTTACAATCTAAGGGTTTAGGTGTCATACAAGAGGGTGACAAATGCAAGTTGGCAATGTGAAAGCAATTTGTTTAGTCAAATGGAGGTGTATGTGTGTTGTACTGTAGATTGTGGGTGTAAGTGTTATTAAGCTCTGGAGTGTGCAGTTGTACATGTTAAGGCTGAAGGTAATACGATTTTTTAAGTAATTTTTTAAGGTTTTGAGGCAGGATGATAGTCTAATGGAGCAGTGCAAGGAGTTCCAAATAGTAAAGGCAGCACGAGAAAAGTCTTGAAGACGGGAGAGAGAGGAGGTGATGAGAGAGGAGGAAAGAAGAAGGTTGTTAGCAGAATGAAGGGGGCGGTTGTGAAAATATTTTGAAACAAGAGCAGAGATATAAGGGGGTGCACTGTTGTTGAGGGCTTTATATGTTAGGGTCATGATTTTAAATTTGATTCAGGAAGCTATGGGAATCCAGTGGAGTGATTGACAGAGAGGAGCTGCAGATACTGATCATTTGGTATTGAAGATGAGTCTAGCGGAGGCGTTCATTATGGATTGGACGGGAGACAGACCAGAGATGGGTAGGCCAGCAAGGAGTGAATTGCAGTAGTCAAGTTGAGATATGATGAGAAAGTGTATTAGAATTTTAGCTGTGATTTCTGTAAGATAATGACAAATTTTGGAGATGTTGTTTAGGTGAAACTGACAAGATTTTGTTATTGATTGGATGTGAGGAAAAAAAGAGAGGGCTGGATCCAGTAGAACCCCAAGACAATGGGCTTGAGAGGTGGGAGTGATTATGGTGTTGTCAACAGTGAGAGATATTTGAGGAGTGGAAGCTGTAGTAGAGGGTGGAAAGATTAGGAGTTCAGTCTGAGACATGTTGAGTTTGAGTTGACGGGCAGACATCCAGGAGGATATGCTAGAGAGGCAGTTGGAAACTTGAGCTAAAAGAGAGGGGGATAGATCGGGTGCAGAGAGGTAGATTTAAGTATCATCTGCATAGAGATGTTACTGAAATCCAAAGGATTTTATAAGGGTGCCAAGGGAGGAGGTGTAGATGGAGAAGACGAGGGGGCCTAGGACAGAACCTTGGGGAACGCCAACAGACAGAGGGAGAGGTGAAGAAGAGGTGCCAGAGAAAGAGACGCTAAATGTACGATCTTTTAGATAAGTTGTTAATGTAGAGTGTTTGGCCTGGAAACCAAGAAGTGAATTGGAGGAAATAAATTGAGTGAGGCGATTGTAAACAAGCCGCTCAAGCAGTTTAGAAGCCAGGGGAAGTAGTGAGATAGGGCGATAGTTGGAGGCAGAAGCTGGGTCAGATGAGGGATTCTTGAGAATGGGTGTAATTGTGACGTGTTTTAAAGAGGATGGAAAGTTGCCAGTGTTTAGGGAGAGGTTGAATAGATGTCTGAAGGCTGTGATAAGTGTGGTGGATATGGGAGGGATTAGCTGTGATGGAATAGGATCATGTGGACATATTGTAAGGTGAGAGGTTGATAGTAAAGTAGATACTTCATCCTCGGTTACAGGGTCAAAGGAGTCCATAGTGGAGGAGGGATTGGGGAAGGGTAAGGGCTGGGTGTTGCCTATTTGTGGAGAGGATGGTGGGATAGGGCCAAGCTGGGAGGGGAGCTCATTTTGGATAGTTTTAATTTTTTTTAAATTGCTGGCAAAGTAATCAGAAGTGAGAGAGGAGCGCATGGTAAACTTGTAGTGGAGAAAGTCTGCATAGTCGATCTGCAGTGCGTGAGCATCTCTGTAGATAGCCCGTTTGTGTAGTGTGCCATGGTTGTGGATGAGAGTGAGGGCATTTGCCTATGATTATGGGGGCAAGAGAGTCAAGGGTGGAGGTTAGAGTAGTGTTGTACTGTGAAGTGGTGACGTGAGGGTAGGCAAGGGTGGTGAGGGGGCTGAAAAAGGTTTTTAGCACATTTGAAAATTGTTGTGGGTTTAGCGCTTGCAGGTTTCTGCGGGTTCTGGTGGCATGAATTGAAGAAGGTTGGTGAGCTGAAGATGAGGTGAGGTTGCAAGTTAGCAGATGGTGATCAGATAGGGGAAGTGGGGAGAAAGGTTGGAGATAATGCAGAGATTAGTGAAAATAAGGTCAATGGAGTGCCCACCACTGTGAGTATTATGATTACAAATGTTGATTTTATGTAAGAATTTACAACAAACTTTAAAAGGATACTCTAAAACCAGAAAGAAACACCTCTAATTAGTGTTAAAAAGTCCTAGGATTGCTAAAAATATGTTGCAGAAAGCTCAGACAGGAGTGAAATGGACCATTGGCTATATCCTTTTTCTATTATAGCAAGAGGGTTCCCCATGGAAGAGTGTCATATCCAGAAAAGCTTGGGCCACAAAAGGTGGGCAGCACACATATTTATGTGACTTAACCAGTAGACTGCAAGTATTTTTTTGCATTTATGACCTTGTATAGATACTGGATATACAATTATTGATATATTGACAGATTAAAGGGTGAATACCCTTGCTCTATTTTGTGTTATAGTCTGTTCTTTTAATAGTGCAATACATTTTTAGCAATCCTAGGATTAGCAATTTTTTATTGCATATGAGGATTGCTTATACCTATATAGCCACCAGTAGATTGGAGGGTTATTTCATTATCAAATGAGTGCAAAGCATTTCCTATAGGCACATAGATTGCCATTAAAGTGCGATGTATTCTGCACTGTCTAGGCTTGGTCAGTTATTAGCACTTTTTAACACTAATTAGCGGCGTTCTTTTCTGGTTTTAGGGTATCCTATTAAAGTTTGTTGTAAACATTATAGGTGTAAAGAACCAGGATATTGGCATTTCAGGTCAATTTATTGATGTATCATGCAAGAAAACCTACACAGAGCTACTCCTATTTTTTCCTGTGAATGCTAAATTACAGGTATTCTAGAGTGATATCAAAGAGAAAAGCACACAAAAGAAAACCATGGTGTATATGCAGGTACATTAGAATAAATTCTAAGCCATTAATCAAGGGCTGAGAAAATTGTCGACTGGTACAAAATGTATTACAAAATATATATACACACACATTTTAAATCTGAATTATTAAAAATCTATATCCAATTACTTGCCCGCTGACTAATACAAAAAAATGCTGACTATACTGATCTAGGAAAAAGTCATAATATGATCCAAAACAATGGTCAAAGATATCGTAGACCACATTATAAACAGTACATGAGATAATATATCTAGCATGTGATATATCACATATGCTTTCAATAAATTGTATCAAAATTGTATATAGATCTCAGCCCACATGGGTGTATATCAATCCCAGAAAAATATATATTGTATAATGTTATTTCTACATCAGAAAAATAACCCCAACAACAATATCAGGGAAAGTGTATGCATATATGTGTAGGTATAGGGCATTAACAGTAGCACATCTAATATATATGTACATTAAAGATAAATAACACAAATCAGGTCCAAAATGCTATGCCTGCTAAAAAGACACATATTGTATGTTCCAAGAAATAACTCTGCACAGTGATATCCAAACACAAATACATATATATATATTAATATAGGTTATAAACAGTGACGCATTTAGTTGTTTAAGTACTTTGAGGGTCAGTAACACAGATTAAATCCAGATGCTGTGTCTGCTGTAGTCCCATCAGATGATGTCATCAGGAGGAGAAGCGCTGGAGCCTGACGCGCACGTTTCGTGGGAGAGCTTCAACTGAGGCTGTGAGAGGACATCGGAGGAGCGTCCTTATAACAGGTAAGTCTTAGATTAAGGGGACAGGACAACTGCACCGCATCAAAGGGACGAGGGACAGGTCCATGTACCTTAATATCTTGGGTGAGAACCTCCTTCCCTCAGCCAGGGCATTGAAAATGGGTCGTGGATGGGTATACCAGCATGACTTTGACCCAAAAAACACAGCCAAGCCAAGACAACCAAGGCTCAAGAAGAAGCACATTAAGGTTCTGGAGTGGCCTAGCCAGTCTCCACACCTTGATCCCAAAGAAAATCTGTGGAGGGATCTGAAGGTTCGAGTTGCCAAACATCAGCCTCGGAACCTTAATGACTTGGGTTTTGCCACCAAGTACTAAGTCGAAGGCGTCAAATACTTATTTCCCTCATTGACCTGTAAATCAATTTATAACTTTTTTGACATGCGTTTTTCTTTTTTTTTTTTTTTTTTTATACTGTCTCTCACTGTTAAAATACACCTACCATTAAAATTATAGACTGATCATTTCTTTGTTAGTGGATAAATCAGCAGGGGATCAAATACTTTTCCCCCCCCCACTGTATATATGAAATGTTTGCACGGGGGGCGTCAAATTCAGGGACAGCCCCAGACAGCAAAAGCTCTAGCTATGCCACTGAGTAGAACTAAAATAATTGTGTGGCTACAGTGTTCTGTCAACAGCATTGGAGCCCTAAAAGGGTTTTCTGGATATATTAGTTTAAGAAACACTATTTTAATATTTTTCTTATCTCCTTTTAAACATAAACTACAAATACTACCTTTCTGATGTAAACTATATTGGGAGACGTGAGACTGAAAACCATGAGACTGGATAATGTAGTAAAGTATCTATTATGAATGATTTTCACTTCTGCCAAGAACTCTTGAACCTGGAAGCCTTCATGATTTCACAAGTCTCTCCTTCAATAATTCAGCATAGTTCCTGAACACGTATTGTTTACAAAAGTGTTTGTTTCTGATTAGTTCTGCAGGTGTCGCCAAGATAAATGTAAAACAACTGTGTGCATGATTAATGAGGTTTATTTCCTGAAATTGAACAATCTAGCATTTTGCTGTGAAGAATTTAACCATATCCCACTGCTGCTTTCAGGTTTGTTCCACTGTAAAGTCTGAAGTGCTCTGATTTAACTGCATAATGAGCACATGCTATCTAACTTGTATTGAAACAATAATAGGATCATCACTGCATGAGACCTTGTTGCTATAGAGTGAACATATATATTGATTAACATGTTTCAAATAATGTACTGTTTGATTTCTCTCAATTTGTCATTACACGCTGAAAGTGGAAATGGCAAATAGGCCTTGCTTTACTGGATGCCTTCCAAGGTATGTTTCTTTAAAGACCTGGTTGCATGGCATCACTGAGTGACTCTAGTTGTGGGTTAAGGGTTGGATGTGAAGGCAAGGAAAAGTCCTAAAGCAGAAATACATGAGAATCATTCATGCTCAAGCAAGTTACTGTCCCTAAATACATTCCAATTGTTTCTTAAAAATCTAAAATACTACTAGTTACTGTTCATTGCTTTGTGCCACATTATACATTGCTGATATTGAGTTTCACTATTTCTTGAAAGAAAAACATGAAATATATAAATATCAGTATCCAAATAATTCAGTCTAAATAAAAAGTGCAAATGATGTAAATCATGAGAGATGTTCTAATACAGAGAACATGATTAGTGTAAAATTTCACAATGTGTCTTACATGCAATCAAAAGTACTGTACTCTTGTTTGGATCCAAGAACAGAGTTTCTGCAATGGTGTAAACATCTACTTTAGGTTGATATTTTTAAATAAACTTATAAACATTATATTTATGTAACCTCTCAGCAATATAGCAACATATATACAGTATATGCAGTCTTTCATTCCAGGACTGGATGAAATTGGCCTGTTCTTATCAGCAAGAAGGAGAAATCCAGGACGTTTTAAGGAGGATATTAATTATTTAATAATAACACATCAGCAGAAAAGTAAAACAAAAAACTTCTTGGAAGGATGTCCCCAAATCCAGAAAGGGTAACTCCTAAATTCAGCACTACTGGTGGTGTGCTTTAACCTAAGTTCCTGCAGTTATTTTTTTGTTATAACATTCAGATATTTTCCGACTCTCATTGACCCTATGGACCACAGCACAAAAGGCACAATCATTATGTCTCTGGTTGTGCTCATTCATAAGTTTTTTTTGGCAACGATAATGTCTGACTTCTCTGCTATGACCTGTCCATCTTTGGTGGCCCTACATGGTATAGCTCATAGCTTCATTGAGGTACACAAGACCCTTCACCATGACGAAGTAGCAGTCATATTACTCTAAACTAAAACATTATTAATCGAAACTCTTTAATGCATTTTCCCTGCCATAACACATTAAAAGCAATAACTAATATACATCTCCATTGCCCAGCCTTGGATTTACAGCTATGATAGATGATGGCAGTTTCTTCTTAGGAAAAAAAGGTTTATTATTGTAACACAACAGTGACAATCTAGCCTGAGAAGCTTTAGGCAAAACTTCTGGTATACAATTGTCTATTTACTTTTTAGAGCCTCCTTCTTCTGGATGGCTGCATAAGAGACACTTAGAAAACATATATTTAGGTCCTCTTTAAAAAAATTATAAGGAATATTTGTATATAACCAAGAATTAATGAAATCTTTCTCTGGAGTGTTCTTTTTGTACTGTTCCCACAGTTACATAGTTACATAGTAATTGAGGTTGAAAAAATACTTTTAGCCCATCAAGTTCAACCTTTTAAGATCTCCTCTGATCTGCAATATGCAGATTAATTGTTCATTGATCCAGAGGAAGGCAAACAGAAGAAAAAAAAACCAAGTGAAACTTTGCCAATTGTTTCAAAACAGAAAAAAATAATTCCTTCCTGACCGCAAATACTGGCATTTGGATTCCTCCCTGGATCTATACTCATTCTCTAATTAACCAGGATAACCCTGAATGCCCTTTTTAAAAATATATCCAATCTCTTTTTAATGTTATCTATTGAATCCGCTGTCACCACCTCCTTTGGTTGATAATTCCACAGATTAACCACTCTTACTGTGAAGAACCCTTTTCTTTCTTTAAGGTGGAATAATTTTACTTCTAACCTCAAAGGATGTCCCTTGACAAATCTTTATACTGACCCTGGATGTATTTATATAGGGTAATCATATCCCCTCGTAGATGCCTTTTTTTTTAGATCAAAAGAAGTTTCATTTGGTTAGCCTTTCCTCATAACTTAACCCCTTAGGCTTCTATACCCTTCTTAATACATGCTAATATTTTATTTGCCTTTGCAAATGCTGCTTGGCATAGAGAAATGTTACATAGGTGGTTGTCCACAAGCACTCCCAAATATCTTTCAATATCTGATACCCCTAGATTTGCTTCATTAAGTTTATAAATTGCATGGCTATTTTTCCTTTCCAGATGCATAACTTTACATTTATTCGTATTAAATCTCATCTGCCATTTAATTGCCCATTTATCTAATTTATGCAAATCCCTTTGGAGGGAAAGTACATAATTTTCTGCTTTAAATACCTTGCATAACTTAGTGTCATCAGCAAAAATGGAGACAATACTTTCCAGTCCTACTTCTAAGTTGTTAATAAATATGTTAAAAAGGAGAGGACCTAATACACCTAATACTTAATACTGAACTCTGAGGAACCCCACTTACCACATTAGTCCAATCTGAGTATTTTCCATTTACATCAAGCCTATGCTTCCTGTCTTTTAGCCAGCTCTCAATCCAAGTGCATATATTTACTGCAATTCCTGTATTCCTTAGTGTGCACAATAGTCTCCCATTTGGCACTGTATCAAAAGCCTTTGCAAAGTCTAAAAAGACTACATACACTGAGTTGCCTTGATCCAAGTTCCTACTAACCTCTTCATCGAAACTAATTAGATCTGTATGAGATGAACTATCCCTCATTAATGTTTACTCCTACTTATAATCCTGTTCGAATAGACATATTCTTGTATATTATCCCTTATTAACCCTTCTAAAAGCTTTCCCACTACAGAAGTGAGGCTCACTGGTCTATAATTCCCTGGATTTGCTCTTGCTCCCTTCTTAAATATAGGTATCCCCAGTGCTTTTCTTCACTAGAGTATTGAGTAAATCTCAAAAAATTTGATATATTGGTTTGGCTATTACAAAACCCAGTTCTCTCAGTACCCTTGGATATATTCCATCAGGACCTGGGGCTTTATTAACATTTTTTTTATTCAACCTCTTTTGGATTTCTTCCTGCGTTAACCAATTATTTGGTGAAGGTAGTGTAGCCTCATTATGTTGCAGTGACCCAACCACTGGTACCTCTCTTGTGTATACAGAAGAAAATAACCTGTTTAGCTAATCTGCCTTTTTCTAATCAAAAATTGTCAGACATTGTAATGCTCCTATAGCTTCCTTCCTGGACTTCTTCCCATTAATATACTAAAAAAATATTTTAGGGTTAGTCTTACTCTCCTTTGAAACTAATTTTTCATTTTCTATTTTAGCCAGTCTAATAGCTCTTTTGCAAGTCTTGTTAGTTTTCTTGTACTCATGTAAAGCAGTCTCTGTCCCGTCTTGTTTGTGTAATTTAAATGCCTGTTTTTTATTCCATATCTTGATCTTTAAATCATTGTTCAGCCACGTTGAATGTAATTTACTCCTTATACTTTTATTTCCATATGCCAATGTGTATGTATATTTAGTAAGGATTTAAATATTGTCCATTAATGTTCAATATTTTTACCTGTCAGTTCTTTGTCCCAGTCTATATCTTGTATTGCTGCAATTAGACCATTAAAATCTGCCTTTTTAAAATTAAGAGTGTTTGTTGGCCCCTTACAGTTTAGTTTTTTTAATTCAATCTCAAATGAAACTGTGTTGTGATCACTGTTTCCCAAAGTTTGGCCTCTTTCAACATTTGATACCATATCATTATTATTTGTGATAACTAAATCCAAGATAGCCTAATTTCTAGTAGGTTCTTGTATAACCTGGGCCATGTAAGGATCTTTGAGTGTAATCAAGAACCTGCTCCCCTTAGCTGAACTGCTGATCTCATTTATCCAGTTTATTTCAGGGTAGTTAAAATCCCCCATTAATAAAACTTGCCCATGCTTAGCTGCATTTTCAATCTGTAACAATAATTGCAGTTCCTCACTTTCAATTTCAATTGGGGGTTTATAGCATACTCCTACCAAAATTATTTTGGAACTTGCTGTTCTGCTATTTAACTCTACCCACAACCATACAACTGTATAACTAGTTCCAGCAGTATCTTCTTTGACTATAGGCTTAAATTCAAGCTTAACATACATACAAATCCCTCCTTTTCTTTTACCATTACCCCTATCTTTCCTAAGTAGGTTATAACCATCCAGATTAACAGTCCAGTCATGAGAGTCATCCCACCATGTTTCAGTAACGCCTATTAAATCCCATTTCTCATTAACTGCTAATAATTCTAACTCTCCCATTTTTCCTGGCAAGCTTCTGGTATTAGCAAGCATACACATAGTGTTATGAGTCTGTACTTCTGAAGTGCCTGCCACCATACCTCCCTATTGACTATACTAACCCTCCCCCATCTCCACCTACATGATTAGTTAATTAATTCCTACATTTACTACCCCATTGCTTCTATCTAGTCCCTCCGACCTACCCATTAGTTTAAAAACTCCCACTGCCATTCTACCATCCTTTCCCCTAGCACAGCAGCCCCCTCTCCATTAAGGTTGACTACTGTCCTTCACTATCCTTTACAACTTGGGAAATAATAAAATACAAAGAGAGAAAACTTCAAAAAGAATATACTCCCACCATACCTCCCAAAATTACCAAACATAAAAATCCTCTGATAAGACTCTCACTTTCAACCTGTAATTATATTAATTCTAAACACCATCTGACTTCTAAATTATCATGCTTAACTCCCACATTAGCTACCCCAACTATATGGGACAACCTCAGGGAGGACTCAAAAATATGATGGACAAGGCATAAACTAGATAGGCAAGGTAATTGGTTACTAAATGACCAAATAATTTTGTTTGAACATCTTAAAACATAATTTGATATCCCATTAAAAGAACACTATAATTACTGTAAAATTCGGTACCTAATCACCACTCTGATCAGAAATTGGGGACCACCCCAAACTAGTTGGCTGTCTCTCATTAGCAAAAAAAAAAAACTTTGACTAAGGAGATTTGGGCTCCCTTTATGCAATCATAAACGCACCCTCCAATAACTTTAAACCTCCATTTAGGGAAAAATGGGAGGCTGACATGAAGTTGGGACTCTACAAAATGGGAAAAAGCTTGTACAAACTTAATTAAAGGCTCACTGAATTACAGCTTATTAGAAATGACATTTAACATTTTGCATAGAGCATACTACACCCCTGACATGCACAAAATTAATCCCCAAACTCCATCCAATTGCTTCAAGCAATGCCAATAGGTACTTTCATCCACATGTGCTGGGAATGTCCGGTTGCCCAACAGATTTGGACCAAAACCCTAGAACTAGCATCGAATGTTCTTCAAAAAAACATTACCCCATCCATAGATATTTGCCTTCTGGTTAACCATACCCCTTTACTATCAAAAAAACAAAATAAATGGCTACAGTATTTAATGCTTTCCACTAAAAACCACATTGAATGTAAATGTTAGACCCCAACACTTAATTTAAGAGAAGTAATCAATAAACCAAATGTTATAATGATTAATGACAGACTTACCCACACGATAACAAACACATACTCTGTATTTCTAGAGACTTGGGACTCGTGGCTTAGTTCACCCCATACAATAAACATTTTATAAAAAAAGTTTTTTAGAACTCTGGTAGATGATTTAATGCAGGCTGAAAATGGACATCTCGGCATGGATCCCAGGAGCTGGACAAGTAAGCTGTGGGAAGACTGGCTGGAAATCGCCCAACCTCACGCTAAAACCTAAGAATGACGCCTGGGCTGGGATAATTGTGTCAGCCCACTCATAGTAGTTATTTGGTTTAATTTTCTTTAATTTCTTAATTTAAATGATACATAAACATTATGTTCTTTTTGTTTTACGAAAACGGATAAGTTGAAGAAATATTGTAATAGTTCAATAATGAATTAGAACCACTTTATACGAAATGACTAAACTTTATTAACAAATCGTTACATTTCAAATGATCATAAAAATCACTGTTACAATGTTTATACCTGGCAATAAAAAATATTGAAAAGAAAAAAGAATATCTGTGATGATACATGCTAACAGAGATTTGACCTCAGGAAGTGCCTGACAATAGAATAATAATCTTGTTGGATGAAGTTGTTAGATGCCCACAAACCACATTTTACTCTGAAACCGAGTCATGATACCAAAAAACAGAGGCCTCTGATTATTTCCTTATTATTAGATTTTATTTATACAAAATCTTGGTCAGCAACAAAAAGCATCCAAAATCGCTGCTGCTGACTGACAAATATAAACAACATAGGTTTTTATAGTGAATTACATAATGAACATGGTATAATCCATTACCCCTTATATAAAAAAAATGACACATCCCAGCAATAGCCAATAAGATATTATTTATATATGGTGATCCAATAAAATATAAAAACATGTGCAGGTCACGCACCGAAAGCATGCCTGGTACGTCACACTAGATGCACAAAAAAGCTCTTACTTGTTATCTCTGCGCATAGGTCAGATCTTGTTTCTAGTCAATAACATGATGTTTAACCTTGGGTCTGGCTTCCAGAACATATTGTTATGGGAAGAATGACTTGCTTACAATTATAGAATAAAAAAGAATGATTTTATAAGGGAAAGATAGAATTAACTGTTTCATACCTCAAGGCCTGCAATGGACTATTGTTTCAGAGCTAAAGTTCACAAGTGCTACAAAATTGATGAATGCTATATATATATATATATACACTAAATAATGTATGGATATTTGTATTTTACCAAAACAAGAGCACTCTGCTCTCCTATCACATAACAAAAAAATCAAAGAAACTAAGAATTTTAAGTTAATATATTATTGCCTCCTAAACAGAACAGGTAGTTATATATATATATATATATATATATATATATATATATATATAAATATAAATAACAGCTTGGAATGTAAAAGGTCACCTAACCTGTATATATTTTTAGTAGGGGGTCAGCAATTAACAATTACTCTTGTTACGTCAATCTAGGCATCTTCTTGGCCAAACACCCCATTCAAATAGCTGACAACTCTGTTAACATGATATCCTCAAGTTCATCACATTATGTATATGCATATTTATTGGATAAACATCATGGACAAGGCAGAACTGTATTGTAGACAGTCTATGATGCCAGCGGCATCATGTAAACTAAATGTCTTAGTGACAGCGACTATTACCCATATTCTCACTACAGGAATTGGTCTCTAAGACAGTTGCACAAACCTGTGGTAAATGTGATTCCATTTGTCACTTCTGATAACAATTAGTTGTGTTATTAGTAGCCCTGCATTATTCTAAAAATCTCTTCATATCATTTATCAACAAATAATTACTTCTGCTTGCAATTTTCGCTCAATTTCTGCAAAATTTACAATTACAAACAACTAGGAAGCTAATGATTCATCATGGTTGACTTCTCAGTTGGGGTACTGCTGTAAAGTTAATATGCAATATTTGTGCACATTCCTGTACTGAACAAATATGAGCTCAGAGCAGCAGGGACCTGCTTAGCATGCAGTACTAGAACTTGTAGACTCAATAATTCCAACATCTAGTATGTTAATTAAAGAAAATTATGCTTAAGAAAAAGAAGGTATCTTGTAAATAAGCACTCAGCTTGACTATTCATGTTTCATTATATTTGTAAAAAGAACTTCAAATTACATCAAATTTAAAAAGATGTATTTTTTATATGCTATGCCAATGTTTTCTGAATTTTTATTAAATCAGTCAGTTAAATTGGGAAATATATAATCTGAATATTGCACACAAATGTATTTATCTAGTTTAACTTTTTAGTATTACATTACTATGAATAAAACTATGTATATCTATCTATATACATACAGCCCATTAAATTCCCTCAACGTGTAAAACCATAGCCAGTAACGTAGCCCGCAAGACTTACGGCTATTAAATTGGCCTCTCAAAGCTACCCGCAAACGACCTGCGGGTTAAGAGCAGAAAAACAGTACAGGATATCGAAATCTGAAATCCATTGCCACAACACCTTTGATCTGTCGAGCCAGCAACTGTTACATTTCAATCACGCTATTAAATTGCAACAAGTTCAAAAAGTAACACGCAAATGGAGGCAAAGATATTACGGCCTCCAAATAGGACCCTCAAAGGGTTTACAGACAATTTCTGAACACTGTAAAAGACAATATAAACACACCAGTGGAAATATGGGGAAAGCATGGAAATGCATTACAATTACTTGCACTATAATCCCCCAATAATAAATAGGCATTAAAAAAAATATTTTATTTCATCATTTGTTGGAATGGTTATGCATTTGTCAATATGAAAAGCCATGCTGCAACATGCATAAAGCAATTAAAGACACACTACGAGATTAAATATTCCTTAAAAAATGATGTTATTTTATCATATGTTGGAATAGTCATTCATATGCCAATATGAAAAGCCATGCTGTAGCATGCATAAAGCAATAAGAGACACACTACCAGATTAAATATTCCTTTAAAAATTACATTATTTCATCATATGTTGGAATGGTCATGCACATGCCAATATGAAAAGCCATGCTGCAACATGCATAAAGCAATTAAAGACACACTACCAGATTAAATAGCAACACAATGCTGACACTGATGCTCTAATGTGGACGCTGGAATATATATATGATTGCATATACATCTCGCTCATCACATCTACATTGGGAAAAAAATATTGGCCACATTACACCTCCACATCACATAGATCAAGTACCAGGGGAACATTTTATTATTTGTTGTTCAGTCCTTCAGTTGTGTCCAACTCTCTGTGACCCTATGGACTGCAGTATATTTAGCTAGGTCACTGCCTGTGCTGTTCCACAAGGTTTTTAATAATTGGTTTTGTAACAGAGTTAAATGGTTATATTATTGAATAAAGTCAATCAGAATGTTGTAGGGAATATGGGCACATAATTAAATATATTGATTAACACCTACAGTCCGGAATGCAGGTGCTAATGAGTCTGGGTCTGTGATCACTCCCAAAAGTCTAACAGAAGGATTGTGGTATATTGGGCTAATTTTAACTCTACTACAAATTAGAACGTTAAACCAGTTTATACATACCATGTATATAATTTCAGGATAACACCTGTCTCATTTTTAGGATCCCTTCTCAAGATAGTCTGAAGTAATCTCTCTTTGTGTTATTGGTTGTAAAGCTAAGATAGAATGTTGATATAGCAAGATATAGTAATATATCTTAGGGAAGATATGAATGGGGCATAGGTTTATGCCCAAGGATGACAGTCAGGTTTGTTCACAGAACAGGACTGTCAGATAAGGCAGAAAAGACCAGCCAGAAAATAGTACAGAAGAAAAGTCTCAGGCAAGACAATAGTACAGAAGAAGGAAAATCAACAGGAAAAAGCAGGAAAAGTCCAGCGCCCTGTCTCTGCCATTAGATAACTATTTCTTCCTCATTGTCACAAGGTTGGTTTACACCAATCACAAATAGTTACTCCCCGTTTGTATGTATATGTCTAAATTAGCCTGCTTGATAATATTTATTTTGGACAATGAATATTGAAGTGAGATGCATATGTCTCAGAACACATTATCTTAAAGTTGCATTTTGAAGGTCTCTGCTACATCTTTTGAATTGGCTCGAGTCTCATTTTCTAGAACATACTTATCAGATTCAGAAGTTTATTTTATAAACTCAAAACTTATTTTCTGAAAAAGAAGAATGGTTAACTCTTCATATGTTAAAAAGGCATACTATATGTGTTTGTGTATATTTCCAATGGTAATAGCAAGACAAATAGGAAATCATATAATATAAATACTAGATGAATATAACCTTTTCTTTTACCCAACCAAATGCACGACAACCTCCCATTATGTTTTGCTATTCATCAATTTACATTAGTGTGGTGTATGTTCCCCATGTCTCCTTCTGAATGAAGCTGTGAGCTATACTATGTAGGGCCACTGTAGGTGGGCAGGTGATAGCAAAGCGGTCAGACAAATCACAGTCCACTAGAGAAGGAACTGGCAACCCACTCCAGTATCACCTGTCATATTCCTGTCAGGCCCTCAGGGGAATGTTGATACTCCACAATATCCCTAATTGGACATTTGCATGTGTATTAACCCTTTATGTTGATTATTTATGATATATAATGCTATTATAATTATTATTGTTACTAGCGACTTGCCCGTCAAAAATGATGGGGCAATAAAATTGTAAGGCAGGTAATGCTGTTTGCCACAGACATTACATTTTTTGGTGGTCTGAGATCCTTCGGTGCTCATTGCGAGTCTAGCGCTGAGCGCCTTCGGTGCTCATTGCGAGGCTCTTGGTTGTTGTAGTTTTTTTTATGAGAGGCGCTTTTGCTGTTATTGTAAGGTCAGCACTGATCTGCTTTTAGCGCTTATTGCAAGGCTGCCCCCTGGTGTAATTTGTATGCTATGAGCAGCGTTGGCACTCGTTGTGAGGCGTGCAGTGAATGGCTCTTCTGTTTATTGCGAGTGTTTTTTCTTTGTGTATATGTACTTTTGTATGCTAATTAAATAATTAATACATTAATAAAATAATATACTTTACCTATTTGTAACTAATATATGCAGGAATCATTATGCTGAAGAGCTGACAATCTGTTTTGATGTTCTTGCAGAATACAATGTAGGTTTGCACTGTTGTGGAGCTGAGGTGTAACTGTCAGCAATGTGTGCAGTGTGTAGTGTAAATAGGCTGCGTGCGCGAGGGCAAGCCGTAAGTGTAGCTGTGTATTTCCACATTCTGTAAGTTAGTGTTGTAAAATGGAAGCGAATGTGTATGTGGTATGCGGGTGTGGATGATTTAGCGTCCTTGCTAAAAGTATAACTTGTACCTCGTACAGCTTTTTGTGCTTGGTGGTGTTTTGCGGCCTTAGGGTCCTGTAGCCTCGTTATCGTTTTTTCAGCGGCTATTTTTTCTCTCGCTTAGGGGATTTTTGTGTCTCTAAACTCGTTAATTTTGGACTTAAATTGAGGTGTAACTTCACTTGCAGAGGTCCTGGGTGCCCTCCCTTCCTGTGGGTAAGCTTTTTATGTAATGTTTGTCTGTATATATTGTTTGTTTGTTTTTTCAGGTACGCGTGGCTTGAATTTTTTTTAGTGTAAGTCCGTACGTTTTTCGTTCTAAGTCCTGTGTCTCGTATTTTTTTGTATAAGTCCGTATTTAGTGATTGCGTGTTAAGTCTCGATTCTGTGGGTGTTTGTAACCGCTTGTAAGGCGCTGTAGAGGGTCCACCTCTGCAAATGCGGCCCCCTTAGTTTACATATATAGGAATGTGACACATACAGTATCTTACAAAAGTGAGTACATCCCTCACATTTTTGTATTTTATTATATCTTTTCATGTGACAACACTGATGAAATGACACTCTGCTACAATGTAAAGTAGTAAGTGTACAGCCTGTATAACAGTGTACATTTGCTGTCCCATTAACAACAAAAGTGAGTACACCCCTAAGTGGAAATGTCCAAATTGGGCCCAAAGTGTCAATATTTTGTGTGGCCACCATTATTTTCCAGCACTGCCTCAACGCTCATGGGCATGGAGTTCCCCAGAGCTTCACAGGTTGCCAGTGGAGTTCTTTTCCACTCCTCCATAATGACATCAAAGCGATGGTGGATGTTAGAGACCTTGCACTCCCCCACCTTCCGTATGAGGATGCCCCCCCAGATGCTCAATATGATTTCGATCTGGAGAAATGCTTGGCCAGTCCATCACTTTTACCTTCAGCTTCTTTAGCAAGCCAGTGGTCGTCTTTGAGGTGTGTTTGGGGTCATTTTCATGTTGGAATACTACCCTGCAGCCCAGTTTCCGAAGGGAGGGGATCATGCTCTGCTTCAGTATGTCACAGTACATGTTGGCATTCATGGTTTCCTCAATGTACTGTAGCTCCTCAGTGCCGGCAGCACTCATGCAGGCCAAGACCAAACATATATACACATATGTCTGTATGTGTATATATGTTTTCTATAATATGTTGTGTTGATTCCCACTATATGCATTTACTTGCTGATATCAGATACTGCCTCCACTGCATTGCTGTTTACATTCAAACTGAGGGTTTCATCTCATATCAGTGTTTTTGTGCCCTATCTGTTATTTAGGGATTTTTTGAACTAGCAGAAATGGTCAAGACTGTGCATTAATATCATGGGTGTGGTGTGGGCGGATCCCAGGAGAGCAAGAGACTTGTGATAAAAAGGGGAACCTACATGGGGTAATGTGATAGTCTAGAATAAGCATGATGCATAGCACTTACCAGGGTCACATGTGGTCACAACTCCACTGCAACCGGAATCTGATTAAAAAAAGGATCATCACAAATCACTCCATTTATTTGAAGAAACCGTTAATGTGCAAATAACTTACAATTTGTCTAGATCTGCTCAATGAAACAGACGATTCAACCTTTGGACTGTATAATCCAATCCAGTTTCACACATACAGTGTGGTGAAAAAAAATTCGGAAAAAAGGTGGTCAAGATCACCATCTGCAAGCATTACTATTAGCTAGGTGTCTGGAGAATCAGCAATATGGGAAAATACCCATTAATACGGAAAGGACACAAAGATCAGCAGCCAGATTCACTGTTACTTACATCAGACCCTATGATCTGTTTTCAGGGAGCTACATGTTAAGGGGGGGGGGGGGGGCTGTCCTTGAAGGAATGTCTACCTGAGAGGCACTGGGAAAACCTTACACCTCATACATTTCCTTCACAATGCTTGCAGATGCAGGAGATGTCTTCATGGACCTGAATTGTACCTTAAAAAAATAAAAAAAATAAGACAAAACGTACAAAATAAGCCTTTAAAAAAGATTCTCAACAGCATTCCTCGGTGACCATCGATTGGTGACATGTTCTGCAGAACCCTACGTGTCCACAGAGAAGAGGATCATGGACCATTTGATGGGAGGTAGCCATCTGCACCATCACATAGGCCATGATTCAAGACTGACTATTGCCAGCCTAGATTAGGTTAACATTGTGACCAAAAGATGGTCACTGAGGACTGCTGTTGAGAAAGCACAAACATATGCCCCTTATGCCCTCCTCCACCTAGGCACAGGGCCCCAATCTCCAGTGGCTGGCCGCTGTCTCCCTGCTGGTTGTGATGGCAGAGGGGTGGGGGGCAGGGGAAGGCAACCCCCCGGGAGGCAGCAGCACCTGCAATGGTGGTGGTGGAGGCATGGTGGGAGGAGAGAAGGGGCCGGGCTGTGGCTGGCTGGGGGATGCCTCCGGGGTGGAAGAGGCGGGACTGGGGACCAGATCACGTCACATGGCCTTCACGGTTACTCCTTGGTATGCACTCTGGTCTGCCCCAATCCACAGCAGCCTCGTCAGGTAGGATTAAGTCAACAGGTGATACCTGCTCTCATCCCTTTTGCACCTTCCCAGGCTGTGCATTACCTCTGAATGATGGGCTGAAATGCTGGCCTGGATCCCCGGAACAACACCACCTGCTGTTGCATGAGGGCCAGCATCTCCGGATTTACAGCCAGGCCTGATGTGGGGTGATGGAGGCCCGTGGGACGTAGCCAGGTGAGGAGGTGGCGGTGTCTGAGCGGGGAGGGTCTGGGGCCCAGCTGGAGGCCGGGGCAAGACTAGCAGTGGTGTGTGTGGTGTCCAGTCCAGCGCACTGCTGTGTGTGTGTGTGTGGGGGGGGGGGGGTTGGCAGAAGGGGGAGGGGTGCCTGGCTGCTGGCATCATCGCTCCAGTTGGAGGGCCCTGGCGATATGCTCAGTTTTGGAGTACTGGGATAGTGGGGTTGAATCCCGGCAGTGTTGCTGGTGATCCTGATGGTGACCCCACTAACCATATGACATCCTCCTCCTCCGAGTCAAGGCCCTTGGGTACTCTTCTTTTCTCCTCCCCCTGCGCCAGTTGTATTACCATATTTTTCCACTGGAGGGGGCCAGCAATATGGAATAATATGTCTTTCCCATGAAAGTTTTGACCAATTTTATATATATATATATATATATATATATATATCCTCGAGCAAGAACAAGCAGTGATATAGTGAAAATATATGTTAACCCAATAATTACAGATACACCCAAGCATTACACATGATTATAATTATAATGTCTAACTAAAGAGAGGGTATATGTAATAGCAGTTAAAGCAGGAGTAAAATGAACATAGTCTCACTAAATAAATATCCAGTTTTAAACAACAGTATTAGAGCTCATTCTACCCATATATATACTCCAGGCATTGAAGGAAGGGATAGACACCTATCTAGTCCATGAACAAATATAAACAAAAAGGGAGACTTACAGTTGGGGATTTCCTCTTAATACATGCCATGCCATCCAAGCTTAGATGTACATATAAGAAAAAATGAAATAAATAAAGTATAACAAAAATTGGAAAGGCTGATGCAGCAGTAAGGAGCTCCCAATGCTCCTCGAGACCAGGAAAAGCGTCCTCAGATGCAGACCCCGACGTACGTTTCATCAGCGTCGTGCTGACGTCACCAGGGGGCGGCGCTTCACACTAGGAGTGTCTGGTCTCTTAAATAGCTCAGTAAGTGCTTGTTTGTAACCATAGTAACTAGTCATATGCTTGGCTATGAGCAGGGATAATACGTGCTTGTATTTTACCAACGTATTGCTAGTTTGCTGCTAGGGAACTGTTAACTTGGACTGATATGCAATATATAATTGGTGCTAACATAGATATCCTGGAAAACATATGTGTATGCTGGGTTTAATGGGAGATGGTACAGTGCCTGATACATCTATAGTGGGGAGAGCTATAAATCAATATTTTATTTTTTTATTTTTTGCTGTGGAACAAAGAGGGGGAAAAATATAGGCAACTCATAGCTGTACAGATGCAGCTTATAGGGAATAATATAATATGATTAGAGTGTCAAAGGAGGACTCTCTAAGAGTCCTTTGGTGCATATTAATCTGGGGGTGAATAATTTATTTTCATAACAGCCTCAATACCAACAATAAGATAAAAAATAAGTCTGAGCTGGGATTAGCCCTAACATTTACACTGAAGCCAATAGAACTGTGTGAACTCTGGTTCTAGAACCTTGGCATTATTTTTTGGGGAAAAACACCTCCCTTTAAGACAATATTAAGGTTAAACCTTGGCTTTAAAATCAGTGGCGGCTGGTGACTTTTCAAGTTGGAGGGGCGACAGGGTGAAACATAGCCACTCCCCCTTTTTCAAACCACACCCATTTTTATAACTCCTCCCCCTGATGTCATAATGAGCTTTATAAGCCCCGCCCAATGACCTTATACTTGTAAAGCCCATTGAAATACATGATCAGCAATGCAGAAATGTCAAGAAGTAAAGTAACAATGTGTTAAATTCATTGGTATACAATATAGATTGAAAAAACTCATGTGACAAGACTACAGCAATATCATAATTGCACCTATATGTATTAACAGAAAAATTAAAGGAGTGACACCTACCATTAGTCGGGTCTTCTTCTCAGGGTATTCATGTTCATTAAGTTGGCCAACGAGTAGAAACAAATCTGCAGCCACATAGGGTTTGCACCTGTGGTTGAAAGAAAACAAGCAAATCAATCAGACCATTCAAGAACAAAACCATACTTAAAAAACATTAAATGACCAAGTGGAACCATATAGGCCCCAAACATACCTTAGAAGACCAAGTGTGACCATAGGCCCCAAACATACCTTAGAAGACTAAGTGGAACTATATAGGCCCCAAACATACCTTAGAAGACCAAGTGTGACAATATAGGCCTCAAACATACCTTAGAAGACCAAGTGTGACCATAGGCCCCAAACATACCTTAGAAGACTAAGTGAAACTATATAGGCCCCAAACATACCTTAGAAGACCAAGTGTGACCATAGGCCCCAAACATACCTTAGAAGACTAAATGGAACTATATAGGCCCCAAACATACCTTAGAAGACCAAGTGGAACCATATAGGCCTCAAACATACCTTAGAAGACCAATCAGCACTGCATAGGCCCAAACCAGTGGATCTTGGGATTCAAGAAAACAACAACATTTAACTTCTGTTTAGACAACACAATAATCAATGTCAAACAAACACGTTGAATTAGCATATGGATAACCATATGAGCAGTAACGCCACGCCAAGGCTTCAACAATTGTTACTGACCATTCACACACCTTTCATAGCTCCTTCAATATGCACACCCACACACCATTCATACTTTACTTACCACTAGTTATTTTTGGTAGTGAGGTGGTGCCATTTCTAAGAACTTTACGTACCCTTGAAGGTGCCTCCAATTCCTTCAAACCAATGCATTTAACCGCTACAGGGCCATGGTGCTTTTTAATTACTTTTTTGATCCTCTTCAATGTGGAGAAGCATCTTTCTGGTTCTTTAGTAGTCTTCGTTGTTGTAAGCAGGATTCCTTATAGCTTCACTCACTCTGTTAAATTATGTAGATTAAATTGATGCTAAAGTTGCTGCAGAGCAACAGCACTTGTACAGACATGGAATTCTTGCTTCCCGTACACAAGTGACAGCTACCCTTGGAAGTGCCTCCAATTCCTTCAAACCACGCCAAGGCTTGTTACTGACCATGCACACACCTTTCATAGCTCCTTCCATATGAACACCCACACACTGTTCATACTTTACTTACCACTAGTTATGTTTGGTAGTGTGAGGTGGTGCTGCTTAACGTGGTTTATCTTTGCACACCTTGGGGGTATGCATTCTTCTTTGCTTCAATCACTTGTATTTTAATTTTGCACGGCGATCTTTCAAAGAAGAAAACTTCTCAATGGTTTTTTCATTGAAGTCTGGGATCTCGGAAATCAGTTGCTTTTCCATTGAGAGCATCGCCAATGCATTCAACCGCTCCAGGGACATGGTGCTTCTTAAAAAGGTTTTTATCCTCTTCAATGTGGAGAAGCATCTTTCTGATTCTGCAGTGGTCATCGGTGTTGTAATCAGGATTCTTAATAATTTTACTGTCTCTGTGAAATCATTCTGCAGATTAAATTGATGGAAAAGTTTGTGCAGAGCAACAGCACTTGTACAAGTATGAAAATCTGTCTTCCCATACAGAAGTGACAGCTCAGTGCGTAATTGTTCCTTCTTCAGTATTGGATATGCTTGCACGGTGTCTTCCAGAGCTTGGGTTGGAAAGCAAGTGTCATGGGTTTTATACAAGTCACTTTGAACAAGTTTGGCACTGACTAGGTGATTTGAAAATGAAAAATGTTCTTTTGCATGAACCACCACTATGTCACATACCTCTCTTGAAAGTTGTCTCAAGGTTGAGATCTCCGCACTCCGTCTGTTGACTGTTAGATCGCTCGGCAAACTTGCTTCTATCTCTTCCACAGAATTACAGATTTTCTGGATGCTGGCGACAAAGTCTTCTGTGACTTTTTTGATATAAACAGTATCCGTGTCTCGCTTCTGAAGCTGACTATAGAGGATGTCAACATGTGGCATTATTAAATGAAATAATTTAAGGAAGTAAAGGAACTCCCTGTCTTCCAGCATTCCAATGAAACCTGCGGCTTTCCGTATAGATGTTGGATCAAAGTTTAGACATGCTTCAATTGTCTGGAAACACTCAAGTAGCGCATCTCTGTTCCCGTAGATCACGTTCACGGTCCTAACGTTGAAGTTCCATCGTGTTGGTGCACCTCTTGGAAGTCTTCTACCAACTACCTCATCCAGAACTCCAGTCCTTTTTGGAGAGCGTGAAAAAAAAGATGGTATGCCGCCTATGTTGGAAAAAAAAACTCGAACTCTTCCAATCCTTGAAACTGCTTTCTCCATTATTAGGTTCAGTTGGTGAGCATAGCAATGGACGTAGTGTGCGTTCGGGTACACGTCTTTTATTTTTCTTTGAACTCCTCCTTGATCTCCACGCATCACACTGGCACCATCGTAGCTTTGAACTATGAGTTTCTTCTTGTCTTCTGGCTCTGGGAGAACAGTATTCAGTGTTTCCAGCACAACAGCAGCAATGGAGTCTGCATCCGTTGATTTCATTTCCGTGAAGCCATCAAATCTTTCCACCACTTGATGCTTCTTGTCAATGTAGCGATAGACTACAACGCACTGTGTCCTAGCGGAAATATTGGTTGTTTCATCCGCTTGGATTGCCACAAACTGGGCTTCCTTAAGCTCTTGGTGAATCACTTCCTTAATAACTTCATGCATGCAGTCCAGTAGCTCATTCTGCACGGTTTTGGAAGTGCCCTTAAACACAGTTGCAGTCTTCAAATGCTGTTCCATTGCAATATCGATACTGCCAACCAAATCCACCAGGCCTCTAAACACTCCTGGATTTAGCGATGTTTCACTCTCGTCGTGTCCTCTTAATGCCAGTTCAAAAGCGCCACAAAAGCGAACACAATCAATTATCTTGGAAAGGATGTACCGGTTCTTAGCCACTTCTTTGTTGTGTTTTTGAATGCTGACTTGGTAT
This sequence comes from Discoglossus pictus, assembly GCA_027410445.1. Classification (NCBI taxonomy): domain Eukaryota; kingdom Metazoa; phylum Chordata; class Amphibia; order Anura; family Alytidae; genus Discoglossus; species Discoglossus pictus. The sequence continues at coordinate 203,507,604 of CM050167.1, forward strand.
CCTTGGTCCAGTTGAAC
>CM050167.1:203512620-203515120 GCA_027410445.1 Discoglossus pictus
GACGGCAGGAGCCGCTGCAAGTGAGACGGCAGGAGCCGCTGCAAGTGAGACGGCAGGAGCCGCTGCAAGTGAGACGGCAGGAGCCGCTGCAAGTGAGACGGCAGGAGCCGCTGCAAGTGAGACGGCAGGAGCCGCTGCAAGTGAGACGGCAGGAGCAGCTGCAAGTGAGATGGCAGAGAGCACAAGTGAGATTGCTGAGAGAACAGCAGAGAGCACAAGTGAGATTGCTGAGAGAACAGCAGAGAGCACAAGTGAGATTGCTGAGAGAACAGCAGAGAGCACAAGTGAGATTGCTGAGAGAACAGCAGAGAGCACAAGTGAGATTGCTGAGAGAACAGCAGAGAGCACAAGTGAGATTGCTGAGAGAACAGCAGAGAGCACAAGTGAGATTGCTGAGAGAACAGCAGAGAGCACAAGTGAGATTGCTGAGAGAACAGCAGAGAGCACAAGTGAGATTGCTGAGAGAACAGCAGAGAGCACAAGTGAGATTGCTGAGAGAACAGCAGAGAGCACAAGTGAGATTGCTGAGAGAACAGCAGAGAGCACAAGTGAGATTGCTGAGAGAACAGCAGAGAGCACAAGTGAGACTGCTGAGAGAACCACAGAGAGCACAAGTGAGATTGCTGAAAGAGCAGAAGAGACCGATGATGCTGATAAAGTCATTGAGGAAGAAGGGAACCCAAACAGATGCGGAAATCTTGTGGACAAGAGCGATGAGAAGGCCTCCATAAGAGACCTGGACAGACACAGACACCTGTCCTTGGTGAATACTCCTGAGCTAGAGAGTACTAGAGAAAGAAAGTGCCTGACAAAGATCTCTGACCTAGAGAAAGGAGAGACCAAGTGGAAGAATATAGCCAGTGTTTTTAGAAAGGAAGAATGTCATAAAAATGATAAAGAAACTGGAAATCTTTCCAAAGTAAAAGATAGGGAAGAAAAGGGTCTGGAGATTGAGATGGAGAAAGACAAACCACTGTCTCTGAGAGAACATATGAAGCAGGGCATGGAGATGTGTCCTTCTAAAACTATTAAGTGTCCCGAGAGCGTTCTGTCTCAGTTTGCCATAGAACAAAGTGCTATGGATAAAGAGAAGCAAGACGGTAAACAAGTAAAGCAAGGAGTACAGTTGAACTTTATCCCAGTTGGTTTCAAAAAGCCGGAAGTAGAAGACAGGCAAGTTGCTACTGAAATCAAGGGGATCAGGATGATGCCAGGTTATATTCCTGAATGGAGAAGGAAGCCTACGTTTGAGGACAACAGAGTGTCCTATAGGAAGAAGACACCGATGTCTAATTGGGAGCAGTGGAAGAGTCCCCCCAAGTACAAGATGAATGAGAGAATTATGCAGAAGCGGCTGCACAGTGGCGAACAGGTGAAGCGAGACCTCCTCACTGACCATAAATCCCAGAGGGAAGCAGCTGTAATAGAAAAGGAGCTCCTGTTCCATACTCCAGAAAAGCAGAGGGTGAGCACACTCCCTGATATTGAGGCACAGTTGAAGCAGAGTGGAGTTGGTTCAGAAGAGACTAACCCTGATCTTCAGGAACTGTGTGCACAAGATGCTACCTTTAATGCAGAGCGATACCTGCAGAAAGCTCATATGCCTGGCATAGCGAAGGAGCTTGTACAAGAAAGACAGAATGGTGAAGAAAACACGGCTGAGCAGCCAAAGATATTCAGGGACGACCTGATAGAAGAGTCAGAGGAGGTTCCTCTGTTGAACATGCAGCAAAAGATCCAGTACAAGCAGAGTGAACTGGATTTGCAACAAACTAATGAGGAGAAACTGCGGCTGAAGGAAGCTGAGGAAGACGAAAAGCTGGAAGCCTTGGAGGCAAAGCAAGTAGAGAAGCCACTAAAAGAAGAAATAATACAAATGAAGGCTCAAGATGCCAAAAATAAAAGTGTTTTTCAGGAATCTAGGATTCAAGAGGCCACTAAGAAGCGTACTAGCCTATCTGCGAAGTGTCAGCCTGGAGTTGCTGAACAGCTGGAGATATTCCAGCAAAACCAAACGTCTGCGAGATCCTTCCTTGCAGTGATAGAGTCGCAGACCTTGCAGGAGTGAAAGCACAGTGGTAACGTGTAGGCCTGCTGTGAACAGAAAGAAAGAGGAGGTGAGGACCCAGGCTCAAGAAGCAGCCCTGAGAGAGGACATGCTTGGGGAGCCTCTCAAGGATACTTTACCAGAAAAGAAGCAAGTTGGCCATATGAAACTGATACGTTTTGGTGAGAGTTGTCAGCCAGGCAATAGGAGCACCTGGTACCGAGAGAGCCAGAAACAGAAGGAAGAAAGGCAGCCCAAGAAGTTGCTGTTTCATAGCGAAGTTGAAAGGGATGAGAAAGCTGTGGATAATCTCCTGGAAAAGAAAGAACATTTAACAGTATTAAAGGAGCAAATGAACTCCAAGCATAAGGAGGCCGAAGTGAGGAAGCTCCAGTCCCAGGCTCCCGGTCTGCAGATGAGGCGTAGATGCTGCTGGGGTGGATTTGAACAGAC